>CM039511.1:17525825-17610377 GCA_022432975.1 Begonia masoniana
CGAACATTGGTCCTCTATGTTCATCAATGGATCTTGTCGCTCTATTGACTTCTTGATTGGTCCTTGGGTGCTCATTTGACTAATATACAGCCCTCCAAGATAGTAAGACGCTTTTTGGAATACAATGGTAGCAAGTCCCATAAGAAACTCAAAGTTAAAGGTCCGATGAGAGCAGAAGTACCATATTAGGTGACCAACTGGAAGTCCTTACCAAACAAAACAAAAAGGCATTATCAATCTATGGACTTTAAGGCGAAGTTTCAACTTGAAATTGTGCTTGAACAAGACGGCAGGAAATTACTTACAAAATATGGCCCGTGATCTATTCTAAATAAAGATCCCGATTTGAAACCCATAGCAATGGAAGTAGCTAAAAGGTTTGTCGCTCTTAATTGTGACGGTCGCAAGGACCTTGAAAAATAAAATTTTGACTGCATGGAAAGATGCATTGAGACGACTAAGAAAATTGGACAACAAGGCACAGTTAGTTCCAATGGCACAGTTCCAAACACCTGAAATAAGCAATGAAAAGTAACAATAACATACCGACTCAGGAAATGATCCAAATTTCCAAGAAGAGAAGATATTGACCCCCAGGAACGAATTCAACAAATATTCAATGATTCTTCCTCTCGAGCTGTGCCCAGATATCTCTGAAAACAGTAACAATAACGAGATCAGCTGAGAATCAACAGCTAACAAAAAGAAAAAAAGACGACAATACTTACAACTATATTTAGGTGAGAAAGATTCTTCAAAAGTTTCACCTCATCTTCCAGCTCTCGAATATGAGCCTATATAAGAAGTCATCACGGAAAAATTACTAATTAACTAATTAACAGATCATCAACCGTTAAATTATATTTGATGTTTATCTTACTCATGGTAATCAGCCTTCATTATATGTTATAAATAACTAATCAAAAATTCTCTCTGCAACTGGTACATACTTTTTCTGACAACAGAGCAGTGACAGAACTTTGCGGTTTTCCAACATGATAAGTATTCAACACAAAAAAAATATGAAAAATCCAACAGTTAAAACGATCTACTCCATGTTCACAAGAAGAAACTAAATTTTTTTTTGGGTAAAATGTATTTTTTGGACTCAACTATCGGTTGAGTGCAAAAAATGGATCCAACTTTATTTTCGTGCAAAAACTGGCTCGAAGTATTGAAAAGGGGCCAAAAATGACTTTGCGGGTACCCGTATACCCTCCGCGGGAAGTGATCCGGGAAGAACGGGTACCCGCGTTCTGAGAACGGGTACCCGTTCTCCCTCGGGAGCGTTTGAGAGGGTGAAGACCCCCCGCGGAAACTTTTCTGAAGGGAGAACGGGTACCCGCGTTCTGAGAACGGGTACCCGTTCTCCCTTCATAAATTTGAATATAAAGAGAAATTTTTATAAATTAATTTTAAAAAATACTAAACGATATTTAATTTTCTTGCAATTTTTACCACATGTTCAACACATCATGGGAAGGTAATCTGAAAATTTTCGTGATTTTAGAATACTTGTACGATATATTATAAATTTAGATATTTATTTTATAAACAAAATTATAATAACTTACACAAGTGTTATAAAATTACGAAAATTTTAAGATTATCTTTCCATGATGTGGTACATATGTGGTAAAAATTTCAAGTAAATTGAATATCGTTTGATATTTTTTAAAATTAATTTATAAAAATTTCTCTTTATGTTCAAATTTATGAAGGGAGAACGGGTACCCGTTCTCAAAATGCGGGTACCCGTTCTCCCTTCAGAAAAGTTTTCGCGGGGGGTCTTTACCCTCTCAAACGCCCCCGAGGGAGAACGGGTACCCGTTCTCAGAACGCGGGTACCCGTTCTCCCCGGATCACTCCCCGCGGAGGGTATACGGGTACCCGCAAAGCCATTTTTGGCCCCTTTTCAATACTTCGAGCCAGTTTTTGCACGAAAACAAAGTTAGATCCATTTTTTGCACTCAACCGATAGTTGAGTCCAAAAAATGCATTTTACCCCTTTTTTTTTTTTTTTCGCGGTGCAGATTTTCACCTGTGTCCTTTCTTTAGATGCACTATGCGCTGCAATTGAGACCTGCAACCAATATTCAAAAATAAGACTAAAATTTGCAGAGTACACAGCCAAAAATAATGATGTAAATGAAGCTTAAGTCCCTCACATGCTTCGCGGTCAGTAGCTCTCCAGAGTCGAGGTTCATTCCCATGTAAACTCGACCAAATGCACCGCACCCGATCAACTCGCCCTTCCGCCACCGGATCGGAGGGGTATCACATTTCGAAGCAGGAGGCAAAGCCTGCAGCGGCGCCTTTGAAAATAGGCCGATTCTGGACTTTCGAATACTTGAGCCGATCTTTTAGACCAGGCCTCCGAAATTTGTTCCATCGTCTCCGCCTGGAGTTCGAAACACCAAGGATCGGCGAAATGATCCGAAGATTTCTTGCATCAAAATGGAAGTTTATTCTTCCTAGTGGCTTATCGGAGTGTGTGGTTCGGTGTAACGGCAAGGAAGACTAGGGTTCGTAGAATTTCATCTACACACTCAGACAGGTTCTAACGAGAGAGAGAGAGAGAGTGAGAGAAGGAAAATGAAGTTTCAAAAAAATAAAATAAAATGGAGAGCTTTGTGACCGTTATGCTTTTTTTTATTTTTTTATTTGTCGGTGGTGCTCGGCCGGATAATAATGTATCTAAAAAATTAGAAAATTGGCAACGAAGGTTGTAAATTACCAAAAAACAAAATTTGGGTAAGACACTTTCACACAATTAATCCAGAGTGTGATTATTTTTCGAGAGTGTGACAGTAAACTACGACAACAGAGGCATCGCTACTCTATTAATCAAAACATCCATGTAATTATTAACGATGATAAGTAATGTTTTCCAGGGATTTGTCTTAGGTTGGGTAGTTATAAGAAAATAAAATAAAAATGGCAACTTGGTAATTTAAATCACAGCTGGGGGCGTCCTCGTAAGTTCCTCAAAGATTGTCTTCGCGTTAGTTCGGTGAGAACTGAGAACAGAAAAAAAAGGTAGGAGATGAGTCATGTCTCTCCTATCCTAATATTTGAATATAAATTTATTATATATATTAAATGATTATAAATGTAAGATCGGGAAAATCGTACGGTTTTATGAAACTATGTGCTATGGCTCGAATCCATAGTCAATACTATTTACGATAGGAGCAGTTGAGAATTGAATCCCATTTTTCCCATTATTTTCATTTTCCGGGCGAGGGGGGGCCCTAAAATAGTTAGGAGCTGAGAGAGGGTGAACGTGAGTGCACGTAGCCGTTGTGACGTCTCCATTTATTATTGTCTATTTTGAGTAAATAAAATTCAAAAAATCACATTTTAAACGATAATGTAATTATTATAATCAATTATAAATAATTAATTTATGACATTAATAATACTTATTATTATTTAGAATAGAATAAGAGAATTACGTATTATTCTTCAATATCTTCTTTTTGCATGATAGGAAGGAAAAGGCAAGTAGTAGAAGTTGACAAATCAAATCAAACCAACTTCCAGGAGATAGCTTTCCAACAGATTAGCACAAAACGAGGGAGTGGCAATTGAGCAGTACACAAGTGAAGAGGTTGAACGTACCATGCGGCCACTGCCGGAAGCTTTTCATTCCATTATCGACGACGACTCAGTCTTTTCCATTCACATTCCTGCATGAAAAGCGAATCCAGCTGGTACCCCATCCTCAGGATAGAGTGAATCTTTCAGGATCTGAAATAAATGAAAAAGTATCAAACAACTGATTGTTCGATATCCCATAAACCAAAAACAGAAGAGGCCCCGATAACTGCTGCCACTTGCTAAGCTCATTATTTGAAGAAAATTGGCATCTATTCACAAATCAAGCATGATTTTTAAGGCACATTATGATCATGATACAGATGGATGTGTACCTCATAATGCTTCAATTTCATTAGATATTTAGCTAAAGCTACTTTCAATTTTTATGGTAGATATGAGAACAGAACTTAACTTGGAATAATTAACTTCTGAACTTAACTTCAGAAGAAAATACAACTAGGCTGCCTAGGACATTCTTAAACAACTAAGCCACAACTTATGCTTGGTGATTCAATAATCCCTCGAAAGAAAATCAATGTTTTCATCAAAGACAAACGAAAGCGACACATTCAGATGTCAGACATTAATCTTACAATTTTCTGTATGATACAAAATATCATTTTCGAACTAATTCATTTTATGTTTCTATTAGGATTTTAAAGTACACTGTAACAAAATGATCAATAAAACTGAACTTAAAATTTTCTACAAATAAAAATGTATAAAAGCTCAAACACATAATCACACACGAGATTGTACATACAAGTTCAAACAGAACCTCAGGCTAAATGTCATTGACCAAAAGCCAATAACAAAGATGAAAGAAATGCCATAAAATGAGAGATTTACTATTATTATTCACAGTATTGTGGTGCTGACTAAACACATAAGTCGTTGTCATCCCCATCTCCATCTCCATCTCCATCCTCATCGCCTTCGTCCTCTCCGGCTATTCAGTTACTAGGATGATGCTGTGATTCACAAGCATTTCTTTCTGACCTATCTGAATAAAAAAATCGAGAAACAACTTCAGCAATATAAATAAAAAGAAGATATGATGGACCACAAATAGATAAAACTCTAAACCTTGGGGATCTTCAGCATAATTCTTTACCATATGATGAAAGCTAATATGCCAGTTAAAGAGAGATTGTAACTCCATATATCTCACGTTATATGAAGGAAGTTCTGACATTTTCAAAACCTATAGGGTCTGTGTTATAATAGGCTTAGTGAAAAGAGAAATGTTGTTTCAACTATCTGAATGAGAATATAAGTTATCGTGCAACATTAATGCTTAAGAACATTTAAAAGTACTTTTTGATCAGTCACAAGTTCCCTTCGTTCTCAACAATTAAATTATAAGCCCTCTTTAAGCAGAATATAACAAAATTTTCCATTGCCAATAACAGATGAAACTATTGTGGATGAGGATTCAGGATACGTACAGGGTTCAGTGATCATGTTTTCCTATCCTTTCAATGTCCCTCTGATCACCAGCATTCATATCTTTTTCCACTCGAGTCTGCCTATCTTCAGCTCCATCACCACTTTTTGCTGCACTTCCTGTGAATATAATAGCATTAAGATTTTATATTGAACCATATGAGTCTTGGAACGCATAGATAATTCCATAAAGAATTTGTAATTCCAATTGCCGACTAAGTTAGCTACTTTCTTAAAAAACTCAGGCTGAAGTCTCAAAGGCGGAATGACATAATCTTTATCATGTATAAAATCACTCGGAACTCATACTTTGTTTAAAAGACCATCACACATTCACTGCACACACGTGTATAAGAAACATAATTTGTATTGCGATTGTAAAACATAGAAGATTGGAAGTATACAATCTCCTTTAAAAAAAAAAAAGTAACTGAAGATTCTCTATCTTTGTCCATGATTTATTAATATAGAGACATGTTTCCAGAGTTAAAAGGGCAACTGAGTGAGCTAGGACTCCACTCGGTGAAACAAAATGCTCAAGATCCAACAGTTACTAGAGAGTATTGTTACCTTTAACCCAAATGAGAAAACTTGGATTTCATTTGGACTCGGTGGCAATACTCATCGGGTTAGGTGCATGCTCCGATACATGCTTCATTACACTGGGAAAAGAATTTCAGTGTGCTGCTATTCGTTATTACTATGATACATTTGATAATGTGCAAAATGCATTAATTACGATGTATGCTGAAGGCAAGGACCTTTGTCAGGTCTATTATTTTTTTAATTTAGTAAAAAATTCAATTCATAACTTATTGTATTGGATCATTTATCATTTGTCACTAATATTTTTTTTTACTCAATCAAATCTTATCGTATATGCTGTTTGTAATTCAAATTTGTTCGTTTAATTTTCCGTTAAATTGATAACGTGCAGAGCGCGTGAAATTATCGACAGTCTTATTTGCTTCTTGATCATTTCTCATATCAGGCTGGAAATGTGAAGAAAGAGGGAGGACTTTTTAGCGTGATATGAAAAAGGGTTATAGAAATCCAAATCACAGAGCTCTCATCCTGTGTTGAGCTCGGCGTCGACCTTAACAATGGTGGATCCATCTGTATCGGAGCTTTCTTGATTTATGAAAGTAGTTTCCTGTAAGACCCTAAATACGTGAGGGGCGTGGCATAGAAAATTCGAGTTGAGTTTTTCCGGGTAATTCCCATGCACAGACCTTGTGAAACGGCTCGTAGAAGCCCATTCTAACCGTAGCAGAGATTAAGACGACCAAGGGCTAGGCTCCGGAAAAAGGAGGCTGCTGGGGAAATTTAAGATACTGAAAATGAAAAGACTCTAAAAAAGAGAGAGGGCATAATCAATGGCTGCGAATAACGATTGGGATAAAGTGCATAAAAAAGCTCCAACTAAGGAGAAAGTGCAAAAAAGAACTTCAAGTATCGAAAGGGCAAGAAAAAGCTGGGCGGGTACCCGCTCACCCCCCGCAGAGGGTTTAGCGGGTACCCGCCGAAAATGATGCGGGTACCCGCCGAATGCGGGGGGTCCAGCGGGTACCCGCCGACCCCCCGCGTTATGCGGGTAGTCATGCGGGTACCCGCGTGACCCCCCGCCTAACGCGGGTACCCGTATCATTTGAGGCGGGTACCCGCGTTAGCAACAGTGCAGTGCCTCCCTCGCGATTTTTAACCCTCCCTGCAGATCACCCCTTGCAGATCCCTAAATTGCGCCCAAATCCGATTTTTAACCCCCTGCGATTTTTGACCCTCCTCACCGCCGAAGCTCGCCCCCAAATCCGACCACCACCACGCCGCGGCTCGCCCCCAAATCTGACCACCACCACGCACAACCCAACTCCGACGCCCATTACGCCGACTTTTAGGGCTAGACTTGCCGATTCCTTACCCTTCACGCGGGTACCCGCCGACATCATTCTCCGACGCACAGACAAGTGAATATTTGCTGTGCTAGTTCAGAAAACTCTCCACCTTGAATTTCTGCCGGAGTAAGTTAAATCCTGCATATATGCATTTCGATTGCCCTTTCACTAGTGTTACATATGTTGGATAAGCATGAGTTCACTGTTTTAACATCTACCTACTTAGTTTATTTTGATGATATTATACTCTACTTAGTTCTAGATTTCTAATCATACCTTCCGATCAATATGGTATTTGATGAAAACAAATATCTTTTGATGTGGCATACTTGTTGTCTTGGCTCTATATTCAAGTGGTCATTTTTCTTTTGATTTTTATTAATTTTTTTTCCCTTGTGGCTTTCATCCCAGGTCTTTTTTTGAGTCAATTTTAGGATGAGTAATGAGATGCCCCTTGATCTTTACCTTGTAAAGCTTACATTTTGAGCTGATGTTTGTTCATCAGTGTAATTGATCTATTATTTAACTATTATAATCCTTTTAGAATATTATATTTATAATGAAGTTTATATAAGGAGGTAAGTCTTTTTGAAGTGAGACTAGTATTTAACTCTAGCATTGCTCCTTTAGGACCTCGTCTATTTTATTTTGTTGCAAAGCAACAAAGTTTTCATGATGGTCAGTAATTCATCATCTCTGAAATTTACAGCGTTGAATTTTTGAGTGGGTTGTTCATTAAATTCTCAATGTCTTTCTTGAGTTCCCCTCGTCCTGGTAGTAATGTGGCATAATTATGAAATATGTATGGTGAAATATGAGTTTCAATCTGTTATTGCTATATGATGTATCCAATTTAAGTACTGAGAAAATTAATGTTGAACTCAGTGCATGATTGGCGTGATGTGATGTTGAGATCTGCTACTCATACATAGATAGATATTATCTAATTTACTGCAATTAAGGTTAGGTTGTTTTATACCCGACTTTGACGAGGGATTGAAATGTTGAAGTGTTGAATTGTTGAATTTATTGAATTTGTTGAATTGTTGAATTTGTTGAATTTATTGAATTTGTTGAATTGTTGAATTTGTTGAATTGTTGAATTTGTTGAATTTGTTGAATTGTTGAAATGTCGTTGTTTGTGGTAGGTGTTGAAATGTTAAAATGTTGTTATTTGAAATGTTGAAATTCAAATTTCTTCAAATTTCTGATGTTGAAATGTTGTTAATTGAAATTTATATTTGATTGTGGCAGGTGTTTTGAAGGAACTTTCGTGAGAAAATCACCCAAACTGACCCGAAAATGCCTCCTCGAACTTTTATTGGTCGAAAGGTTCCCCGGACGACAAACCGGGAGGAGGATCCGCAGCCGTCGTTGATGGAATTTCGAAATCGGGCGTGTGAGGAGCAATTCGAGCGGGATACGTCAAACCGCTCGATTATTTATGGAAAGACTGCCAACTTCTGCGGTTGGAAGTTATTGGAGATCAAAGAGCTGTTTGACAACATCTCCTTGCACGGGGTTTACGACATGCAAGGAGATAGCTGTGACAGAGTAGTTCGCCTATTTTATGCGAACTTGGTTGTTTCAGGGAGGGCGGGGTGCGTGGAGTCGTACCTATTCGGTACGAATATTGTTGTCTCTGCCAGCATCATCAACGAAATGCTCGGATTTTATGAAGAAGACGCGGAGTCGGATTTTATGAAGAAGACGCGGAGCAATATTATCACAATTCCCGAGAGTGTGATTTTGCTCGGACTACAGAGGGAATTGAGTTTATAAGGCAAATTCATACAAATTCTAACATTGCAGGCTTTGTGAAGCCAAGAGCAAATCCCTTGAACGTCAAGGCTCGGGTTGTTCATAACCTGATCACTCACACCCTATTGCCGAGAGATGGTCACAGAGATCTGGTCAGCTGGATGAATCTCTATATTATACAGAAGCTATACAGCGGCAGGACGTTCGACCCCGGATTTATGATTGTAAGTCACATGCATGAGGTTGGTAGAACCAAAAACAAGAGTCTGCCGTATGGTTCATTGATTTGGAAGATCGTAGAGCGATTTCAGCTTCGTCTGCACAAAGGAGAGCATATCAGATCAAATAGATCGGGCGATGTATTTGACAGGATTCATCTTACTCGGATGGGTCTGGCTGAAGTTGATGGGTCTTGGATGCCCAAGGGAGATGCTGGAGCCTCTACATCTCGGGATGTTCTGATGGAGGACAACACCACCACCGAGAACGCTGACGCCGCTGCCACCGAGGACGCCACTGCCACCTTCACCGCACCGCCATTGCACCCCCACGAGGCTGGTATGTCGAGGCAGATATTTGACTATTTTGCCCAGATAAACCGGAGGTTGGACACGTGGGATCAGAGGTGGGAGACCATGCTTTCGAGCGTTGGCGTGCAGGCAGAGAGGACGAGGGCGACGATGCCCCACCTCCACCCTTACCGTAGTTTAGCTTATGTTGTATATTCGTTTTAATGTACTTCTTATGTTTGTTTTTTTTGTATAGTTTATTTTTATTCTGTAACTTATTTAGATAATTACCACTGGCCCGACGTGCATTCAGAGACCAGTTTATAGCAACAGTAGTAGTGTCAAATACATAAAATATAATGGACTGAAGGAACGTAAAGTGCATACCAATCAGACTGCTAAACTTATCAAGAAGGAATGTCAAGTATCTCCCAATTTATGTTGGCCTTCAAAGCACATAAGAATGAGCATTCCACAATTGGAATGGCGTAAATAAAATGAAAATCACTTTGCTCGGGTAAAAGAAACAAAATGATTCAGCAAGGTACATTTCGAACAAGCACAGGTCACTTGAACAAAAGATCTAACATATTCATGTCCACACACATTTCAAATAATAAGATTGAACAAAAAAATAGAAGAATTTTATGTCTCACCAAATATCCAAAACTGAACCAAGCAGCTCTTTTGCAGAAGCTTGCCTGCAGGAGCCATGACATGAAAATGTCGGATAGATGTTGTATACCATAGACAGAATGTAATAAAATAATTAACTGTCATTCTATACTTACATTCACCAATTTCTACCTCGACCTCGCATCGCAGATTCTTGCGTTCCCTCAAATTCATTAAAACCCATAAACGTGTCTGCTGCAGCAGCGTCCGAAGTGGATCCCCGGTGAGGACACGTACGAATGTTATGCCCTTGCTGCCGACATATGCCACACGTCATCTTCGAGTTCTTCTTACTAACTTTCGAACTCGATGGTTCGTCAATATCCCGCACTCTTGTCTTTTTCGACCTACCAGGTTGGCGATGTCTTGTGGGCGGCATGAGTGCCGTCATAGCCGGCCACATTTGTGGGCCGTTCATGGGTTGAATAAAATGTGAATACATCTGCATATAAGTCACCCGGTGATAATAGGGATGCACGTACCTTTCCAGTTCCACTCTCATTTTATTAATGCAGGGAATGGAGTGGACACAAGGGATTCCGGTCAACTCCCATCTAGTGCACTCACACACACCCATATTCATGTCGACCTTGTATTGTTCGTAACCGTTGCTAACCTCAAATCTTGCATCTCCTGCTAACTGAGCACTCCAGTTTCGAGCTGAAATTTGTAGATTCTTAAGCTTTTTCTTTATCCGGGGACATAGAATGTCTGTTGATTGAGCCATCTTCTCAAACTTTTTGACAATGCGAGCCATCAAATCCTTTCGTATTGTCTCGAACATGGTGATAATCGGTTTGTCTCTGGCAGGCAATAGAACTGCATTGTATGACTCCAACAAATTATTCAAGCCTATATCACACTTAGGGAACGAAGAGAATGCATAACTAGCCCAATGTCTAGGCTCTTCCCTTCGAAGCCATGCGTGGGCTTCCGAGTTTAACTGACATATTTTTCTCATTTCTATTTCGAAATGATGCTGGGTGGGGGCCCTTGCCGCTTTCCACATCGCCTCTCTGTACTTTTTGCCCCGAAAGAGACTTTTGAAATTTAGATACATATGTCGTAGGCAGAATCGGTGTTCGGCGTAAGGAAATTCGGTCTCAACAGCATTCTGCAACCCCTGATATTTGAAATAAAAACCGAGTCAAAATTAGCAACAATATAATTATCTAACAATTGAAAATGAATTATACCTTTTGACGATCCGAAATAATTGTCCAGTTCTCGCCCGATCCCATTCAGGTCTTGCTTCAAAATTCCCAAAAACCACGTCCATGTCTCCTCGGTTTCTTTTTCGACGTTGGCAATGGCAACTGGATATATTTCATCGTTGCCATCAATACTGACGGCCGTGAGTAATTGGCCGGGACACGAGCCCTTTAGATGACAACCATCCAAACAGATGACATGGCGTCCATGCTGCAGCAGACCTGCCTTGGAAGCAGACATGCACATATATACTCTTTGACATATCATTAAAGTACTTCCTGTATCGTAAGTATGTACTGCTAATGTACTGCCCGGATTTGATCTATATATTTCTGATGCGTAAGACCAGACTAGTTTGTACTCTTCGTCGCCATGGCCTTCGTTTAGTGTTCGGGCTATGCTCCTTGCTCTTTTGGCAATATCATGCGTAATATTGACAGTTAGATCTTTCCTGACTGTCTCGATGATGGAAGGGATAGCCCACATGGGTTGACTTCTAAATCTATCAAGATATGAGTTGCAAGATTTTTTGCTCTAGCATTTCGATTCTCAACTACCCTCGCACAGTTGTGAGAATTGACCAAAGTCTTTATTTGATAAGTCTCCTCATCTTTAATCTTTGATGCATGCAGTCGCCAAGGACATCCATCTGCGCATCTAGCTGTCAGTCGCTTAGTGTCACTTTGGACAAATGTGATGTCGAAACCCTCTTTCAAAGAATATAGTTCTATTTCCTTTTTAATTTCTTTAATATAACTATATGTTCTTCCCAAACTAAAATCCTTTTGAGTTTTCTTCACATACCGGTAAACTTTCCACTTCATCTACGTCCGATCCAATCGGTGTTCGCAGCTCTTCGTTTATAGATGTCGAATACGCCTCAATTTCTTCATTATTAGTATGCGAATTACAATCCATACCAACATCAAAATTTCTTTGCTCATTTAAATCGGTAAATCTTCTTGGATCCATTGTCTACAAAAAAAAAAAAGAAAAAAAAGAATATAGTTTCAACATTTCAACATTTCAAAAATAATGTTTTCTATACTATTTGTTTTCCAATTCTACACCAACTAAAAGAGGTAGAAAATGTCCACGAACACTAAACAACCAATCAACAAAACACAAATATGGTACTCAGCTTTTCAAAGAAATAAATGATAAATGATAAATGATAAATGGATAATGATAAATGATAAATGAATAAACCAGTGAACAATGTAAAAGTGACACTCAAAACTTGATCTTTAATTTACTATCTCTACCCTAGATTTATCCATAATAGAGAATTGAGCAGTTGTCACAGAATAAAGAACTCAACCTCGCCTTCACACTCATGTCTCAATTTCCCTAACTCACGCAGCAAATGCCACTTAACCACTCAATGCCAAAGCATTGCATAAACTCACCCCGAATAAAGAGGAATATCAAAAAATGGTAATAGATACAAAGTTAAGAAATAAAATAACCCAATATGTTAGATGACGCACAGAAAAATTCTCGACATTCTACTATGTAAAATTCAAATTAATACCGGACAATATCCTGAAGGCATTTGTAGAAAATGGGTTGTTTTTCAATTTTCTTGAAAAGCTGTTGCAGAAAAGAAGAAATTGCACCTGAAATCCTCGAGAAGGGTAAGGAATCGGCAAGCCTAGCCAAGAGGTCGGCGTAACTAGGGCGTGGTGGTGGTCAGGGTTTAGGGGCGAGCTTCGGTGGCAAGGAGGGTTAAAAATTTAGGGATCTTCAGACGGATTTTGGGTTGAAAATCGCGATGAGGTGCACTGTCTTTCACAGCGGGTACCCGCATCATTCTCTTTCACAGCGGGTACCCGCCTCAAATGATGCGGGTACCCGCCTCACACGGGGGGTCGGCGGGTACCCGCGTGAGGGGGCGGGTACCCGCCCCACCCTCTGCGGGGGGTGATCGGTCCCCCGCAGAGCTTTTTTATGCACTTTCGATTCTTCAGGCTTTTTTACGCACTTTTCCGATAGTTAAAGATTTTTTACGCACTTAATCCTGACTATTGCCATCCAAAATAAAGGAAAGATTATTGAGAATAAAAGATGCCATTTTTGATCTATTCGAACCTCTGAAATTATAAATGACAATTATGGAAATACAACTGACCCAGGAAACAAAAACGAAGAACCTGAGAACAGAAAACAAAACTTTCCACAGAGAGAAACTTCCCCAGCAGCCTCCTTTTTCCCCAGTATCTGAAATTTCCCCAGCAGCCTCCTTTTTCCGGAGCCTAGCCCCGGGTCGTCTCTTAATCTCTGCTACAGCTAGAATGGGCTTCTACGAGCCGTTTCACAAGGTCTGCGCATGGGAAACTACTTTCATAACTCAAGAAAACTCCGATACAGATGGATCCGCCATCGTTAAGGTCGACGTCGAGCTCAACAACAGGGTGAGAGCTCTGTGATTTGGATTTCTATAACCTTTTTTCACATCACGCTAAAAAGTCCTCCCTCTTTCTTCACATAAGAGTATCATTACTTGGAACTCTATGATTTCTGGTTTTCTATTCAGAGAAATGCTGCTTTCAGGATTGGTACCGAATTATGTGACAATTGCTAGCGCTCTCTCTTTGTGCTCGTGTGGGAAATCTGCAACACGGCAAAGAATTTCATTGCTATCTTATTAAGCGAGAAGATTTTAAGGAGTATTTGGTATTGTGGAATGCTTTGATAGACATGTATGAAAAGTCAGGCAAGATTTTAGTAGCTAAAAGAGTGTTTGATTTATTGAGCAGAAAAGATAAAGTAACTTATACTTCCCTGATTGCAGGTTTTGGGATGCATGGAGAGGAAAATGGAGCAATTTATCTGTTTGATGAAATGATCAGAAGTCAGATAAAACCGGATCATATTACAATGGTTGCTGTTCTATCAGCCTGTAGTCATTCTGGTTTTGTAACCCAAGGTCAAATTTTATTTGCTGAGATGCAAAGTGTTTATGGGTTACATCCCCGTTTGGAGCGCTATTCTTGCAGGTGGATCTCTTTGCAAGGGCCAGTTTGTTAAGAAAAGCTAAAGATATTATTACTCACATGCCTTATAGGAGGGGTGTTCAAAAACCGGCCCGGACCTAAGCACCGGACCGTAACCGACGTATTTGGCCAGGTTCGAGTCGGTTTTTCACCTAAACTAAAGTAAATTCGGTTCTTTTTAACAAAACTGAAATTGTCGGTTCGGTTTTTGGGTTTAACGATACAAAACCATTAAACCCGAACCGAACTATTATAACCCTAACCCTATTCTGCAGTTCTTTTCTTCAGTCGCAGCCCACAGACCACAGTTCACTCTCTCTTCTCAGTACTCTCGCACTTCGCAGACCGCGGTCGCCGCGCCCGCTGCTCGCGCTCTCTCTTCTCAGTTTTCTCTCGCAGTCGCCGACGAAGGTAAGCTGTCTTGTTCTCTACATCGATTCTCTCTTCATCCTGTGCTGCTAATTTCATGTTTGATTACTTTCTGCTTACAAATCTGAATCGGACTTCTGCAATTTGTTTTGTTTACATCTCGTACTCTCATTCGTTGCTCGTCTTTATGATTTTGTGTTCTTTTGACTTTTTGGTTTGATCTTCTCTGTTCAATCAATTTTTTTTCTTGTGATTTGTCCTTACTCACTGTCGGACTAGTTGGGTTCCTTGCTTGATTCATGCTTTTTTGCTTTACAATGTTTTTGTGAATCGGTTTTCATCTACTTTCCAATTCATGCTTTTAAAGTAATCTTTTTAATAATTTGACGAACCGGAACCGAACCGATAGTTTCGGTTTGGTCTCGGTTCAATTCCAGCTGTTTTGTCGATCGGGTTCGGATGAAATCCAAAGAACCAATGCTTGTCGGTTGGGTTCGGTTTTACTCCAAAACCGAACCGAATCGACAAATGCACACCCCTACCTTATAGGC
Organism: Begonia masoniana; assembly: GCA_022432975.1. Taxonomy (NCBI): domain Eukaryota; kingdom Viridiplantae; phylum Streptophyta; class Magnoliopsida; order Cucurbitales; family Begoniaceae; genus Begonia; species Begonia masoniana. The sequence goes on from CM039511.1 coordinate 17,540,840, forward strand.
CAGCATCCGCCATGTGGGCCTCTCTCATTGGAGCTTGTCATATCCATGGAAATGCTGAGATAGCAGAATGGGCTGCTGATAAACTTATGGCAATGAGCCCTGTTAAATGAGGTTATTATGCTAAGATCAAGAGTGGGTATGTGGGTACTGGCTGCTGGAGTAAGTTGACCAGGGTAAGGACTTAGATGAAGAATTTAGTTGTTTCATTGGCTCCTGGAATGTCCGGATTGACGTTGAGTTTGTTCTTGTTCCTCTTTGGCAAAACACAAATTCCAAATACACATTTCCATGAAATTTACCTATAATTGCATGATTATGTTAGCTAACGTGGTCATATTCTGAGAAAATTTGTGCTTGAATGAGTAATACATTGAGTTTCTATGGATTTGGACATTGTATGAAGTCCTACAAATCACATCAGAGAATTGAAACGGACAACGAGGGCACAAAAGTAACTGATGCGTAGTTTGGGAGCTGTGTAATGTGGGAAACTTGGCTCAAGTGGACTCAAAGGCGACCAGTACCACTCTCCTCTTCTAAATATCCTCTTTCTACGCTCCAGCAACTGACCCCCCCCCCCCCCCCCCCCCTCTCTCTCTCTCTCTCTCTCTCTCTCTCTCTCTCTCTTTCTCTCTCTCTCTCTCTGCTTTGGGTTTTTGTTTAACATACCCTATCACAGGTGGGAGGGCGGTGACATGGGGGAAGAGTAAGCTTCTCCAGGCATCTGGACCATGGGTGCAATGCAGAGCCTATGACATCCTTAAAAAGCTATGTATAGGTCCATTACAGATTTGTCTCAGGTTGTCTCCGCCATCATTCTCCTATAACTTCGTAGTTCTTTTGAATTTCATTGCACTGGCTATGCCAGCGCGTATTCAACATTATCATATTAGTAAAATATTTATATGCAACTGAATATTAAAAAAACTCATATTTTAAAAAAAAAAAAAAAACCTGAATTAAAAATATATTACTATTAATTGTTATGCAAATATAGCGAAGAAAGAAGTAGAAGACATAATAGAAAATGTATTGTATTTTTCCTCAAAAAACTGAGAATTGTTGAGAGAGAAAACACGTAGAAAGCTAAGGAAAGATTCAGGAAAGAGAAAATATCACATGCTAACAGAATTTCTAACAACTTCTGTAAAAGTGATATTGCTGAACAGGATGTGACCTGTATTTACTCCCAATTCAGAGCATCATCTTCCCCAAGTGCTGCGTCTCACTCTCTCCGTATTGTCACTCTCTGCGTTTTACAACTCAACCATTCTTCCTTGTCCTCTCTGCCAAGGACTAGCGGGATCAACCTCTGTCAAGTACAACTTTTGTAAAACTTTTGGGGGGAAAGTGGGTGTTACTCTATTCGAATTCTATTTGGGAGTACACTTGCATCACCCTCTTCCTCCTCTGTCTCTGCTCCACAGTACAACTACACGCTCCACCTTATTTCTATAAAATTACCCTTCACCTCCACCACTCCCCCCATTCTCTTTCTTATCCCCTCCAGTTTCCATGGCTTCAACTACCTCTCCCTCCCTATCCCCCTCCTTCCATATTCCCGACGTCACCATTGCTTTCCCTTCCATTTTCCCGGTTGATCCTCCCCTTGCTAACGACCAAGGTTCTCCTGCTTTCCTTTTTTTCTCTAAACTTCATCTTCCACTATTTTCCTTTTTTCAGATAAGTATTTTTCTATATTTAGTTTCTAGTTTGGTTTTTTTTTTTATTATTTTCTTTCAACGGAGAAATCAACGTTTGCAGATTGGGAGGAGAACATCACTCGCTATCTTCCTCTCTACAGTGCGGTTCTGCTCGGTGACTGGGAGGTTGCACACGCCCTCTGCCAAACTCACTCGTCTTCAAGAGACCGTTCTGCACATTGCCGTGAGTACAACCCACTCCCTACATTTCATGAGGAACCTTGTCGACAAAATGTCTGGCCAAGCCTTGAAGCAGAAAGATCTCGGTGGCAGTACTGCGCCTTGCTATGCGGCCATTTGTGGAAACTTGGAGGCTGCCAAAATCTTGGTGGGGATAAATAGGGGGCTGCCCCAGATACCAAATGACAATAACGACACCCCACTTCATTATGATGTGGTTGAATATCTCTTGTCCGTCACCACCAATGATCCTCCTCATCCATTTTCCGGCCGACCTGGTGCCAATCTTCTCATCACTGCCGATTTCTACTGTTTGTCTGTTTGATTTTAACCTAAATTGTGCAGCTCTTTATCTTGGTGGAGAGAATCCAAAATTTAGTCAGACTAGCTGGATGGAGCTAGATTGAGAGAAATAAGATTGATTGAATTCTTGAGAGAGATGTTTTCGTGTCTTCAACAGCGTGTTAAATCCATTCCCATTGACAGGTATTGCTCTCCAGCTACTATATTTGTATCCTAATTTGGCTCTCGAGGAAGATGAGACTCGGATAACTCCTTTAATGAAGTTGGCTCAAAAGTCTCGGGCATTTCAAAGCTGAAGTCATCTTGGATCTTGGCAAAAGTTTTTCTATGGCGGTGAGTCTCTAATCTTCATCTTTATTATCTAATCATTAAAAATTCCTACAAATCGATTCAATCTATTCTCTGCAGATATTACTGTGAGTCTACACCAATCACATCTATCCATCAACCCTGAAAATCCTCCGCAGCCCGGAAGTGGATGTCGACCCCTCAAAAGCGGCCCTCTAATAATAGGTATGTCTTGCGCTAGAAGATGTTATTATTCAATACATTAAAGTTACAAATTCCTTATAATTGAACCTATTTCTTAGGTTCATGCTGGAACACTTTTTGGGAAATTTAGCATGTATCACTCATACTGTTGTTCTTCAGATAAGTTAATATGTATGTCTTTACTTGAATCCTCTGCATCAACTTTGAAATCACCTTTAAACCATAACGATACTTCTTATTTTCCAAGATCATTCAATGTTAAAAACATAAGGAGAATAAGAGATATACTTGAATCCATAGACATAATGCATAGAGAAGTGAATCAGGTACTTACGTCATTGGTTTCTATAAGCACTTCACATTAATCTTTCTCTATGTGATGAAGCTTAGGAATTGGGAACCATAACCCATTATAAAAAAAAGTAATAACACCTTTGTATTTATGCATGTACAGAGCCGATCGGATCGCACTCATAATGTATAATGCATAAATTATATGTATCTAGATATACTATGTATTGTTAAATTATATCTACCATTCTAAATTTAAATGTGGTTCATTGTTTGATTATTTTTATTTTTCGTCTGGTTCATTTGTGAGATTATATTTGCATGAATGTGATGCAACCCTCGTACAAAAAAAAGGAGAAACAAAGAAGGGGAAACTCCGGCCATGATATTCAGCGAAGAACATGAAACTCTAGTGAAGCAGGGAGAGGAATGGACGAAAGTGGCAGCTTCTTCATGCACTGTTGTGGCTACACTTATCGCCACTGTTGCATTTTCAGTTGCTTTCACCGCTCTAGGAGGGAACGACAATGGTGGAAGGCCAAACTTCATTGACCGTCCAGCGTTCATAGTTTATGCCGTCTCAAATACAATTGCTTTCTTCTCTTCTTCCATTGCAGTGATGATGTTTTTGGGTATTCTCACTTCCAGGTATTTGGAGGAAAATTTCCTAGAGTCGTTGCCGAAGAAGATGATCATTGGGCTGCTTTCCTTGTTCATCTCCCTAGTATCAATGATGGTTGCTTTCAGTGCTTCTCTTCACTTAGTGCTTGTCAGCAGAGGGAGTTGCGATTTTATTCCCATTCTGATAACAACTTTTATTTATGTCGCCTTGTTTGCTCTTATGCAGTTTCTACTGTTGGTCAAGATTATAAGATCGACGTATGGTCCCACTATTTTGGTTCCACCAAGGTAAAAAGAAATTTACTAGTTGTTTTTCGTTTTTTTCAACTGATAATTCAATATATTATTATTACTGGCTTCTACTTATATGTTTACTCCAACATGCAATAATAACTACATACTTGTATGTAGTTATTACTGCATGTCGGAGTAAATATAAAAGGAGAAACCAATAATGATAATGTATTAGATTATCAGTTGAAGAAAACGAAAGACAACTAGTAAATTTTTTTCTGCCTTTGTGGGCCTTAAATACTAGGGTCATACGTCGATCTGATAATCTTGATCAATAGTGAAAACTGCATAAAAGCAAACAAGGCGACAGGAATAAAGGCTGTGATCAGAATGTGAATCAGATTCCAGCGCCTTCTGCTAACAAGTACTAAGTGAAGAGAAGCATTGAAAACAACCATCATTGATACTAGGGAGATGAACAAGGAGAGCATCCCAATGATCATCTTCTTCGACAATGACTCCAGGAAATCTTCCTGCAAGTACCTGGAAGTGAGAATACCCAGAAACATCATCACTGCAATAGAAGAAGAGAAGAAAACAATCACATTTGAGACGGCATAAATTATGAATGCTGGACGGTCAATTAAGTTTGGCCTTCCACCATTGTCGTTCCCTCCTAGAGCGGTGAAAGCAGCTGAAAATGCAACAGTGGCGATAAATGCAGCCACGACAGTGCATGAAGAATCCGCCACTTTCATCCATTCCTCTCCCTGCTTCACCAGAGTTTCATGCTCTTCGCTGAATATCATGGCTGAAGTTTTTCCGTCTTTGTTTCTCCTTTTTTTGTACGAGGGTTGCATTACCTTCATGCAAATATAATATCACAAATGAACCACATTTAAATTCAGAATGGTAGATATAATTTAACAATACATAGTATATCTAGATACATATAATTTATACATTATGAGTGCGATCTGATCGGCTCTGTACATGCATAAATACAAAGGTGTAATAATAGGTATGTCTTTCGCTAGAAGATGTTATTATTCAATACATTAAAGTTACAAATTCCTTATAATTGAACATATTTCTTAGGTTCATGCTGGAACAATTTTGGGAAATTTAGTAAGTATCACTCATACTGTTGTTCTTCATATAAGTTAATATGTATGTCTTTACTTGAATCCTCTGCATCATTTTTGAAATCACCTATAAACCATAACGATATTTCTTATTTTCCAAGATCATTCAATGTTAAAAACATAAGAAGAATAAGAGATATACTTGAATCCATAGACATAATGCATAGAGAAGTGAATCAGGTACTTACGTCATTGGTTTCTATAAGCACTTCACATTAATCTTTCTCTATGCGATGAAACTTAGGAATTGGGAACCATAACCCATTATAGTTTTGCCCATCATAAAAAAAAAGTAATAACACCTTTATATTTATGCATGTACAGAGTCGATCGGATCGCACTCATAATGTATAATGCATAAATTATATGTATCTAGATATACTATGTATTGTTAAATTATATCTACCATTCTAAATTTAAATGTGGTTCATTGTTTGGTTATTTTTATTTTTCGTCTGGTTCATTTGTGAGATTATATTTGCATGAAGGTGATGAAACCCTCGTACAAAAAAAAGAGAAACAAAGAAGGGAAAACTCCGGCCATGATATTCAGCCAAGAGCATGAAACTCTAGTGAAGCAGGGAGAGGAATGGACGAAAGTGGCAGCTTCTTCATGCACTGTTGTGGCTACACTCATCGCCACTGTTGCATTTTCAGTTGCTTTCACCGCTCTAGGAGGGAACGACAATGGTGGAAGGCCAAACTTCATTGACCGTCCAGCGTTCATAGTTTATGCCGTCTCAAATACAATTGCTTTCTTCTCTTCTTCCATTGCAGTGATGATGTTTTTGGGTATTCTCACTTCCAGGTATTTGGAGGAAAATTTCCTAGAGTCGTTGCCGAAGAAGATGATCATTGGGCTGCTTTTCTTGTTCATCTCCCTAGTATCAATGATGGTTGCTTTCAGTGCTTCTCTTCACTTAGTGCTTGTCAGCAGAGGGAGTTGCGATTTTATTCCCATTCTGATAACAACCTTTATTCATGTCGCCTTGTTTGCTCTTATGCAGTTTCTACTGTTGGTCAAGATTATAAGATCGACGTATGGTCCCACTATTTTGGTCCCACCAAGGTAAAAAGAAATTTACTAGTTGTTTTTTGTTTTTTTCAACTGATAATTCAATATATTATTATTACTGACTTCTCCTTATATGTTTACTCCAACATGCAATAATAACTACATACTTGTATGTAGTTATTACTGCATGTCGGAGTAAATATAAAAGGAGAAACCAATAATGATAATGTATTAGATTATCAGTTGAAGAAAACGAAAGACAACTAGTAAATTTTTTTCTGCCTTTGTGGGCCTTAAATACTAGGGTCATACGTCGATCTGATAATCTTGATCAATAGTGAAAACTGCATAAAAGCAAACAAGGCGACAGGAATAAAGGCTGTGATCAGCATGTGAATCAGATTCCAGCGCCCTCTGCTAACAAGTACTAAGTGAAGAGAAGCATTGAAAACAACCATCATTGATACTAGGGAGATGAACAAGGAGAGCATCCCAATGATCATCTTCTTCGACAATGACTCCAAGAAATCTTCCTGCAAGTACCTGGAAGTGAGAATACCCAGAAACATCATCACTGCAATAAAAGAAGAGAAGAAAGCAATCACATTTGAGACGGCATAAACTATGAATGCTGGACGGTCAATGAAGTTTGGCCTTCCACCATTGTCGTTCCCTCCTAGAGCGGTGAAAGCAGCTGAAAATGCAACAGTGGCGATATAAGTGCAGCCACTACAGTGCATGAAGAAGCCGCCACTTTCATCCATTACTCTCCCTGCTTCACCAGAGTTTCATGCTCTTTGCTGAATATCATGGCCGGAGTTTTCCCGTCTTTGTTTCTCCTTTTTTTGTACGAGGTTGCATCACCTTCATGCAAATATAATCTCACAAATGAACTACATTTAAATTTAGAATGGTAGATATAATTTAACAATACATAGTATATCTAGATACATATAATTTATGCATTATACATTATGAGTGCGATCCGATCGGCTCTGTACATGCTTAAATACAAAGGTGTCATTACTTTTTTTTACGATGGGCAAAATAATAATGGGTTATGGTTCCCAATTCCTAAGCTTCATCTTATGGAGAAAGATTAATGTGAAGTGCTTATAGAAACCAAGGATCCAAGTACCTGATTCACTTCTCTATGCATTATGTCTATGGATTCAGATATATCTCTTATTCTCCTTATGTTTTTAACATGGAATGATCTTGGGAAATAAGGAATATCGTTATGGTTCTAGACGTTGAAGGCACGGTGATGCCCCATTCACACCCGAGAGCTTTCGAGATGCTATTCGTCGACAAAGGGGTCGTTCTGGCCGGATTCATCGACACAAAAAATAACCTTTTTCAGAGCATTCTCAAGGAAGGTGATGTGTTCGTGATTCTGAGGGGTCTTGTTCTCTTCTTCCTCAACTTTGGATTCGAAGCTGCTTCAGTTTTCTCGGTGCTTAACAGTCAGAAAATTCAGCATATTCTGTCTTGTAACTAGTGTTAATTGTTGTTCATGATCTTTATTTGTTATTGCTGCATATCTAATCTGGTTGTCTGTGAATTTTCTGTGCTAGGCTGAATCAGAATAAACATTGTGTCAACAATCTGTTGCATCATCTAATGCATAAATTTATTTACTGTTTGTGATAAGAATTTGAGAAACAAAAGCATATTAATTGGTAATTAATATTTGTTTTGGATATTAAGATGACAATTTGCACTACAAATCAGGATCTCTTTCGGCCAAAAGGTACATTCTATTTCTTGAATCTGAACTCTTCTTTTTCTTGATATTGATTGTTCGCATTGTTAATATTATTTTGTCGGGTGATAAGCTGAAATTGTTGCATGAGCTGTATTTCTACACTCTTGAAGCATATATCTCTTTTGAAGTTTAACTACAGTATACGGATTGTTGTTTTGTGCTCAGTTCACATGAAATTATTGATTTTGTTCATACACGAAACTGAAGTTAATACCCATGCATAATCTTCATGAGTTCTGTTGAGGATGTTTTGCTCCTTTATTTTCCTAGTCTAAGCATGTTGTTGTTGGATGAATAATTGTTGAAATTGGCCAGGAAAATTCCATCCAAATATGACCAAGAACTTGAATTCTATTTGTTATCTAAGCCGTTTTATTGGAAATTTTTGTGCAATCTTCCAAGTTATGGCATCAAGCTATTTGATGTGATTTAATGATAATCATTTGTGGCATGCTGAAATGTGGTTTTCTTGTTCATCTGTTCTTGGATTTCTGTTTCATTGTTTACATAAGCTGTGCTGGATTTGTGTGGATAATGTATTACTTGTTTAATTACCGGAATTTCATGTCTGACGTTCTGTTTTGATTGCCCAGTAGAATTCCATGATGGCATGAGCTTTGTCTAGTGTTCTGATAACTATCCAGAATTTTTCCATGGAATGCATGAACATTAATCTGCTTAAATATTCAGCTTGCATGGAAGTTTCGTAAGTTATCAAGGTGTTGTCCTGTTTTTCGTGTTTCTGTTAATTGCTCACCCGAATGTTCTTACGTTGCATGAGCTAGTATTCCGCATGGTTATCCAGCACGTCAGTTGAGGTTAGTTTATGTGTTCTGTTCTGTTAAATTAAATGTTAGCATTCCCTGGCATAATATAATCATCAAGCATTCTATGAGGAAACTAAGGTGTTTAAGATTGAGAAATTGTCTGATAAATTTTCTGGTTGCGCATCATTTAAGTTCACTAACTTGCATCATTCTTTTCCTGTTATTGCAGCAATACCCATAAGTAAACTGCGTCATTATTAAATACCTATTGATAACGATATTTTCTGTGATGTGTAGTTTCCAGAAATGACTCAATTTGCTGCAGTATTTGAAACCAGAAAATCTGTTGTGCTTTCATTGTGATGTTCTTGGCTGAACGTTTTAGGCCAAATAATGAGATTCAAATGCATGTTTTGTTGTAATAATCCTTTTTAGCATCTCAGTTATTGCATTAGAATAATTTGGGATTAATGAGCAAAAGCAAGAACCAACTTTCTGCATGATTGTCGTCAATCTGTTTTATTATGTTTATTTTGATTAAACTCTTGGATAACATCATCAGAATTTATGTGTTTAATCATTAAAATAATCAATTATTGTTGCTGTGATTATCATTGTAGTAACCTGTTAAATCTTCCTTACTGTTTGAGAATTTTGCTGCATTGTTTGCTTTACCTCCTTTCTGTTTGTGGCAATCGTCAAGGAAAGGGCATCTTTAGATTACTACATTTCTTGTTGTGAAATTGGTTGTTTCATCAGGATTTAACCTATCTCGTCTTGTTGAATCATTTGGGTAAAGTATTGTGGTTCTGTTTTGATTGATGATTGCAGAAACTTGATAGCTTTATTTATTATATTTGCATGAAATCTTGCCTATGTTGCAATATCGTGTTTCACTGCAGTTCATGTTGACATCTTTGCTGATGAATATCTTGCAGAATTTGTTAACACCAAGATATAGTGCCTCTTTAATAACCCAATTGGTTCTATTGTTTACCATAACATTGTGATTAATTCTTACCTATTCTTTATGGTTATAAATAAATCTAAGATAGGGAAAAACCAAGCATGACCCTATGCAATAAGAGGTTGGTAAGCACTCAATAGGAAATTTGTCTCTTCATGGTTCAATCACTGGATTTGAGGTCAAATCTTTTTTCACCCGGAGAGTATGATACGTCTACGACTGACAAAGCGTCGGATTTGAAGACAAATTCTCATTCACTTGGAGAATATGATACGCCTATGACTAACAAACTCCAAGGTAAGGAACGTCGATCTGTCAATATTAGTCCTAACTCGTTCGTTATTTTAGTTGGATAAGTCCTTTACGGCTTAGAAGGGTACGCACGGTGTAATAGTTGGAATTGGCGCATAAAGCAAAGAGATATCATCGGATCGGAGGAGCACAAGAGGATGTAATCAAGGACTTGTCACTTGCGAGGCACGTGCTTGACCAAAAGAAAAGGGATTTCACATGACTGATTGGCACGTGCAAGAGGAGAACCACCCAAAGGCTGAAGACTTGATGGCGCACAACAAACACCGAACTCAAGATCGTACAACGCCCATCACTGTCCAGCGAGCACACGGATTGCTTACCCGGAAGAGCGCCGACCGGACGATGGCCGATAGAAGGAACCAGATTCGCCTTTCCTTCTATGGTCCTCCAGCCAGCCATTGCAGCATGAAATGCTCCACGCAAGGTAGTCACCTTAGCGCTGCATCAAGCTCACCTGTGCGGAATCACCGCCAAAGATGGCGCGCGCCAGTGCACAGCCGCCTACGCGGCCGAGAGCTTCGACGCTCCAACGTCTCTTTTTCCTCAACGGCTAATTCCTTTTCTGATTTCATCACCAATTGTTTCTGTTTTCTTTATAAACCTGTTGTCTTCTGAATGGTGTTAGTTTTTGGTTTGAATGTTTGGAATTAAAGATTGAAGTTTTCTTCATCTTTGCCGTTTAATGGTGTTCTTCGTAGCTTGGCTGCTGGAGGGAAATCTACGGCCATTTCTCCGTCTTGTTCCACCTGAATTTCTGGGTTGCTCGGTGGTTCTAAATTGCCATCTTTTAGGATGGTGAAATCGAAGTCCAAGGTCGCCTGCATGCCTTCGTCGCAGAAGGAGCTATCTCTGGGAGGTGCCTGAAGTTGCCTTCCAAGCCGGTTAAGGATCCTTCACTTCCATTCATCGGTGCAGTCTGAGGTAGAAACAGAACATGTTTCTCAGTGCACGCAGGGACCTTTAGCCATGTTGTTGGAGAACTACTTCACGAAGGAGTTCTTTCCGAAGGTGATGATCTTCATCCTTAGGACGGCAGTGACCTCTTTGTTCATTTCAGAAGCTCCCTCGTCTCTCTCTGAGGACGAGCCACCAGGTGGGTTATCCTTCCACAAGTAATTAAGTTCACGCCCCCTTCATCCATTACGTGTTTTGTTTTCGTCGTTTTCTTCTCTGTTTTTGTCGTGTCGTGTTTTGCTTCTGCTAACGGTGCAGATCCAATGTCGATTCGTCACGGCCCTGGATCGATCACGAAAAGACATGGAAAATAGAAGAAGCAAATCATTAAAGAATTGGTCAACTGATTAATCCAAGATAATGGAGTCTGAAAGGTTGATTTGGCTCATTATTAGGCTAAAGAGATTACCCCACGGTTCTTAATATTGAAAACTTTGTTTTCGTTCAATTTTAGAGTGCATAATTTGTCTTATGTGGCAACTTTCTCTCTGTTTGCTTTTTATGTCTTGTCTCTTGATTGTCTCTCCTGTTTTCCCCACTTTGCCTGTTTTATATCTACAATAGATATTGATCAGTCTTTTCAATCTAAACTGATGAGAGAGTAAGTAAGTTTCCTTTGTACAAATAAGTCGACATTAAATAAAATAGGTTGCAAAATATGACAAAACCTAGCACAACTGTCGAACGAGTAGAATATACGTGATGTTTTTTCAAAAATTTCCAAGGCAACTTATTTTAGTTGGTAGCTCATTTTATTCTTCCAAAGCATGATTAGAAAGACATAATTGCATAAAAGAAAACATATTACAAAAGATAGAAATAATACAATTGTAACATGTACATCTACATCGTTTCGGAGATTTTTTGCTAAAAGTAGTAAAATTTATTGAAACTTGAAATAAAATATGTTAAAAACATTTGCTAATTTAAAAATTTTCAATACTTGTTACTTAATTATGCTGAAGAGTGACATTTTACATTTGACGTGAGAAATAAATATTAATTAATAAATGATTCATTGAGTATTAAAATCTACACAATATGGAACGTAGAAGCCTTCGAGGTTGGCTTCCATTTTCTCATTTTCATTGATTTTGTTTTATTAATTAATTATTTTGAAATTATTATTTCGTAATTAATTTTTTAATTATAAAATCACATACTTTAATTTGTGATTGACATTTATTTATCTTAGTAATAGTATATTACATTACCATCTTCTGTATTATATATTATTGTAGTAAATTTGAATGAAATTTAACTAGCTCAGCTCAATGAAGTAAAACTCGAATTAATTAATTACTCCTAAGTAAATGAATTAAATTGAAAAATGCGTAGTTCTGCAAAATATACCAACAAATCTTTTTTATCTGACAATGGAAAAGACTTTAGTTGATTTGAGTTGATAAGTTAAACTAATTGATTAATTCATTTGACATGATCTTATTGCACAAATTAAGTTTGTTTTTAAATTAATTAATTGTTCACATTAAATATGATTGATTAGATTTGTTTAGACAAATTTAATAAGGTAATTATCGATTTGAACCCACTATACATGTTTTTTCAATTACAATTAGACCGGCCATACTCTCTACTAAAAAAACGAAACCCGTGACTTTTGTCACTGGTCTTAACGAGGAGAGGACCGTCCTCTAGTGGGGAGAGTACGGCCAGTCCAATGTCACGGGTTTTAACTGTAACACTCAATTTTACGAGTTTTTGAATTTTGCGCGTAATGACATTTTTGTAAATAATTGAAATATACCCGTTTTGCGAATTGAGAGTTTTAATAGAATCTTTATGATTAATATGGATTTTAGGAGAAATATGAGAATTTAAGAGATTCAAACCGAAATGTAACGCCCTAGTTTCCATTTTTAACCTTATAGCGGTTTAATCCGTAAAAATAATAAATTGAATCTGTTTGATGAACGTAAAGTTTTATTAGAGCTCTAATAATAAATCGAAATTATCGGTGAAATAAGAAATTTTGGAGAAATCGAACCGATAGTCGAGCAAAGAGTTAAACGAAAAACCATGTGGAGAGGCAAACTTGTCATTTGACAAGTCAATTTGATTAAAAACACAAAACCCCTCTTTCTCCTTCACACTTCACGTTATTTCTCTCCCTCTCAAACCCCTCCGGCGATTTCCTTCTCCTCAACGACGATTCTCCACCATTTCTTCACCGTTTCTTCTCCGATCAACTCGGTTCTTCACGTTTTCTTCCCCTATTGTGATTCTAAGTAAGTTTCTAGTGTTTTCGGGTCTTAGTTCTCAATTTCTAGATTCTTTAACCGTTAAGATTTTGTTAGGTTTTGTCGGAAATAGTCGAATTTTGTTAGAAATAGTTAGGTATCGCCCTATTTATGGTTATTGAGCATAGTTAAGTGAAATATTTGGTGTATGCGATGTTTAGGTTAAGAACCTGGTAATTGGAGCTTTAGAAATCTCCATTAATGGAGGTTTAGGATTTGTGAGTTTAAATTGCTCGATGAAATGTCCGAGAGAGATTTATTAGAATTTTAAGAAATTTCTTTTAGTTATAAGTTTCGTAAATTTTCGAAGTATTGTTGTTTGGGCTAGGTTTTGACAAAGAACATTGTGGATTGACTTAGGTTGTAACGACCCCTTTCTCCAGCAAGATATTGTCCGCTCTGGGGATTGGGCCGTAGCCCAATATCCTCCCCTCACGGCTTTGTTTGGCGAGAACTTCTCGGAAGGTCACCCAACCTGAAATTGCTCTCGCCGAAACACTTTTAACTTCGGAGTTCTTATGGGATCCGTTGTCAATCGTGCTCCAAAACGCGTCTTGCTATGTTGGGAGGGATCTCTTACGTATGTTTCATTTCCATGTACTTCCCCAAGCGATGTGGGTTTGTAACGGCCCCACTTTCAACGACCGAACTCTCCGGCCCAACCCTCTGGGATCCGCAGAGAATTCGTTGAACCCTCCGGCCCAACCCTCTGGGATCCGCGGAGTTTTAACCCATACTCCGGCCCCAACCGGGCACATACGTCCTCTGAGAATCTGCGGAGCATGGGTGGTTCCACCACATACGTTGAAAGTTGGGTCGTCACAATCACCCCCCCTCGGGGGCCCAACGTCCTCGTTGGCCACATCTCCGGTTGGGTACAGGCTCTGATACCATTTGTAACGACCCCGTTTCCTAGCAAGATATTGTCCGCTCTGGGGATTGGGCCGCAGCCCAATATCCTTCCCTCACGGCTTTGTTTGGCGAGAGCTTCTTGGAAGGTCACCCAACCTGAAACCGAACCCGATCGGAGTCCGGGATCGGAGCCGTCACTCCGGGACAGATAACAGAAACCGGGGACTATTTTTTTTTTAACATAATAAACAGGATGAGCTTTTAAAGTGACTCATAAACTTTTCAGAGGAAGGGAAAAACATCCCCTGTATTCGGAAACAAAACGGGAAAAACACCGTGAACAGATTTACAATCGGAAGGAAGAACGAGTAATAGAATAAGGTAAGGGCAGAAAACAGAATATGAAATCAGAAAACTTAGGCAGCGAAAATCAGTTTAAATCAATGGCAGAGCAATAGCGAAAAACTATCGGAGGACTATCGGAAGATTGGCGAAAAATGTGAGCTGACGTCAGGCGGAAGATGCATTTGCAAAGACAGAATTAAGGATGACGTCAGTCGGTAGATGCTACTTCAAAACAGACGGAATTTGCATCGTTCACCGATGGATTGAATAAGACAAAATAGGTGATGTCAGTCGGTAGATTTGGATGACGTCATCGAAAGATGAAGGCAGCAGATGAAATCGGAATGTGTGATGATGTCATCAGAAGATGTGATGACGTCACCGGCAGATACAGATAGTAAACGTAATCGGCAGAAGGTGATGACGTCAGCCGGAAGATGTTCTGACGTCATCGGAAGATGCAGATAACAATTGAAGTCGGAAGATGAAAACCTAAGGCAGAAACACTGTTTGGCGGTGGATGCGAATAAGACAAAATGTGAATAGTGACTACCGGTGGATGTACACTTAAAACAGCAGTGAACATGACCGGAAGATGCAGTTTAAAAGGGGTAGGAATTTGGCAACTTTTGGCAGAATCACTTAAAACAAAAGTCGTTTAAACAGAGAATTTGCAAACTTCACACTTCAAGAAAACAAAACACTTCACAGCATGATTTTGAACATATCAGAAAACACAACAGAAAACATGACAGAAGTTTTAAAGAATTTCTCTCTACCTAGAAAGCTCTAAAAATCAGAGGCCATTCGTGTACAGACTACAGAGAATGTTCCAAACCATTTCAGAACACATCAGAACATAATTCAACTGTCAAATACAGCAGAAACAGAATACATAAAGGTTGTAGACCTTCAATACCCGATTCTAAACAAAATTGTAAAACGTATTTTTACAATTGACAGATTTGAAGAAATAGACTACATGGATAGTTTCAAAACCAGAAATCATCCACATATGAACTAACAGAAATATTCCAAACAAATTCCAGAACATTTAGAACAAGAATTCAACTGTCAAATACAGTAATTTTTTTAAAACTTAGACATCAAAATCTGTACATTGTTTCAAATATCTGAGGATCAGTACAGAACCTAACATATATTTGCAGAATTTTCCCAAAACGGAAGTTTTTACAACAAAACCAAGATTTCCAGAAAACTTTACAGATATAGACCATACTTTAAAAATTTAAACCTCGGGACAGAATTTGTCTGACTGCAGCAACCACCCCCGAGAGCTCGAGCCACCAGCCATCTACTCATCAGATTGAGGCGCCAAGTCCTCATGTTTGGGTTCAGTACCTACATCAGGGAGTTCACCTATGAGTCTAAAACTCAGTAAGAACATAATAGATATGCAGTGATGCAAAATGCTATGCATGCGGTTTTCAGAAATACAGTGACAGTACAGAACATTACGTTTCAGTGGCAGAAGGGTATAAGTGGGGCTTATAGGGGAACTGGCAGTGCACGACAGACACAACAGATTTCAAAACAGATTTTCAGAACATATTTCAGTAGGTCAGTCCCCGTCCCGCACTTAACCGGTACATTTCAGTCAGATTTTATCTTGCTTAGTTTCAAACAGTGTACAGAAATCGGTTTTGCATGAACTTTCTGTGAAAACGTGTATGCATGAGCATTTACTATGCCTGAACTTACAATAGCAGATGACAGAAATAACAAAATATATGGTGAAACAGAACATAGACAACTCAGAACATAACTATAACCTTTCTACCCAAAACAACCCGACAGAACAGAAAACCTAGTACCTCCGAGATGTAGGGCCTTAAGGGCCAACCTACGGATATGAACTTACCTGTTGCTGCAGAGTTGATAGTCCTGAACGTCTCGGAAATGCTCGAACCTGTACATGCACGATCAGAAAAATAAACAAGCTGCAAATGCTAACTGATAAGTTAGAAAAATCAGAAGCGACACGTTTCAAATCTTTAGAAAGCACACCAACGTGTTTTCATCCAAAGACAGTGAGTTTTCTCTAAATACCATAACCCTAAACTTCGGTAAAAACCCACATTAAACTTGTCCAAACTTGTTAGCATGAGTAGATGCTTACCTTTTTGCTGAAGGAAACAGAAGAATGTAGGAGAAACAAGGTTTGGTACTTTGTTTCAGTCGCCAGGAAGAGAGAAAACAAAGAGGGAAGGGAAGAAGCAGATAAGTGAAATGCAGATTTCACGTAAGAGGAAGGACTTAACTTCTTCAACAAGCCGCCAAGTGTCAGCTATCCATTGGCTATCTCCCACCAACATTAATTTCTCTCCAATTTGCCCTTCCATGTATTTCAAACCAAATAGTTTTGTTTAGTTACACATTAGTTTGGTTCTCCCCTCACTAAATGCTCCAAAATTTTATAATAAAATAGTTATTGTAATTATGGCAATTTAAATCCATACAATAATTCAACAGATTATTACACGGCCAAAATGCCGGGTGTTACATAGGTGAACCAGACTCACGAACAGTACTCGGTATGCTAAGGACCCAATGTAAGTTCTCGTGACTTGTTTGGCCGATTTAGCCTACACCATAAGATTATGTTGATCGAGGAAACTGAAGATGTTTAATGTGTTGGGTAATTATGTTGGGTAGTTAGTTGTAGTTAAGTTGTTGAATGTTTAAGTTCGTTGTTTGTTATGCTTTGATTTCGTTTATAGTGTCGTTCATGTTCATGCACCATAGTTTCTGAAAAAGCACGAAAAGGAATTTCCATGCATGTTTTCATGAAAAGGTAAAACGTATGTAATGATGGTCACGTCGGGAATGGTAGTTCAAACATGGTTGTCCTACAGGTGAAACATGTTTTCCCCCGGGTAGATGAAAGGGGCTATCCAATAGCCGGATGTGCCGCTTTTATCTACCGAGAGTGAAGCCCGGTGACATATATGAAATGAAATAAATAGCGAAAAGGTAGGAAGCATGTTTTACGAACCGCATATGCATAACATTCACTTGCATTCATGTAGACTTACTGAGCCTTTAGCTCACAATTTGTTTCTATGGTGTAGGTGACTTAGAGCAAGGTGAGGACGATGTCCCTCTACCTAACGAGCCTGCAGCTTGAAGGAGGATGCTCGTGGGAACGGCTGGCGTAGTCGATGCGTACATGACCCGTGGGGAGCATAGGTTACATATTTTGTGGTTTTGGGCTTATGACAGGCTGATGGGTAAAAATATAGAAAGAAATGTATAGAAACACATTTTAGGATGTTTGGTGTATGGATAGTGTAAAAGTTATGTTTTGATATATTTGGATGACGATGTTAGCTTCCGCCACGTACGGATGGATTTGTGATGTATAGGTTGTGGTTTTGATGAATTAGAATTGAAATTGACGCTTTGATAGGTTTTGGTGAAATAGAAATGGATTTTGATGATTTTAGGTTGAATGTTCGGTTTATGGATATGCATTTTAGTTGGATTGATGATGAATATTTGGAGGATGATATTTGAAGTGTTATTAGGTGAAGGAAGTGGTAAATTGATGAAGTTGATGATGGTATAGAGTGGAAATGGTGAAGTGTGTATGAAGGGGGATGGGGGCATGAGAAAAGGAAGAGGAAGGAAAAGGAAAAGAAGGGAAGGGAGAGAAAAAGAAGGAGCCGATCGATCGCCAGAAGATGGGCAATCGAACGTAGAATTCTCTGGTTTTCCAGAGAGTTTCCCAATCGTTTGCCCAAAGAGGGGCAAACGATCAGCTGTTATGCGGCTAAGTGCTCTGGTTTTCCAGAGCGCTAGTCGATCGATCGCCCGAAAGGAGGCAATCGATCGGTTGTCACATGGCTGATCGATCGCCCCTTTCATTTTATTGTTCCGGAAGTTTTTGCCCTCGGCCCTTTACACTGTGATTTCCTTCAGTTTTACACGTTCTTGTAAATAGTTTTCAATACGGTTTTAATGACTTAGACTATGATTTAGAATTAAGAGAGAGTGATTTTGGGCATGTTCTAAATTAAAGACAAAATGTCGATAGATACGGATAGATTACCCGAGCCCGTTCTCTAACGAATGCATGAAAAAAAAAAAATTTATAAGAGCTGGCGAAGGTAGCACATTGGTATGTATGCACGCGCACGACACAGGTCGTGGCGGTACCAACGCGGGGTCGGGGTCGTCACATTAACGAGGACCAGTAGTTCTCTCCTAGCAGAGTGCGGCCGGTTCAACTGAACTGGCCGTACTCTCTCTGAAAAATTAATTGTTCACTTTAAATATGATTGATTAATTGATTAGATTTATTTAGACAAATTTAATTTTATTTTCAATTAATTTAATCAGCGAAAGAAAATCGGATTCATCATGCTTGGGAGATATATGAATTTTTTTAAATAAAAGTTTCATCATTTTCGTAACCAACAAAGTAAAAGAACACATAAATATCTAGTTTTGGGTTTTTTCAAAGAAACGATAATGAATTTTTTCGTAAGTGATAAAAACAGAGATGAAAAAACATTTATCTGTCCCCACACATTTAATGGTAAAATGATGAATTTTTTGTGTTGACCGTTCTTTTGTTTTATTTTTTACAATACACTTTTGAGAGGTGGGAAGATTGAATTTGTGTTGACATCACATCCATGCATTATGTGTAAAGAAATAAAAGAATTTCCAGCATCAAAAGTTGGTAGCACCAGCGTCTGCAACAAGGAAAAAAAAGAACTATACATATGTATAATACGTACATATAGATGCATTTTGCGCAGTAGATTAAGGTAAGGAATAAGAAACGCCTCTGTCCCAACAAATGTTACAAATACTCATCTACAAAATGCCACTATAACTAGCGTTACAGTAAGAGATGGTAAGCAACTAGATTAATCATGTTGTAAACTAAATTAAAAACATAGAACTGTTTACTATGTTCTAATAAAAGATAATATGAGATAGAGAGAATATGGAATGCTTTCAGGTGTAGCCCACTCATCTGGAACCTTCACAAGCTTATCGAAACCAAAAAGAGCAGATGGAATGATGGACACTAATGTGTGCATTGACAACCGAAAAAGCTAATATAAATTTATTTTTAGAAAAAATTTCTTCAAAGCAACACACTTCTTACAGATTAATCCATTTGAAATCCAGCAGTGAACTCCAAGCCTTGGCCTTTCATCCATTTTCATGAACCTTCAAAACAGTCTTATAATCCTCCGCAGCCAACCTGAGAAGTAACTCAAAAATGAAATTATTTATTTGCAGCACCATTTTCTGTCTTGTTTCATCGGCAATTTCATTGGCTTTGGCTCATCAGATTCTGATCCTCTCCAGGACACTTGTCCAGCAACCTCACAACCAAAACAAGCTGTTTACATCAACGGATTACCCTGCAAGAATCCGTCCAACATCACCGCCTCCGATTTCAAGTCGTTGAAGGTGAGCCGGAAGGGCGACACTGACAATCAATTCAGCTCGTCCATGAACATCGTCACGGCAAAAGATTTTTCGGGCCTTAACACTCTAGGCCTGTCGCTCGCGAGAACCGACCTAGACATCGACGGCATGGTGATGCCCCATTCGCACCCGAGAGCTTCCGAGATGCTATTCGTCGACAAAGGGGTCGTTCTGGCTGGATTCATCGACACGAAAAATAACCTTTTTCAGAGCATTCTCAAGGAAGGTGATGTGTTCGTGATTCCGAGGGGTCTTGTTCACTTCTCCCTCAACTTTGGATTCGAAGCTGCTTCAGTTTTCTCGGTGCTTAACAGTCAGAATCCGGGGGTTGTGAGCATTGTCGACGCCATGTTCGAGCCGAGTTCTGCCGTGGTGAATGAGTTAGTGCAGAGACTCCACTCTCTTTCTGCATCCAGTGTCTATGGCAATGGAAGCTCTACTTTCGCCAATTTCTCTGGTTTTTAAGATAACACCACAAAATCACTACTTTCTATGCAATATTCATATTTAAAAGTGAAATTACTAAAAACGACCACGAACTATGAATTTTTTTCGATTTCAACCACAAACAAATTTTTTTAACCATTCAAACCATAATGTATTGAAAACGTGCCAATTATGACCATGCCGGACGGACGCTAAAAAACAGCGTCCGTCCGGACACTTCACGGTTACTGTTCACGTGAACAATAACCGTTTACATTTTTTTTCGTTGTTTTATAAATTAATTTTTAAAAACTACTAAACGATATTGGATTTACTTAAAATTTTTATCACATATTCACCACGTTATGATAAGATAATCCAAAAATTTTCGTGATTTTACAATACTTACATAATTTATTATAATTTTTTTACGTATGTTTTATAAAATAATTCACTAAAATTACAATAAAACGTACAAGTGTTAGAAAATCACGAAACTTTTCAGATTATCTTCTCATAACGTGGTGAATATGTGATCAAAATTTTAAATAAAACCAATATCGTTTAGTATTTTTTAAAAATTAATTTATAAAACAGAAAAAAAACGTAAACGGGTACTGTTCACGTGAACAGTATCCGTCCAGACGCTAAAAAACAGCGTCCGGCCATTCATGTGAACAGTACCCCCGGACGGACTCTAAAAACAGAGTCCGGACGGGTACTGTTCATGTGAACAGTACCCCGTTTACGTTTTTTTCGCTGTTTTATAAATTAATTTTTAAAAACTAATAAACTGAAAAGTTTCGTGATTTTCTAACACTTGTACTCTTTATTGTAATTTTAGTGAATTATTTTATAAAACATACGTAAAACAATTATAATAAATCATGTAAGTATTGTAAAATCACGAAAATTTTCTGATTATCTTCTCATAACGTGGTGAATATGTGATAAAAATTTTAAGTAAATCCAATATCGTTTAGTAGTTTTTAAAAATTAATTTATAAAACTGCAAAAAAAAAAAAAGTAAACGGTTATTGTTCACGTGAACAGTACCCGTGAACAGTGTCCGGACGGACGCTGTTTTTTAGCGTCCGTCCGGCGTGGTCATAATTGGAATGTTTTCAATACGTTATGGTTTGAATGGTTAAAAAAATTTGTTTGTGGTTGGAATCGAAAAAAACTCATAGTTCGTGGTTGTTTTTGGTAATTTCCCTATTTAAAACATAATTAAAGTTCTACGGATTTTAATTGGGCTAAACTACAATTTCTCGCTCAATGATTAGATTGAAGCTGTCTTCGAATTTTCTCTATGTAGAGTTAGAGGAAGAAGTTTTCATAAAACAACACAAAGAATTCTCCTATAGTGGTGAACATTTAGTGTGCAATCTTAAATAGTTTAGAAACAGTTTCCTGTTAGTGATTCTTAAAGTTTCATATAGAGCACCAGTTTGTTTGGTCTGGTCCCGAGCTCGGACCGAGTCTTCAGAATTTTTTTCCCGAAGAGCGGAACCGGTCGTGGGAGGGACCGGCCCTAGTTCCTCCCACATTTTTTTTTTCAAACATAAAAAAATTTCAATTCAAACAACCGCAAAAATCTGTTTTATTTAAAAACGTTAAACTTAAATAAAAATTTATAGACATTAAACATATACTTAACAAACTAAAAGTCTAAATCCAAGTAAAATGAAATCTAAGAAACTAAATTCAACATCCAAAATAAATCCAAATATGTGACATACAAATTAAATCTAATTATCAAACATTAAAATGAAAGCTAAAAAATTAAATTCAATATCCAAAATTAATCTAAGTACTTTAAAACTTAAAAGTACAATCTAAATAATAAATCTAACTAAATAGTTAATTTAATTCCAACAACCAATCAATCAATTCAAAATCATTAGAGATAAACATGAAAATGAAGTCAATTATTGCAACCAACCATATCAAGTCATCGATACGTCATCTTCTACTTCTAGAAAATTTTCATTGGTAAGACATTAATTAATCCTTAATTTAGAGATAAATAAGTAAAACAAATAAATATTAGAATGTTCGAACCTTCTTCTATAGTTGTCAATGTCGTAGTGGAACCTTCTAAATCATTATCAATGTTTGTAGAAATTTTAAAAAGATTGAATGTTTTAAGCCAACTTTAGGAGCATATAAGAGCTTCAACACTTTGGGGGCTTAGAGAACTACAAAAGGCGTCAAGAACACGACCACTACAACTAAAAGCAGATTCTGACGCCACCATAGAAATTGGAATGATCAATATATCTTTCGTAATGACACTCAAATTTGAAACTTCTCGGAGTTCCTCTTCCACCAAAATAGTGTAACACCCAGGAAATTCTTACAACGCTCGTAGCCTTAGATAGGTTATGTTAAGTAGTAAAATTAGAGTGAAAATTTGGAAGAGGAATTTGAGAGAAAATAAACTGATAAGGTAATTGTTATGAATAGAGTTGTTTATTTAATTGAAAAGAAAATAGCAAAAAGAAGGAAAATAATAAAAAGGGTAAAGTAATTAAAAGTAAATAAATTTGGTTGAACAAAAGGGTTTTAATTAAATTATTTCAAGAGTTTCGGTGGGAGTTAGATTAAGGGCGGGGTGATGGTCAATTTACGAAATTTATAATTTAAGAACGAGATTTAACGGAATTTGGAATGGCATAATGGTAATGTTAGTCCACTACAACTAAAAGCAGATTCTGACGCCACCATAGAAATTGGAATGATCAATATATCTTTCGTAATGACACTCAAATTTGAAACTTCTCGGAGTTCCTCTTCCACCAAAATAGTGTAACACCCAGGAAATTCTTACAACGCTCGTAGCCTTAGATAGGTTATGTTAAGTAGTAAAATTAGAGTGAAAATTTGGAAGAGGAATTTGAGAGAAAATAAACTGATAAGGTAATTGTTTAATGAGATAGTTGTTTTATTTAATTGAAAAGAAATAGCAAAAGAAGGAAAAATAATAAAAAGGTAAAGTAATTAAAAGTAAATAAATTTGGTTGAACAAATTATTATTATTAATTAAAATAAAATAAAAAATTAAGTTAAAACACAGAATGGCTTCGAAGAAGCCATTCTGCGTTTGTGCACCGAGCACCCGAGAGCAGGGGAGAAGGGGGGAAGACGCGAGCCAATCACCGCCAATTTCCAAGGTTTTCCGGTCAGGCGACGACGGCGAGCGAGTTCCGGCCTATCTCCGCGCGCAACCAGACGTGTAATAACCCGAAAATTTTAGCGAGTAAATTAAAAGCATTGTTAGAATTTTCCGTTAGGGATTATAATTGGTTACTTAGTTTATTAAAAAAACTTAGAACTTTATTAGAAGAGGATTTCCAAAATTTTAGGTCGATGGGATGCGAACTTAACGGCAAAACAAAAGTTCAAACACACGAGGGCAATTTAGTAATTTAGTTAACTAAAATAAAATTAAAAAAATAAAAAATAAAAACTGAATGGCTTCACGAAAAAGCCATTCAGTTTGTTTTCCTCGGCTGAGCTCTCGACCAGCGAGCGAGAGAGAGTCGAGCGATTTTCCTCCTCCGACGACCACGCAGTTCGGCCTCCATTCCGGCGAGCGAACTCCGGCGGAGTGAAACCCCACTCTTCCTCTTCAATTTCGTGCACAGATTGGACGAAAAGAGGTGAGTTCTTCTCCCTGTTTCTTCTCTGATGCGCGGCCGAGGTGTAGTCTGAATGGTGGAGCATGTTTGGCCGTGTTCTTCTTTTTGTTCTAGCGACGAAAATAGGGGGGATTGGTGGTGTGTGATGAGTGATCCTTGGCGGGGCTGGGATACCCCTATTCCAGGGAGGAAACCGAGGGGAGGTGGGTGTTTGTGTTTGGGTTTTGACTTGGAAAACTTCGGTTTTTGTTAAATTATACTTAATAGGATAGAATGTGATAAATTAGTGAGGGATTTGGCGAGATTTGTTGAAAAACCAAAAATGGGAGATTTAGCTCCAAAGACCAGTTCTGTTTTTAGAGGTTTTGACCTAGCTACGGTTATTTGTTTTAAATTTTCTCTTAGTATGTTAAACTAGGTTATTAGAGGAGTACGTGGCCGCTGGAATCGTTCGATTCCGTTAGCCGACACAAAAGTTACGCGCGTCCGAAGTTTCGGGACGATTTTTACCAAACCCAAATTAGTGGTCTGTTTAGTTGGGTTTTAATTGGGTTATGCTAGAAATAGTAGTTGAGAGTGAATTGGTGAATATCAGCTTGATTTTAATGAAGTTTGAATTTTTGTCGTAGGTCGAGCCGTAGGTGGACAGGGAACCGAGCATTCTCAGCGATCTAGGACGCCAGGTAAGTAGTAGTGTGGGTGTAAATGATTGAGAGTCGCCCAGAAGGGCCTACACCACAGTTGTTTGCTTGTTGTGAATTGTGTGTATGCCGTGAGTGGTCTGTATGTGACATGTGTGTGGTGGCCATTGGTACATGTGTGATGTGATGTGGAGGTGAAGTCATCGTTAGTTGGTCATGGTATGCAGGTTGTGAGTCGTAGGTACGTGTGTGATGTGATGTGGAGGTGAAGTCATCGTTAGTTGGTCATGGTATGCAAGTTGTGAGTCGTAGGTACGTGCGTGAAGTGATGTGGATGTGAAATTGTCGTTAGTGGTAGGTTGTGAGTCATGTGCAGGTTGTGGGCCAACTTTGCATAGGTTGTGAGTCCGGTGTAGGTTGTGCGCTAGTTGTGGGTAGGTTGTGAGTCATGTGCAGGTTGTGGGCCAGCTTTGCGTAGGTTGTGAGTCCTGTGTAGGTTGTGGGCTAGTTGTGTGTAGGTTGTGAGTCTTGTGCTGGTTGTGGGTTAGTGGTATGTATGTTATGAGTCTTGTGCGGGCTGTAGGTGAGTTGTACGTAGGTTGTGAGTATCGTGTAGGTTGTTGGTCAGTTGTTCGTAGGTGGTGAGTCTGGTGGGGTTGTGGGTAAGTTATGCGTAAGTGGAGAGTCAGTCGTGCGTAGGTTGTGGGTTTGGTGAGCCTTGTGCGTGTTGTGGCCTTATGTACGTATGTGTATGTGTAGCCATTGTTAGTTGTATGTTGTGAGTTTTGCATACGTGGCGGGTTGTGGGTACGGATGTGGACGAGAAGCCGTCGATAGTTGGTCATAGTGTGTAGGATGTGAGTCTTGTGTGTGTTACGGCCATATGTACGTATGTGTATGTGTAGTCATTGTTCGTTGTATGTTGTGAGTCTTGCATATGTAGCGGGTTGTGGGTACAAATGTGGACAAGAAGTTGTCGTTAGTTGGGCATGTTGTGTAGGTTGTGAGTCTTGTGTAGGTTGTGGGATAGTTTTGTGCAGGTTGTGAATCTTGTGTGGGTCGTGGGCTAGTTGTGTGTATGTTATGAGTCTTGTGCAGGTTATGGGGTAATGATAAATACGTTACAAGTCTTGTACTGGTTGTGGGTTAGTGGCACGTATGTTATGAGTCTTATGCAGGCAGTGGGTGAGTTGTACGTCAGTTGTGAGCTTTGTGCATGTTATGGGTTGTAGGCACGTTCGTGATGTGATGCGTATGTGGAGTCGTTGTTAGTTGATTGTGATGCGTATGCGGAGTCGTTGTTAGTTGATTGTGATGCGTATGTGGAGTTAAAATTAGTTGATTATGGTCAGCATGCATCATGTTTTAAAAAAACTACGCAAAATGTTTTAAGCATGTTTTCAAGCACGGAGGGAGAGTAGTGGAGGTGAGGTACGGTGTGGACAGGCGACAGTGGGCTGGAGTGTGACAGTGGGCCCCGCTTCCGGGACGAGCTGGAGCGGTGGCGACGTGCTGGTGGTAGTGCGGTGTATTGGCCGACTACCCGGACGGTTGCACTTCGAGTCGAGACAGTGGCTGGAATGTGACTTATGGACCCCGTTCCCGGAGGAACTGGGACGGCGGTGACGTGCCGGTAAACAGTGCGGTGTACGGACCGACTGCCCGGTGCAGTTGCATTTCGAGTAGGGACAGGGCGGGTTTTGGGTGTGACTTATGAACCCCGTTCCTGGAGGAACCGGGACGGTGGTGACGTGCCGATAAACAGTGCGGTGTACGGACTGACTGCCTGGTGCGGTTACATTCCAAACCTCGGTGAGATGCGATGCGGAGAGATGTTGACAACGTGTGTAGAGACCTGCATGTGTTAGGATTGCATAACCAGTTTTCATGCTTCACGTTTATTTTTCAGCACTTTACTTGCTAAGCTTTGAGCTTACGGTGTGTTCTGTGGTGTAGGTATTGCCGAGCCGGTGGGTGTGTACCGAGAGTCTGACTAGGAGTAGGTGACAGTTGGTGGCGTGCGACCAGGGCCCCGGTTGACGACAGTGTTAGGGCGACCCAACCCAGGAAGAGCCGTAGAATGGTGTTGATGGGGAGTAAGACTGTATGTCTTTTGTGGGGGTATTTGTATTTGTTGTATATAGTCATAGTTAAAGGTGATATGTCGCCCTATACTGTGGACTTTCTTCATTTTGGTCGATAGCATTGTCGTTCTGTTATGATGATTGTTTGGAGATTACGTAGACTGGATAGTTTTGTAGGAGTATTATGGATTGGTTGAGATTCATTCGTTTGCAGGTACTTAGCATTTTGGGGGCGCCATTTTCAGGCGTTACTCTGCCGAAATTTTCGGGGAGGACGCCGTGGTGCTTAACGGTTAGGATTAAGGGAAATTAGTGAGTCTAGACAGCTAGGTAAGACATAAGAGCGCTTCGAGAGGTTAGTTTTAATTCTGTTGCATGAGTTTTATTAGAAGGTATTTCCAGCGTTGGAAGTTTAAGCGAATGGAATTAGGAGAACTTAGTGAGTTAATGAAACCAGATATGGCACGAGTGAAGTCTTCTGGAGACTTAGTTTTAGATTCCTCTGCGTCTGTTTAACTAAGATGGATTCCTTGCGTTAGTAGCTAAGTGGACGAGACAGTAGTCAAATGGAGTCGTTTAGCTCAGAGTAGTCCCTGTAGCGAACCGGGAACTCAGGTGGGTTTTCGGGGCGTTACAAGACGGGTAAGCTCGATTTCCCTTGTTTTCCTCTCTGTTCGAGGCCGTGAGCAATGAGCCAGTTTTGGCTCCGATCACCGGCGGTTTTGGGTTGTTTCCGGCATGGGTTTGCCGACCCTTGGTCCGGTTTTAGTCGCCTGGCCGTGAGGAGCCCTATTTGGGCGAAAAACAGTGAAGCTCAATTTGGGCATTTCGGGTTTTATGGTGTGTAGCCTCGGGATTTTGGTTGTTTATGCTAATTGAGGGTGTGGGTGGTTGATTGGTGAGGAATTTGGTGAGAATTGATGAAAAACCGGAAAAGGGAAAATTTCTGACTTAGGGCAGTTAGGGTTTTGCCAGTTTTGACCTAGCTAGGGTCGTTTGCTTTAAAATTTCTTTTGGCAGGTTAAAATAAGTTATTAGAGGAGTACGTGGCCGCTGGAATCGTTCGATTCCGATAACCGACTTGAAAGTTATGCACGTTTGAAGTTCGGGTCGGTTTTTACCGAACCCAAAATTAGTGGCCCGTTTAGTTAGGTTTTAGTTGGATAGGCTAGAAATAGTAGTTTGAGAGTAATTGGTGGATGTAGGCTTGATTTTAATAAAGTTTGAATATTTGTCGTAGGTCGAGCTGTAGGTGGACAGGTAACTGAATATCCTCAGCAAACTAGGATGCCAGGTAAGTAGTGGATTGTTTGTGTTTTGCCTTCGGGCCTACACCATGGAACGGTAGGGAATTATTTGTTGTTTGCTTGCTTTGTGTTGTGTTGTGTTGTTTGGTTTTGTGTCGTATTGCATATCTTTGAAACATGCATCGTGAGTTACAGTACGCTACGCTAGAGATGAGTGGTTGCATTGTTTGGTATTGTGAGTGTGAACGATAATCAGATAAAGTGAATTGTAATGCATCTCAAATAGTGTGCCTTGTCAGGATACGGTGCTGGTAGTAGCACCCCGAAGGGAACTCTATGCGAAACCGGCTAAAATACGAGATCTGGAATAGTGTGCCTTGTCGGGATACGGTGCTGGTAGTAGCACCCCGAAGGGAACTCTATGAAGGATGATTGGTTAAAATACGTAAATGTCGTGAGTATGAATTCCTAGACGGTTAAGGATTCTACGATCGACGAGGGAGATCATGTATGGCCATCCTAGACGGTTATGGGATGTGAGCTGTCTGGTCTTGCTCTGGTGGTTCTGAGTGTGGCCGTCCTAGACGGTTATAGGATGTGTGCCAACTCAAATCACATAGCTTATGAAATGATTAAAACAACGAACAACAAACAAACGCTAAAATACATAAATGTCGTGAGTATGAATTCCTAGACGGTTATAGGATTCTACGATCGACGAGGGAGATTATGCATGGCCATCCTAGACGGTTATGAGATGTGAGCTGTCTGGTCTTGCTCTGGTGATTCTGAGTTTGGCCGTCCTAGACCGTTATGGGATGTGTGCCTACTCAAATCACACAGCTTATGAAACGATTAAAGTAATGAACAGCAAATAAGCACAACTGAGTGGTAGAAACTGCATGTGTTAGGTTGATTGCATTGAGTTGTCGCAATTGTTATTCCCTACTTGCTAAGCATTAGGCTTACTTTTGTGTTCTATGGTGTAGGTGGTGACGTGTTACAGGTGAGCTAGACGAGGGAGCCAGGATTAGGCGGCAGTTGGTGGCACACGAGGCACGCCGGTGCGGGCAGTTGTCGGGGCGTCTCGACCATGGTCTTCGGGGATGTGGGGTTTTATATTTTTGGTAGTTTTTGTAATCATCTGTTTGTAGAAATGGGGGGGGGGGGGTGCGTAACTCTTTTTGGTTGATGTTTTTGATAGTTATGAAATAGCTATTTGGATTTGTTGTATATAGTCATAATTAAGAGTGATGTGTCGCCCTATATTGTAGACTTTCTTCACTTAGGAATGTTTGTATTTTAGTTTCCCTCTTTACTGCTATTTGGAGATTTCTCATGCCGTATGCTGGATAGTTGGTTAGGAGTATTCTGGATCTGTTTGGGGATTGATTTATTGCAGGTACCTTGCATTTTGGAGGCGCCATTTTTAGGCGTTACTTTGCCGAAATTTTCGGGAAGGATGCCGTGGTGCTTAAAGGTTAAGATTAAGGGAAATTAGTAGTCTAGGCAGCTAGGTATGACCTAAAAGAGTTTCAGGAGATTTAGTTTTAAATCCTGCGGTGTTAATTTTATTTTAAATGAGGTTTTAACGTGGGTTTGGTTAGCAAAGTGGCGCATCGAGCCAGGGTGGGTTCGGGGGCGTTACAAATAGTATATCAGAACTATCTGAAAAATTCTATAATTTCTCAGACAAATATAGATCAATATCTGACACAGTAGTTTCATCACTTGTCTCCGAAGAATTGTCAGGACCATAAAACATAGAGTACACTGCACTTGAACGAACTTGCGCCAAAGAACTCATTGACTTTGGAGCCATTTGTTACAGCAAATAAAAATTCATGATCTATAAATGTGTTCTGAAGTTGACCAAAAATATTAATATGTGACCAAATTACCTGCCTTATCTACTCAATTCTAGTTGCAGCAATAAAATCAGGAACTTGAAAGGGTTGCTTTTCAATCCCACGTTTACCCCGCAAATAGTCACAAATTGATGAGATACAAGTAGATTGCACCAAGTCAAGTAATATTTCAAGAAAAATGAATCCCTTTGAATTATTAAATGAAGTCGAATCATTTCCATAAAAGAAAAGATATCTAACAACTCAAGACTATTTAACAAAGATAAATACTTTCATTTGATACTTTAATCTATAAAATTTCCCACTTAAGTAATCACATCCATATCTGCATCACATCCCAAACTATTAATTATAACAAAATATATTCAAGAGTGCATAATGGTCACAATTGTTCGGCCGTTCCCTGTAAGAAGCCAAGAACCAGATATATCCATATAAGAGAAACCTTATCAGCTTGATCTTGCCTCATTTTACAACCTAAATCCATCCTAGTTACTATGACCATTATCAACAATTTATCAACTAACCATGAGCAGCAAAAGTCAAGCCCTAATCAAACACATACAGTGACTGTGAGTGAGGACAGAGGCGAGCTGAGCAGCCGAGAGGCGAGGCGAGCTGAGCAGCCGAGAGGCGAGGCTAGGAGACCAAGCGAGGCGATCAGCCGAGGATAGAGGGGAGCGTGACCCAATCAACCGATCAGCAGGGAGCACGAGAGCTTTAGATGCAAGGTGAATCAGAGCAGCTTTAGAGCACGGGAGTCGCGAGTCTTCGAACGTTGGGTGTTCAGCTGAGCAAAAGAACGCATCGGGGCTTCGGGAGGGATTCTGCGAGTGCGTTCTGTGTGAGTGTGTTCTGTGTAGTGCGTGAGTAATCTGCAACTGAAGACTCTTCAGGTTTTTTTTAACATTTGGTCCGGTCCTGATTTTTCGGGATTTTTGGCTATGGACTAAGGCCAGGACCGAAACTGGTGGGCTTTTGAGCTTTGGACCGAGGACCGGACCTTGGTCCAGCGAGTTTGGACCGAAACCATAGGTCCGGTCCGGTTCTTGGGACACGATCTAGTCTTGCCCACCCCTAGTTTCATGATGTTATCTCTTCATTTAATTTTGTAGAGAACAACATAGATATACTAGAAGATCATTGAGAATAAAATTTGTTTCTTAATTTTATATGTGAATGATATTTTATTTGCAACTAATGTAATGGTAAAATTGCTTGACGTGAAATAATTTCTCTTTGAAAACTTTTATATGGATGACATAAGTAGTGCATTATATATCATTGGTATTAAGATTCATCAAGTTGGATTTCAAAGTATTTTTGGGTTTGTCTAAAAAAATTTATATCATAAAAGTTTTAGAGAGATTTCATATAAAAGATTATTCACCTACTAAAACTCCATTTGTGAAGAGTGGCTGGTTTTATAAGAACAAATGTCCAAAAATAATTTTGAGAGAGAGAAAATGAATAATATGTCATATGTTTCAGTTGTTGGAAGTTTAATACATGTTCAACTATGCACAAAGACTTACATTGTATTTTTTTGTTGGGATGTTATCAGAATAATCTAAGTAGAGACTATTGTATTGCTGCAAAGAAAGTATTATCGTGGTACTTCAATGAACCAAAGAATGCATATTTATATATAGACGGACTGATTGCTTGGATGTGATTGGTTACTTTGAATCAGACTTTGCTGGTTTTGTTGATTCATGTAAATCAACATTAGAAAATATTTTTATGTTTCTCGTTATAGCTATATCTTGGAGAAGTGCAAAAAAGTATTTGACTTCTATATCTACTATGGATGTTGAATTCGTACCATATTTTCAGACTACTTCACATTATGCGTGTATGAAGAGTGTTATTTCAGGACTTAAAATTGTTGATTCTCTTTGTAGGCCATTGAAGATATATTCTCATAATTCAAATGCAATTTTTATGGCTAAAAAACAATAAAAGTGGTAGACGACGTAAACATAACGATATTAAGTATTTATGTAACACCCGGTATTTTTGCCATGTAATAGTTTTCCCAGATCATTTAAACGGGATCAATATTATATTAATACAAAGGAATGTTTTGGTTGAATTGTTGGAATAATTAGTGGAGAATTAAACTAATGTGTAACTAAACCAAAACTTTAAGTTTGAAATGCATGGAAGGGCAAATTGGAGAGAAATTAAGGTAGGTGGGAGATAACCAGTGGATGATTGCCAAGTGGCAATAACTTGCTGAGAAACCTACCTATTCTCCTTCCTTCTACGTGAAAATTCATATGCATTTTTCCTTCTCTGTATTCCTCTCTACATTCTCTCTTCCAGTCGACAAATCGACCATCGAAGCTACTTCGATCTCCTCAGTTCCTTTCTGTTTCTCCGCTAAGGTAAGCATCTTTTATTGCTAACAAGTTTGGACAAGTTAAATGCGAGTTTTTATCGAAGTTTAGGGTTATTGTGTTTGTTGAAAACTCGTTGTTTTTGGATGAAAACACACCAGTTTGTTTTCTAAGAGTTTGAATGAGTTTGGAACAAATTCTTCTAACTTATTTGTTAGCATTTGCAGCATTGTTTATTTCTCTATGTGCTTGTTACAGATCTGTGCACTTCCGAGACATTCGAGCATTCTACACTGCAGCAAACAGATAAGTTCATAACCGTAGGTTGGCCCTTAAGGCCCTACATCACAGAGGTACTAGGGTTCCTGTTCTGTCGGGTAGTTTTGGGTAGAAATGTTATAGCTTGTGTTCAGTTTGTGTTCTGTGTTGTCTGTTCAGTTCACGTTCTGAGTTGTCTGTTTTCTGTCTCATAATATGCCCTGTTATTTCCGATGTCTGCTAATATAGGTTCAGGCACTGAGAATGTTATGCATACACGTTTTACTGAAAATCCATGCAAAACTGATTTCTGTACACGGTTTGAAACTAATAAGATAAAATCCGACTAAAATGTACCAGGTTAAGTGTGGGACGGGGACTAGCCCCAGAACTGTTTACTATTTACCGTTTACTGTACTGTATCCCTGAATGTGCCTGATAGTGCACCCTCCCCCTCCCCCACTGTTTGCCAGTTCCCCTATAAGCCCCACTTAAGTCTACTGCCACTGTAACTAAATGCTCTGTACTGTCACCATATTCTGAAAAACTGCATGCATAGCATTTTGCATCACTGCATACCGATTATGTCTTACTGAGTTTTAGACTCATAGGTGAACTCTCTGATGTAGGTACTGAACCCGAAACCGAGGATCTTGTTCCTCAAAATGATGATCTAATATAGAGGGTGGATCGAGCTCATGGGGTGGTTGCTGCAGCCAGACATATATCTGCTCTGAGGTTTAAGTTTTTGAAAAAGAAAATACTGCCTGTGAATTTTAATTAGATTCTGATGTTTTGGTTTTAGAAAAACTCTGTCGAAACTCTGTAATGTATGGAACCTGTCTTGATGTCTAAAACCTCTGTATTCAACAGTTGTATTTACGTCTTGAAATGTATTGAAATTATTCTGAAACTGCTGGGATGCTTTTATTTGTTTGTGCATGGATGACTTCTAGTTTTGGGAAATATCCATGCAGTCTGTTTCTTTGAACCTGTCATTTGCAAAGTATGTTCCATAACCTTGTTTAGAATTGAGTATTGAAGGTCTATAACTTTCATGCCTTCTGTTTATACTGTATTTGACAGTTGAATTATGTTCTGAAGTATTCTGAAATATTCTGGAACCGTGTATTTGAAATCTATCTTTTAGGGTTGTGCATGGATGGTCTTGAGTTTTTGAGTCATCCATGCAGTTTATTTTCTCGAACCCCTGTCACTTGTAGAGTATGACTCAAAAAAATTTGTTTTGAAATCGGGTTTTGAAGGTTTGGAACCTTTGTGCCTCCTGTTTTGAGACTCTCTGTTTGTAGGTCTTTCTGTTAAAGTTGTCGAATCTTGCCTTAAAAACTGCATCTTCCGATTCCATCCACCAGTGAGAAGTGCATTTCTGTCTGTCTTAAAAGTTTCATCTACCGGTTGACGTCATCCATCTTCTGGCTGACGTCATCATCTTCTGCCGGTTTCGTTTAATGCCAGTATCTTCCGGTTGACGTCATTCATCTTCCGGCTGATGTCATCTGTTTTGTCTTATTCGACATCCACCGGTGAGAAGTGCATTTCTGTTTGTCTTAAAAGTTTCATCTACCGGTTGACGTCATCCATCTTCCGGCTGACGTCATCCATCTTCCGGCTGACGTCATCACCTTCTGCCGGTTTCGTTTAATGCCTGTATCTTCCGGTTGACGTCATTCATCTTCCGGCTGATGTCATCTGTTTTGTCTTATTCGACATCCACTGGTGAGAAGTGCATTTCTGTTTGTCTTAAAAGTTTCATCTACCGGTTGATGTCATCCATCTTCCGGCTGACGTCATCACCTTCTGCCTGTTTCGTTTAATGCCTGTATCTTCCGGTTGACGTCATTCATCTTCCGGCTGACGTCATCTGTGTTGTCTTATTCGACATCCACCGATAGCTTTGCATCTTCCGCCTGACGTCAGCTCACATCTTCCGTCCAACAGTATTTTGTTTGTTTTTAAACTAAGTCTTCCGCCATTTATTCTGCCCTTGATTTTAATTGATTCTCACTGCCTACGTCTTCCGTCCAGCTTCAATTTCCTTCTGTTTGCCTCAGTTTATTTCTGTTCTTCCTGTTTTCCCTGCTTAATTTCGTTTCTTATTTTAAGTCGCCCATTTCCGTTTCTGTTTTCCTCCTTGCCTGATATTCTGAATGTCCTGAGTCTAGTTTACTTCTGTTTCCCTGTTTTTTTTTTCAGTCTGTTATTTCTGTGGTTCAAAAAATATATATATATATAGTCACCGTTTTCCGTTAACTGTCTCGAGTGACGGCTTGAATTCTCGGATCCCGATCGGATTCCGGTTTCGGGCTGTCACAATTTAACCATAAACAAACATGTTAAAAATGCTTTAGTGATCATCGAACACATTAACACTAAATTGATGATTGTCATTCTTTGACTAAGTGCATGCCGCTGTCAAATTTTAAGGGTCATATAAAAAAAAAAAATGTGACTTGGTTCTTCTATGGAACTTTTTGTTGTAAGAACTAACGTTGATATAATTCTTCTTATAATATTTATCATATTGATATTTATTATGTGCACATTTATTTTTGAGAAATAATATTAATGTTTATTACGTGCATATTTATTTTTAGAAATAATATTGATATTTATTATGTGCACATTTATTTTGCAAAATATACTTCAATGTTGGACATATAATAAACATAAGGTTGTAATACTTAAAAGATAATTCTCAATTTTATTGAGAGGATCTATTGCCACAATTATTAATGTATTGTAACACATACCAAGAGGGAGAATGTTAGCAATTTGTGAAAGTAACTACCTTATGGTCTAGTTTTTCCCTAATGTTTTGTAAAAGAAACTACACCCCATTCTTCAATAAACGGCTTGATGGAAGAAGTTTATTGATATATAGAATATAACCTTTTGTGTTAGGTCCCCAATCCAAATATCTCCTTCCAAAAATACACTATCATATTGAAATTGTTAAAGTTTATAATAGACTAAACTTAAATAGGAAAACAAGAGTTCCTAATTCAGACATCTCTGTCTAGAGATATTTTTTATTTGTTCCACAACTGATCTAAATGTTTTGATTTCAATTGTTAAAACATTTTTAGATCATTTAGAAAATATATAACAGAATTTGTATGTACGTATCCAATCTAATTAGACTATATCTTTATTCTCTAGCATAGATAATGTTTGATGCCTCCATTAATGGACAATTGTTAGCTATCATAAAACTAAGATTCATTATATCACAACATTCACTTGTAAAGTATTATATCTTTATTGATAGTGTTTTTTCAATATCAAATTTCGTTGTTACACAACTTGGACCAGTCATCCTTTTGTTAGAACCATAGTTTTTCTACTTGCTAAATCTATCTAGAGAGAGAGAGGGAAGCAAGGGTTATGAATAAAATCATAAAAACGTTTGTTACATTCTTACCATAAACTATCATTAGAAATTTTTTTTTTTTATAATTTTCCTTACAAACACATACGAAATTATCGAACATTTTAATCTCATTGCCCGCATATTATGGGCCTATCTATGTTGATCTTGATCTTATGATATTCATATAAAATCGTTGACTAATATTCATTGATAATATTTTATTCAGACATTAATTAGTTTCACTTTGTAACAAGTAATTGATCCAAACTATTAATATTTTTACGAAAGCACAATTTTTTGATATGCCAATTCAAATTAGTGATCAAAGAAAATGAGAGTAAATTATTATGTATTGTTAGAAATTTCATTATGGGAAGTGAAATGTGGACATAAGTAATGAATAATTTTGTGTAGGTCTTACCATCATCTAAACGTGCGAAGAAAATAGATATGTTTACAATAAATGGCTGACCAAGTTCATCCCCCTCCACCCCTTTTTTCATCTTCCCTACTTTAATACTCTTTTTTCGTCGACCAACCACTCCAACAAAGACTTCACATGTTCTTGTTTCCCTTTCACAAACATAAGGTATGTTGGTCATTGAATTTTCGGGATTTCAAGCTTGAATACACTCGGAATGTTAAATAGAAATCATTCCGTATAAATGAATGGGTCACAGTTGTTTCAGATTACATGGATTCCAATTTTTACGGCCAAAACATCTATCCACAAACCATTCATAATCATGCTTTATCACGATACACCTTTGCTCCTAGCTCGTTCCTTGCATCGCTAATTGAGAACTGGATGAAACCTGACGACCACTATATAACTGCATACAATGTTATTAAACGAAGAGCAATGAAGAGATCCATAAACAAACAGTACTCGAAATGAATAATATTTACTACAGTCAAAATTTACTTTTTCTCTCTTTTTTGTTTTTTTGTTTTTTTTTTTAGATTACGTTAATTTTAACAAAACAAACACAGAATTGATATTTTAAAATGATGAAGCGAATGTCAAATACCGCATCAGAAAATCACCCTGAAATTGATTATCAAAATGAACAGTGAAATTAATTGATGATGGTGAAATAATCAGCAAAGATTATATCAAGTAACAATTCAAATAAGAGAACACTAAGTTGGGTCAAATAATCAAGTTTAAAATGGTGACAGGCGACAGGGATCAAAATGCTTATGATAAGGAAACAAGATTTGCATATGACCAGGGAATATAGGTAGAACACAACACAAGAACAAATTTAAAACATCATTTAAAAATAAACAGTATTAAAAAAACTAATAAAGCTTAGGTTAGAAACTCCCTCGTTGTGTCAATCACGATTGGAAGAAATCCAGCAGCAAACAAGAAATCTAGCAACGAACCAAATACTCGTAAACACGACAAGGGTTTGGCCACTGCGAAAATCTGATTAATCACAGGACTATAGTAGCGAAACCCACATCCAGAGACCAAACATTCAGCAACAAAGCATCTGTTGAGAATTAAACTCAAAAAAAGCAGTTTTGAAACGAAAATTTGAGGGTCTAATGACATTCATTTCTAACGTGTAACCTATGGATTTAAAGCCCTTGAAGTCTACTTTCCAACTGTTTAAGTTTCAGGTCATTTGAGAGTTTCTTAGAAGAAGTTATGACTGTTTTAGTATTGAAGAGTCAAGAATAAATGCTAGAAATAAATGTGATGTTTTATAGTCTTTGATTATGTTTATGTTATGAATGTAAAGAGTCAAGCATGCCTCTATAAATAGTGCAATATGTTTGAATGAAAAATAGAGAGAAGTAAAATAAAAACTTCATCTGTGAAGATCATTGTTTGGTGTCCATTTTTTCTTCCTCTCCAAAAATAAACAATATTCGAGTGTCAAATTGGTATCAGAGCATGACGAACTATAGGAGCATATCGTTGGGACAAATGCCGCTGCCACGACTCACCAAGAAAAACTACAACAATTGGAGTATTCAAATGTGTGCATTGCTTGGCGCACAAGATGCATGAGAAGTTGTTGAAACCGGCTTCACAGAGGTGGAAGCTATTGATTTCTTGACGGCGAATCAATTAAAAGCGTTGAAAGAAATGCGAGTGAAGGAAAAGACCTCTCTCTACCTTTTGTTTCAAGCAGTAGATGAGTCGGGTTTTGAGAAGATTGCTGGTGAATCAACTTCGAAGGAAGCATGGAATACCTTGCAAAAGGTGTTCAAGGGTGCCGACCGAGTTAAACAAGTGCGGCTTCAAACACTTCGAGGCGAATTGGAAGCCATGAAGATGAAGGAGTCAGAAGACATATCAACCTATATCACATGTGTGCAAATGGTGGTGAATCAACTCAAACGCAATAGAGAAACCCTCACGGATGCAAGGGTCGTAGAGAAAATTCTTCGGTCATTGACTGAGAATTTTGAGAATCTTGTATGCGCAATCGAGGAGTTGAAGAATTTGGAAGAGATTACTATCGATGAACTCGCGGGCTCTCTTGAAGCACATGAACAAAGGAAGAAGAAGAAGACACAAGAAGTCTTAGAGGAGGCCTTACAAACGAAGGCGACTATCAAGGAGGATAAAGCAATGTACGCGCAACACAACCGAGGAAGAGGACGAGGCCGTGGTGGTCATGGTTTTGGTCACGGTCGAGGCCGTGGTCGCGGAAATAATCATGAAGAGAAGGGCAAGATCAGCCAACAAAATTGGCGTGGACGAGGACGCGGTCATGGAAGAGGTGGCCAAGCAAATCGTTCAAATGTTGAGTGTCACAACTGCGGTAAGTATGGACACTACGCAAAGGAGTGCTACTCTGAGAAGAAGGTGGAAGAAAATGCGAATCTAGTCGTGGAAGATGAGACGAAAGACGACGACGTTCTCATGATGACCCAAAAAGGTTCCACTTCAGATAGTGACACAGTATGGTATCTCGACACTGGTGCTAGCAATCATATGTGTGGACACAAACATCTGTTTGTTGATATGCAAGAGATAAAAGACGAACACGTGTCTTTTGGAGATGGTTCGAAAGTCCAAGTCAAAGGCCAAGGAAAAATATGTTTTTCCAAAAAAGATGGAAAGGAAGGAACAATGGAAGATGTTTACTATGTGCCCGACTTGAAGAGTAACATTCTTAGCATGAGTCAATTATTGGAGAAGGGATGTTCGGTCTTTATGAAAGACCGGATGTTTCACTTGAAGGACAAAGATGGGCGCTTGCTTGCACATGTGGAGATGGCAAAGAATCGAATGTTCAAACTCAATTTGAAAAACGTGCAAAAAAGATGTTTACAAGTAAATATGGAGGACAAAGCATGGTTATGGCATTTATGATTTGGACACTTACATTACGGGGGCCTAAAAGAGTTAGCAAAGAAGGAAATGGTCCATGGGCTACCTGACATGGACTACACCAAGAAATTTTGCGAGGGATGTGTACTCGACAAACAAGCAAGGAGTACATTTCAAAAGAAGGCAGAATATCGTGCAAGGAGATCTCTCGAGTTGGTACACACCGACATATGTGGCCCAATCACACCGAAATCTCTTAGTGAGAAGAGGTATTTCATTACTTTCATTGATGATTACACAAGAAAGACTTGAGTTTATTTCTTGAAGGAAATATCGGAAGCATTTGAAATATTCAAGAAATTTAAGGTGCTAGTGGAGAAGACAACCGGTCTTTACATCAAAGCTTTACTGTCTAATAGAGGCGGAGAGTACATGTCAACCGCCTTCACAAGCTATTGCAAGGAACAAGGAATCAAAAGATTCTTGACCACACCTTACTCTCCTCAACAAAATGGTGTGGCCGAAAGAAAAAATTTAACAATTCTCGATATGGTTCGATTGATGTTGAAGAGCAAAAACGTGTCGAAAGAGTTTTGGGCTGAAGCGGTGCAATGTGCTGTATATGTTCAAATCGATGCCCACATACGATATTGGCGAATCAAACACCGCAAGAAGCTTGGAGCGGCCATAAACAAACTGTATCACATTTTAAGTTGTTTGGTAGTGTAGCTTATGCACATATACCGGACCAAAGAAGAACCAAACTTGATGATAAAAGCAAGAGGTATGTGTTCATCGGGTATGACGAGAAGGCAAAGACTTTCAAGCTATTTAAACCAACTGAGAAAAAGGTTGTGGTTACCCGATGTAACGACCCCAGTGGGTCGTGGCAGATTCCTCGACATAACTTAATCATTTTAAATCTTAGGACAACTACCTGTAATCTTTTTTTCTTTAAAATAATAAAACTCGTGGTCGTTTACAAGAACACCCAACTGGAAACCTTAAATTTTCAGAATTCGACTCTTTCACATGTTTATCGGCGAACTCATCTACAGAGTCGAACGACATAACCCGAACAACAATCTTATATATAAGATCGGGCGGAATTATTATATACAGACTATTTAGGCGTCATAGTTTACAGACTACACAGACGTTAGCATTCGCAGACTATTGTCCATGGAATACTCAGACTTTATCGTCCATGGACTCACTAAAATTTAACGTCCAAGGTCACGTGACTTCATCGTCTCAGTCCACATGACTTAATTGTCCACGGGTTATATAGATGTATTCGTCCACGGACTCTAACGTCCACGGATTACTTACTCATTCGTCCATGAACTCTAACGTCCACGGACTCTTTAGACTCTTTCGTCCACAGACTCAATCGCCCACAGACTCCTTAGACTCTTTCGTCCACAGACTCAATCGTCCATAGACTCCTTAGACTCTTTCGTCCACAGACTCAATTGTCCATAGACTCCTTAGACTTTTTCTTCCACAGACTACGTGATTTTGTTATCCACAATCACGTGATTACTTACTATGGACGACAACCCAACATCGTTCTCTGGACTTGGACTCACTCCTAACTTTGGACGATGACTCATTTACTTACTCTGGACTGTCTTTACTTGTAATTTTGGACGACTGACTCTATAAGTAATCTCACATCTCAATTTACAGAAAGCATTATATTCTTTTCTTTTACCATAAAACTTAAACATGCGTAGCAGAAGACTTAAAGAAAACAGACGAACCTTTAGTCTTAAATCCTTAAAACATAAAATTATACCAGACAATCCCAATATTCATCGACATAGGAAAAACCTTGTCTTACTTAAAATTCAATATCTTAGGTCTTACTATAATATACTAAAAGCAGCTCTCCACGGGCTAAATTTGCTTTCCAGCCACAAATTATCACCATGAGCAACATCCAGCAACTAGACCTAAGCATTCCCATCCAGATTGAAGTCCTCACCTATTGTTTTGTCACCTACATCATAAAGTTTATACTATAAGCCTAATGCTTAGTAAGGAGTGCAATGTACTATTATATGTTCATGAATGCATGCCTTGAAAGAAATCACAATCATGTTCTTATTTTGTACATTTCATGACTTATGCATATTCGTTTACTCATTCTTGTTTTTTTCCTGTTCTTGTTCATCATTTACATATCATGGATTAAGGAGGAGTTTGTGCCGAAGGAGGGTAGGCAGAGTGCGTGTACATAACCCTTACGGGCATAAATCATGGTTCATCCCTGGACAGTGACATGGCCAAAACCGCCCCCAACTCTCACTTAATCAAGGATTCATACATTTCATTTTCTTGTTTTATTCATGAAGGAGTATGCGTATAAAACATTTTGCATACGAGTTCACGCAATTTGGTTAAGAAATTTGCTACATAAATTGAATCTCCAGCAACATGAGGCAACTGAAATACGAGTTGACAACAAGTCAGCAATTGAGTTGGCAAAAAATCCAGTTAACAATGAAAGGAGTAAGCATATAGATGTTCGTTTCCATTTTATTAGGGAACATGTGAAAAAAGGAGAAGTGCAAATGAGTCATGTTGCGAGTCGTGATCAAGTTGTAGACATGTTTACAAAACCGCTTCCAAGAGTTCTATTTGAAAACTTGAAGGAGATGATCGGAATGAAAGATAAAAAAGGTTTGAGTTTAAGGAATGAATTTGTTGAGAATTAAACTAAAAAAAAAACAGTTTTGAAACAAAAATTTGAGGGTCCTAATGGCATTCATTTCTAACGTGTAACTATGGATTTAAAGCCTTAAGTCTACTTTTCAACGGTTTAAATTTCAGGTCATTTGAGAGTTTCTTAGAAGAAGTTATGACTGTTTTAGTATTGAAGATTCAAGAATAAATGTTAGGAATAAATGTGATGTTTTATAGTTTTTAATTATTTTTATGTTATGAATGTAAAGAGTGCCTCTGTAAATAGTGCAATGTGTTTAAATGAAAAATAGCGAGAAGTAAAATAAAAATTTCATTGGTGGAAATCATTGTTTGGTGTTTTTTTTTTTTCTTCCTCTCCAAAAATAATATTCGAGTGTCAGCGTCATCCTGAGACCCAGACCCACTGTTCCGCGAAACCACAAGTTTTCTTCACTGGAAATTGGCAAGCCACCTCAGAGGTCGATTTGAGGCACTGGAGCGAATTTCCCTCTTTTTCTCCTCGGTTGACTCAAGTGGAAGAAGAAGGTGGCGAATCGTTGGACCTCAGTAAATATCCATGGATATTCATGAGATGGAAGGGGCAATACTTTGTTAACGTTGGAATAGACCGTGGACTAACAATGGCTAGTTTTTTTTTTTTTACTATGTGTGCTTCTCTTGCAGTGATGGAACGGACGAACTCGAAGGTGAAACGGTGAAAGGAGGAAGAAGTTACAGTTGGTGCTGCGAAGGCTGATGACGAGGGGGGTAAAATAGAGACAGTGGCGATGAAGTCTGTGGGTTCGTCGAAACAGGGAGGGGATAAGGTGACGGAAACAGTTGAAGATGTGGAGGAAGACTGTGAATGAGTTTTCGAAACAGG
The DNA here is from genome assembly GCA_022432975.1 of Begonia masoniana. NCBI lineage: Eukaryota > Viridiplantae > Streptophyta > Magnoliopsida > Cucurbitales > Begoniaceae > Begonia > Begonia masoniana. The sequence continues at coordinate 17,583,298 of CM039511.1, forward strand.
GTGGATTTGGCAGCTGTAAAGGCGAGCCTGCAGTTGGTTTGTTTCCGTTTGAGTTTTCTAATGGAATTGGGGCTTTCAGTGGCGTCGCTTCGAATCTCAGCTCGCCGGTTGAGTCTGTTGTGGGTTCTAGTGAAACTGAGAGCGAGGAGGAAGACTGCAAACGTGGACTGGGAAAACAGAATGTTAATCTTTAATTCTATGATTCGAACTATTTATTTAACAAAGTTATTATGATTTGTGACTACAGGTGTTGGAGGTCATTCATACTTGTATGAGCCTCTTTTGGTGGGTGGGCATGATTACAAGTGAGTTATGTATTCATTTGATACATTTAACAATTCTACTGCCGTGGTTTGTTTTCAGTGTTATGATTTTGTTTTGGGGTGAGTTGAGAAGTTTTCATTTTGGATCTTTAGTATGAAATTTGCAAGGGGATGCTAAAATTTAGTGTGATCCGAATTATAGTTGGGTCGAGTCAGGTTGGGGGCTTATCTAATATTAGGGTTTTTTAATATGGTAAAGTGTAATTTAGCCCCTACAACTAGGTGAAATGGGCAATTTACACCGTAAACTTGGATAATGGGCAATTTGGCCCCTACTACTAGGATAAAGTGCAATTTGGCCCCTACCGTTATATTTTCCGTCAAAAAAAAACATTTTTTGGCTTGTTTATTTATTTTTTTTCTGAAAAACCCCTCACTGGACCAAACCGGACAGGACCGGTTCGGCTAATTCCACTCTGTTTTTTTTTTTTTAAATTCTCAGAAAAAGAAGATAGAGGAATAGAATTAAAAAAAAAAAAACCAGAGTGGAATTAGCCGAACCGGTCCTGTCCGGTTTGGTCCAGTGATGGGCTTTTCGGGAAAAAAAATAAACAAACCAAAAAATGTTACTTTTTGACGGAAAATATAACGGTAGGGGCCAAATTGCACTTTATCCTAGTAGTAGGGGCCAAATTGCCCATTATCCAAGTTTACGGTGTAAATTGCCCATTTCACCTAATTGTAGGGGCCAAATTGCATTTTACCCCTTTTAATATATATCAATATATTGTTACTTGAGTATAAAAAATCAATTGTGCATTGATTTTGAGTTGGTACTTGTGATTCTTTTTTTCTGAATATTTTTTTTACGTAAATTTTAGTGTCTTTTTTTTTTTTATCGTAGTTTTTTTTTCAACTACAATGACATAAAAAAATATTTCTTCCTAACGAGAATAATTTATAGAGTCCTTATTTCTAAATTAGATGACTCTTTTGGGCTTTATTCGGTGATAATGTGATTGTTCTTTATCAAGAAATGACATAGAAAATGTATATTACTTTGGGAGAATAGCAAAACTAGAACCTAATCCTGCCTTCTCATTTATTCTTCCAGCCAAACAGAAGTTCAAAATATTAAATGTCGCCGCTCTGACACATCCATAGTGCTCATAATATTCTCCCATTATTCTAGGATAACCAACCACTGAGCTGATGCACACTGCTTAGGACACAGACGTAAATTACTAAGCTAAGAAATAAGCACTACCCTAAAATTCAAAGCAGTAACCAGAATGCAATATAGTATAATTGAGATAGCTAATGCATCACTCTGAAAAGAATGAATAGTGAAAGTTAGTGTCAAACTTTTCCTAGATCTAAATTAAACATCGGAAATATGGTATCTGTCGAAATGAAATCAGGAGATAATCGCCTTCCACTTGGTTGCTCGATTCCAAGAAGGCTTTCCTGTTTTTTAATATCAAAGAAGTAGAACTCTGACATGTCCATTTGTCAGTGATTGCTGGGAAAATTTAAATCTTTTTATAGAACTACACTCGTTCTTTGATATTAATTGTTGAAGAACTTTTAAGTAGACGTAAACTAAAAATCAAAACACAAAATTAAAAGCGACAATGGAGACAATACTTAACGTGGTTCAGTTCTGTATTGGAAACTACGTCAACTAGAGAGAATCAAATTAAAAATTCATGATCATCGTAAAAATATATAACCAAACCCACTATCTGCAAGAAACTATAATCAAGATCTAACGACGCAAGCATCAATTTTGATAAGAAGAATGCTTCAAAATAAAGAATTACTATCCTTCTTATTAAACTTCACCTTTGGTTAGTCTCTCCCTTTTCTGATTTTTCACGCATTGCTCACAAAAATGAACACTATCTCTCTTTAATTCTTATTTTCAGACAGATTTTGTCGACTTGCTAGAACATGATTCGATAACTGTAAATATACAGTTATTAAGAGGTTTATTCATGTCCACTAAGTTCATGAAATATTGAACTTAATCAACAATTTCCCTTTGGCCTAGCTTTTTTGCTATATGCAGTGTTGGTCGTAGCAACTGTAGTTATACTTATCATTCACTTTATACATCAGTATGGCTAGACACATATTATGATTTACATTGGAGTTTGTTCTCTTGTAAGTTCATTATCGATATGTTTCTATACTTCAATTACTGTGTTTTTTTTTTTTTCATTTTAAAGCTCTGTCCTTTAAAATTTGCCATCTGGTGTTCAGGTCATGATTGTTAAAGCACTCGGAATAGCTTTGAAGTTAACATTATCAGGAATGAATCAACTTATTTATCCAAAAACTTGGATATTCACCTTAGTTGTAATTACTTGTGTGCTTATTCAAATGAATTATTTAAACAATGTAACATGATATTATCTTGTACATTTTCTTACATATGATGGTAAAATAACACTTCTTGTTATCCACTCTCGGCTGAGGAACTTCTTGAGTTTCCACATATAGTTTTAATGGTTGGTGGGTTTTGATAGTTATATCAAAGTGAAAACATTATTTTTAGAACTAAAATGTGTTATTTTTGAAACTTTAGGAGCATCGTTCAGAGCTAAACTTTTCAAAGTAATTATTTTGTTTATGGAGAGGATATTGGGAGTGTAAGCCAGCACAATTAAAACAAGTGGCAAGCGCGATCGTTGCTTGTACCAACAATTGTTCGGAATCTCTTTTTTGCATTAACTATAATTATGTTCTTTCTTTTATCTAATCTTATGCTAATTCTTGGTTTCCAAGATTAACACAAGGACTATGTCAAGATTATTTCCGTGATATTGATGTGAAATCTATTTGTTTGCATGAGATTCATGGTCTTTGATAGTTAAATGTGTTAATGATGAGAGTAATTTTATGAGTTGTTCAATGCTTATTTGCAGGCACTAGATACATTCAACACAGCTATTGTATCCTCAATTTACCATGTCATGTTCACCTCATTAACCATTCTGGCTGGTGTCATCATGTTCAAAGTTACTTCTTTGACCGACAGTTTCGATTAATTCTATAATCAGTACCTTCCTGGTAGACTGTTCATTAAGGATGAAGGATGAATTGATTTAATAACGCGTTTCAGGATTGGGATCGGCAGAGCCCAAGCCAAGCAGTGACGGAAATGTGTGGGTTTGTAACTATTCTTTCAGGAACCTTTCTTCTTCACAAAACGAAGGATATGGCTGATGGTATGCTTTCTTTTGAGTTTCTTTTATTGTGCAATGTATGAAGCACGCCTCAATGTGTGTCCGGAACTGTCGAGTGATCTATATAGTTGTGGAAAATTAACAGGCTCTATGTCACCCACGTCGGGTCGAGCTTCTAAGCAGTCCGAAGAGGACGAGTTTAGTGACACAGAAGGGATACCACTTATGACAGCCGGAATCGTCAAGGTTCGCTTGATTCAATTTTTGGTAAATACATAGTGTATGTAAAATACTCTTCAGTTCGAAGAATAAACAAGCAATTGAGATTTACAAAACAATCTTTTCCCTCGTACATAAGCCACTAACCAGCAACACCTTCCAATCCTGTCCACCTGTCTTCTTCTAGCAGTTCGAAGCAAAGGGTGTTTGATAGAATTTGAAGAGGAGAGCGACAGACCAGAAAGATGAGAGCTTTTATCTCCATGCTTATAATGTGAAGAAAACAATGTTTGCTTGAAAATTTGCTTCAAAAGGCTGGAGACAGAAGCGCAGTGTGTTGACTGATAATTGCAGTTTTCACAGCATGTCTGCAACAGCTGAATTACTTTGATGCACCTTCACCATCAGAAAACAAGAGCAATTGGGAGTAACCAACAAAGATTGTTACGAGTTTTTCAACATACTTTGAACTTTCTAACAGCAACAAAGATTTGGTTGAAATAATGAAATCAACAGAATAAATCAGAATGGTTTCCTCCGTTTCCAGGGCGATCAAACAGGAAAAAACAAAAAATGAAGGAGCGTACTTGTGTGAGAGAGGAAGTTATTCTTGGAGAGACAAGCTTGAATGTCGCAAGCCTCTTTTTTGCAGGGTTCTTTGCTGGGGGGTGGCCTGTCTCGCCTTGTAATTCTCTAATCTGATAATGGCGTTGGGGTCTGCGGAAGCTCCGAGCTTGTGGAACGGTGGAATCAGGGATGCGATGGCAGCGCCCATCCCCATGAACGGGTCCGGTTAAGTGGGCCGGGCTCTCTGAACATAGCATAGTTTACGACAAACCCAAAACATAAAACAGAACAAAGCGTATTAATTTGGACAAATTCGCGGACGATTTTGCATGAAATTAGTTGTAATTACGATAGCAAAACGGAAATCCAGACGGCACGGATCACTGATGGCATGAGCTTTGAATCCGTGAACTGAAATTCACACCCATCTACTCATTCTTCTAACCTTACTCTTTCCCTCCCATGGATTCTCACTATGGAGGGAGCAAGCTATTATTCATTGGCTGTCTTCTTGGTTTTCTTCATTTCTCCCTTCACTGCTATCTCACGCACCAGTAAATCCTCTCTGTCCCTGTCTGTCTTCATCTCCATTTCCTTTTCTTTCTCTGTTGATCCATTGGGGCCTGTGTAGATGGATATGATGCGTTGGATCCGCATGGCAATATAACTATCACGTGGGATTTCATGCTAGAAAGCGAAGAAACATACGATGTAAGTTTCCCATCTTCTGCATTTTTATGCAACTGAAGAATTAGAAAGCATTAAAAATGGTTTCTAATCTAAGTTTAGATGATAATTCTCGAATGGGAGATCAGGTGAAAGTCTACACGTACAACCTGCAACTATTCAGGAATGTAGAGCCGCCGGGATGGAAGCTCAACTGGGAAAGGAAAGGAGAAGAGGTGATTTGGAATATGAGGGGAGCAGAGGCCAGTCAGCAAGGAGACTGCTCCGAATACAGAGGGAGGCAAGAGCTGCCCCATTGTTGCCTGAGGAAACCCGCCGCCGTCGATTTAATGCCCGGAGCGCACTTCAATCTTCAGGTTTCCAACCGCTGCAAGCTGGGGTGCTGTCTTCTATGGCGCAAGATCCTTCCAGCTATGCTTCCGCCTTCCAGATGACAATAGAAATGCCTGCGGGAGGTAGATTTACAATGCCTGAGAATTTCAGTCTGGGTCTTCCTGGGTATAGCTGCGGATCTCCTTTTCGGGTCTCTCCGAGTAAGTTCAGCGCCGACGGGGGCCGCCGGTGGACTCAAGCTCTGGGTGAGTAAAAACACAGGCAATGGTGTAGCTTCTCGTAATTTGACTTTTTTCTGAGGGGAATTATCAAAAACAACCACCAAGTATCGATTTTTTTCAATTCCAACCACGAAGTATTTTTTTTAACAATTTAAACCACGACGTATCGGAAAAGTGCCAAAAACGACCACGCCGGACGGACGCAAAAAACTTCCGTCCATCCGGGTCACTGTTCACATGAACAGTGCCCGGACGGACGGAGGTTTTTTGCGTCCGTCCGCACTATTTACGTTCGTTTTTCTCCGTTTTATAAATTAATTTTTAAAAAATAGTAAACGATATTTGATTTAGCTAAAATTTTTATCACATATTCTCAACGTTATGAGAAGATAATCGAAAAAGTTTCGTGATTTTACAACACTTTTATGATTTATTATAATTTTTTTACGTATGTTTTATAAAATAAATAACTAAAATTATAATAAATCGTACAAGTGTTAGAAAATCACGAAACTTTTCAGATTATCTTCTCATAACGTTGGAAATATGTGATAAAAATTTTAACTAAATCCAATATCGTTCACTATTTTTTAAAAATTAATTTATAAAACGGAGAAAAACGAAGAAACAGTCAATGGTTCACCTGAACAGTAAACCCGGACGGATGGGTATTTTACCGGCTGTCCGCAATGTTCACTGAACAGTGACACGGACGGACGGAGGTTTTTTGCGTCTGGACGGGTACTGTTAACCGGGAACAGTACCCATTTAAATTTTTTTTTGATGTTTTATAAATTAATTTTTAAAAAATAGTAAACGATATTGGATTCTTTAAAATTTTTATCAATCTCACACACGTTTATGAGAAGATAATAGCAAATTTCATTATTTTTTTTAACACTTTCGATTTATTATAATTTTAGTTATTTATTTTATAAAACACTATGAAAAAATTATAATAATCATATAAGTGTTTAAAATCACGAAACTTTTCATGATCGCTTCTGTCATAACGTTGGAAATATGTGATAAAAATTTTAACTAAATCCAATATCGTTCACTATTTTTTAAAAATTAATTTATAAAACGGAGAAAAACGAACGTAAACAAGTCACTGTTCACATGAACAGTAACCCGGACGGATGGTATTTTTACCGTCTGTCCGCACTGTTCACGTGAACAGTGACCCGGACGGACGGAGGTTTTTGCGTCTGGACGGGTACTGTTCACGTGAACAGTACCCATTTAAATTTTTTTTTTGATGTTTTATAAATTAATTTTTAAAAAATAGTAAACGATATTGGATTTCTTTAAAATTTTTATCAAATATTCACCACGTTATGAGAAGATAATAGGAAAATTTTCATGATTTTTTAACACTTGTACGATTTATTATAATTTTAGTTATTTATTTTATAAAACATATGTAAAAAAATTATAATAAATCATATAAGTGTTGTAAAATCACGAAACTTTTTCGCTTATCTTCTCATAACGTTGGAAATATGTGATAAAAATTTTAGCTAAATCCAATATCGTTTACTATTTTTTAAAAATTAATTTATAAAACGGAGAAAAACGAACGTAAATAGTGCGGACGGACGCAAAAAATCTCCGTCCGTCCGGGCACTGTTCATGTGAACAGTGACCCGGACGGACGGAGGTTTTTTGCGTCCGTCCGGCGTGGTCGTTTTTGGCACTTTTCCGATACGTCGTGGTTTAAATTGTTAAAAAAAATACTTCGTGATTGGAATTGAAAAAAATCGATACTTTGTGGTTGTTTTTGGTAATTTTCCTTTTTCTAAAACGAATAAATTTTGCCAGAGAGCTGGAATGTGTCAGAAAATATGGAGAAGCAAAAAAGTAGAAGACGATAATAGAAAATGTATTGTATTTTTCTTCAGAAAACTGAGAATTGTTGTGAGAGAGAACACGTATGACCTGTATTTACTCCCAATTCAGAGCATCATCTGACATCTTCCCCAAAGTGTTGCGTCTCACTCTCTGCGTTTTACAACTCCACCATTCTTCCTTGTCCTCCCTGCAGCTGCGCCTGCCAAGGACTAGCGGGATCAACCTGCGTCTAGTAATTCCCTTCCATCTTTCCCGACAAATTTACCTTTTTTTCCACTACAAACTAACGAAAAAACTCCATTGCAGAGCAGATGAAGCTCCTCCACTCCTGCAACTTCCACACAAAAATTCAAGTTTAGTGAGGTGTTCCCACCATATGTGCCCAGGAAGAGTCCAAACTTAAAGAAGAAACCAGTAATGGTAATAAAATGGGTAGGCCTGCAGTTGGGGGGAAAGTGGGTGTTACTCAGGTTCAAATTCTATTTGGGAGTACACTTGCATCACCCTCTTCCTCCTGTCTCTTCTCCACAGTCCAACTACACGCTCCACCTTGTTTACTCCATCTTCTTTCTCTAATATTACCCTTCACCTCCACCACTCTCTTTCTTATCCCCTCCAGTTTCCATGGCTTCAACTACCTCTCGCTCCCCCACCCCCTCCTCCCATATTCCCCACAGCGCCACTGCTTTCCCTTTCATTTCCCCTGCTGATCCTCCCGCTGCTAACAACCGAGGTTCTCCTGCCTTCCTTTTTCCTCTAAACTTCATCTTCCACTATTTTCCCTTTTTCAGATCAGATGTTGTATTTTTCGATATTTAGTTTCCAGTTTGATCTTTTTTCTTCTTACAGCAGAGAAATCAACGTTTGGCAGACTCGGAGGGGAACATCACTCGCTATCTTCCTCTCCACAAGGCGGCTCTGCACGGTGATTGGGAGGGTTGCAAAAGCCATCATTGATCGCGGTCTGGACTCCCTCTCTGCCAAAATCACTCGTTTTCAAGAGACCGTTCTGCAGTGGGTGAGCAAAACCGACCCGTACCAGAGAACCGGACCAGAACCCGACATTTTGGTCCGGTTCTGCACATAAAATAAAGGAATTTCGGTTTTTCTTTATCAGAACCGAAGTTCGCGGTTCGGTTTTTCGGGTTTAATGACACATAATCACTAAAACCGAACCGGACCACTAACCCTAAAGTACTAACCCAACCCAGTAACCCTATTCAGTTCTCACTTCACTTCTCTCTCGAAAGTCGAAGACTCGCAGCCGCACACGCAGTCGCTCGCCGCTGGACTGGAGCGCCTCGCCTCAACAGTCGACTCACCGCTGGAGCGCCTCGCCTCAAGTCCTCGACTGTCGACAGAGTACATCTATGCACGTTCGACGAATCGGCCGGTGAAGGACGAATCGGCCGGTGAAGGACGAATCGACGAAGTAAGTTCTCTGCTCTTTGCCTCTTTCGGTTTCGGTATTTTTAGCATCATTTTGTATTGCTCATTCTGTATTCTGCATTTTGCAAATAAAGAATACATCTACTCACCCCTGGAGCGCCTCGCCTCGAATGTCGACAGAGTACATCTATACACGTTCGACGAATCGGCCGGTGAAGGACGAATCGACGAAGGTAAGTTCTCTGCTCTTTGCCTCTCTCGGTTTCTGTATTTTTAGCATCATTTTGTATTGCTCATTCTGTATTCTGCATTTTGCAAATACAGAATACATCTACTCACTACTGGAGCGCCTTGCCTCCAGTCCTCGACTGTTGACAGAGTACATCTATACACGTTCGACGAATCGGCCGGTGAAGGACGAATCGACGAAGGTAAGTTCTCTGCTCTTTGCCTCTTTCGGTTTCTGTATTTTTAGCATCATTTTGTATTGGTTATTCTGTATTCTGCATTTTGCAAATACAGCAGAGCATTGTATTCTGCTCTCATTTTGCATTTGGTTTCTATATTCTGTATTTTTAGCATCATTTTGTATTCTGCAAATACAGCAGAGCATTGTTGCATTTTGTATTGCTCTGCGTTTAAAAAATATGGTTTGCAAACAGAAAGGAAAATCATTGTTTGCAATTTTTTATTAAAAAAATAATTAATAATGGAAAAACCAGAACCAGACCAGAACCGGAATCAAAAATCTGGTCCGGTCTTAAAAAAAAATTTAATGGTACCGGTTCTAAAAATTAAAAACCAAATTTTATTGGTCCGGTCTTAATTTTTCTTAAAATAGGACGGGACCATGAACACCCCTATCTGCACATTGCCGTGAGTACATACCACTCCCTACATTTCGTTAGACATAACGTTGGTCTAAGCCTTGGAGCATAAAGATCTCGTTGGCGGCACTGCGCACTGCTTTGCATCCATTTGTGGAAACTTAGAGGTTGCCAAAATATTGGTGGGGAAGAACAAGGGACTGCCCCAGATACGAAACAACAGTAACGATACCCCACTTCATTGTGTTGCCGCCTCTGGCCACAAGGGCTTGGTTGAATATCTCTTGTCCGTCACAGACGAAGTGGATGAAGCTAGATTGAGAGAAATAAGATTTGATTGAATTCGAGAGAGAGAGATGTTTTCTTTTCTTCAACAGCATGTCAAATCCATTCCCATTGATAGGTATTGCTCTTCAGCTTACCATATTGGTATCCTAATTTGGCTCTCGAGGAAGATGAGATTCAGAAAAAACTTTAAGGAAGTTGGCTCAAAAGTTTCGGTCATTTCAAAGCGGAAGTCATCTTAGATCTTGACAAAGGTTTTTCTATGATTGTGGGACTCTAATCTTCATCTTTATTATGTGATCATTAAAAATTTCCTACAAATTGATTTAATCTATTTTCCGTAGATATTACGGTGAGTCTACACCAACCACATCTATCCATCAACCCTAACGACGTGAAAAATCCTCCGCAGCCTAGAAGTGGATGCCGACCCCTCAACTGCGGCGCTCTAATAGGTATGTCTATCGCTAGAAGATGTTATTATTTAATGCGTTAAAGTTACAAATTCATTATAATTGAACATATTTCTCATGTTTATGCTGGAACACTTTTGGAAAATATGTCAAGTACCACTCAAACTGTTGCTCTTCATATAAGTTAAACTTCATAATCAATTTGATCTCCTCACATAATATAAATTGCAATTACAATTTCTTAGCAAGATCCATGATGCAAAACTGATGCATATGCAAGCACTTGAGCTTGTTAGAGTGATTTGCCGAGAAACCGTGAAAACACATTTAAAGAGAACTGTAAATTTGTATGCATATGCATTGTTTATGGCATTTAAGCTTGAGATCAGAGAGCTGATTTTTGAGGTTATTAAGAGCTTCCCTCATATAATATGGATCACTGACGGTACAAATTACAACATATTCCAACTAACTGTTCTGAACCGGAAAGATGAGGTGTTTAATCTGATTATCAAATGAGTTTGAATAAATATTTGACCACGATATCTGAAGAGAAGCATTATAACATCTTGCATTTTGCTGGAAGGTTGGAATTGTCGAATAGAATCTCGGGTGCAGCTTTGCAAAGCTACACTTGAGATTCTATTCAACGGTTCCAACCTTCTAGCGAAATGCAAGATGTTGTTATACTGCTGGTCTTCAGATTCCGTGGTGAAATGTTTATTCGAACTCATTTGATAAATCAAATTAAACACCTCCTCCTTCCGGTTCAGAACAGCTAGTTGGAATATGTTGCAGTTTGTACCGTCGGTGATCCATATTATATGAGGGAAGCTCTTAATAACCTCAAAAATCAGCTCTATGATCCCAAGCTTAGATGCCATAAACAATGCAGATGCATACAAATTTACAGTTCTCTCTAAATGTGCTTTCACGATTTTTCGGCAAATCACTCTAACAAGCTCAAGTGCTTGCATATGCATTAGCTTTGCATCATGGATCTTGCTAAGAAAAGAAACTGTAATTGCAATTTATATTATGTGAGGAGATCAAATTGATTATGAAGTTTAACTTATATGAAGAACAATAGTTTGAGAGCTACTTACCAAATTTTCCAAAAGTGTTCAAGTATATAAACATGAGAATTATGTTCAATTATAAGAAATTTGTAACTTTAATGCATTGAATAATAACATCTTCTAGCGAAAGACATACCTATCAGAGCGACACAGTTGAGAGGTCGGCATCCACTTTCGGGCTATGGAGTATTTTTTCACGTCGTCAGGGTTTGATGGATAGATGTGATTGGTCCCTCACAGTAATATCTGTAGAGAATCGATTTGTAGGAATTTTTAATGATTAGAGAATAAGATGAAGATTAGAAACTTACAATCATAGAAAAACCTTTGCCAAGATGACTTTCTGCTTTGAAATGCCCGAGGCTTTTGAGCCAACTTCCTTAAAGCAGTTATCTGAATCTCATCTTTCTCGAGAGCGAAATTAGGATACCGATATAGCAGTTGAAGAGCAATACCTCACAATGGGAATGAATTTGACAGACTGTTGAAGAAAAGAGAACCTCTCTCTCTCGAATTCAAATCAATCTTATTTCTCTCCCATCCACTTCGTCTGACTCAAATTTTGGATTTTCTTTCCACCAAGATGAAGAACTGCACAATTTAGGTTATAAAATGAAATAGACAAGCCGTAGAAATCGGTAGTGATGAGAAGCTTGGCACCAAATCGGCCGAAAAATGGATGAGCAGGATCATTGGTGGTGACGAGCAAGAGATATTCAACCAAGTCAGAACCGGTTCGATACTTGTACCTCCCATCAAAAATAGAATTTAAAAGAACCGAGTTACTGCCGAGCGGTGGTCGAAGGTGGCGTGGAGTGCACAGGTTGCGGAGACATTGTTGCGACTGCGAGGGGCGTAGTAGGAGTGATCGTGGTCCGGGTCAGTCCAGTTTTTAGACAGACTAGGACCAGACTACTAAAATTCGATTTTTAAATTTTTCCACCAATAAGTCAAAAAAATTTTCAAGAACTGGACTAGAATTCTGGTCTCGGTTTTGGTCTGGTTTAGGTCCTATTTTTTTTTTTTTACAGCAAATTTTAATTTGTCGATCAATAACTTTTCTTAGTATATTTCGAATAAGAGAAATCCCAACCGACACTAGGATATTCAGTTATCAATATTTCAAAAAATCAGGTGTTGCTCATTATTTTGTGACACTCTTTCACATATCTCATTCTAACACTAAAACACAGTTCCCCCAACCAAATTGAAACATTTTATCAATCTTCTACTTCTGTTTGGCAGATTTGAACTTCCATCATTATTTTCAGGCTGATAAAAATGAAGTATGGAACATAACTAAAATTTATCAACTAATTGGTGGAGATAATTAAAGTACTTTGAATAATAGTCGGTGACGTTTGAAACTTGCGCCTGATATTTCTGATAGTGAGTAAGTTCCATGTTAAGTAACTTGGCAGCCAGGTAGGCAACTCCGGTATCAATATGATGGGGTTTAAACTAAAGCCAGAGTGAGCTCCTGAGCCTAGAAAATGCAACATTCGTGCAAGACTTAAAAGGCATAGCAGTTTTTCCAATATATTGGTTTAGAGAAACCAAAAAGTCAAAACTAGCCATCTATGTCATCTCTATGCAAGAACTTGAATGCTTCATAAAAGCAGAAATAACATCAACCACAATATTATGGATGAGCCTAAAACATAAGAGTAAGAATGCATAAAGACAAGCGTCAAGTGAATAAAAGCAAATCATTTTTCCTTGTTACCAACAAAAAAGCAACAACATAGGTAGAAAAATATCCAAGAGCCTATGTGATGAGGACATCTTCGTCATTTTAGTTCTATTATTTATATATTTTATTTATTTATTTTAAACTCTAGTTTTCATCTTTTAAGGTTATTTCTCATCTGTTAGGGTTAATCTTAATTGTTTTCTATTTAAATACTATTATTGTAATCTCGAAAGACAGTTGATGATGATTATGAATGAATTGCAATGAATTACTTTTTTCTCAACCCTACTCCCCTTTCTTCTTCTTCTCGGCTCGGCTATAACTCTCATTCTCTTTCTTCTCTTATTCTCCCTCTTTGGCTATATTTCTCATTATAATTTTGCTGCCTGCATCACTCTGTAGCAGTGCTGATAGAGCACCAATATTAAACCAACCACATAGTTTAAACAGACCACATCAGAATCCAAGGCAAATTTTGCTGCAGGATTTTGATTCCAGAAACAAATGCAATTTCAACATAGAAAGTAAAAGGGGACATTGCAAACAATCTGATGCAGGTTGTTTTTCCTTTTACAGCAACCTTCTTCTTAACTGAAGCTTCCTGCAAATAAGACTAACAACAGCAACACAAAACACTCACACAATCCACAAATCTGGAAATCTCCACAGACTCGGTTCTATAGCATAGCTAGCAAATAATATTCAATACATAATTCTCTCCTCTCCTCTCCCTCTTTTATCCCCCTCGTAACAGACTCCTGCTCTCTCTCCTAATCACCTAACGGTATGTCAGACACTCCCTCTCTCCCCTATGCTGCTCCACTACTAACAATACCCAATAAACCTCTTTTAGATGATTGTAGTGCATCATTACTCCCCCCTTTGAGAATGACCTTGTCCTCAAGGTCAAAATCAGGATAGCGTATCAGTAGCTCCGAAATAGGTTCCCAAGACGCCTCGTCAGGGATGATTTCAAACTGGTACCCGTTGGTTCCCATATAATTCCCCATGAAGGAATATTGAGCCAACTCGTGCAATTCCCGATATAAAGCGAACCCGGAATAGAACTCAAATGCAATTAGTCCGGCCTTCAGATACGGTTGATCTTGAATCAAGAACTGGAAGAGAAAGGCGCCTAAAAGACCACTTCCGAATACACATAAGTCAGTGATAATTGCTGCAATTTTGTTAACCGATAAGAAAGCTGCAATTAGGAAAGCCAGAGAGATTTGGAGATTAATGTAGATGAACACAAACTGGATGTTGTAGTCGTTCAACACAGCTGTTTCACTGACTAGTTGAAATTTGTTCCCATCGCGCCAAAAAGAAAGCCACATATAATCGAAATTCGCTTGAAAAGTGCCGAGAGATCTAAACCAGTCCATGCCAAGAACTATATCGACACCCGGAATGTGGAAAGGGAAGGCTGTAACAGAAAAAGCTATGCCTTGAATTACTATTGAAATATCCGAACATACTGAATTGACAGACCACTGGAATCCATCGCCCACAGATACTGAAAGAGGGGTTACTGATTTATGGGGTAGCTGTAGCGAATGAACCACTCGCCAACTGATGAAAGAACGTGTAGCTCCTGAGTCAATTAAAATCAAAATAGAACAAGAACCAATCTGCCCTAATAGTTTGAAGGAAGGCGAGCTACTCAGTCCTGCCAGGGCAAACAAAGAAAGGGAAGGTTGATAAAACATCAAACCTTCATCGCCATCTTCTGGATTCGCTGGAAGAGGAGGCACATCTTCAGCGGAATCCCCCATTTCGTCTTCTTCGATAATACGCAGCGCTCCCTTGCATCGGTGACCCGGTTGCCATGGCTCACCGCACCGAAAACATAACTTAGCCTCGCGGCGTCGCTGACGCTTGAGCTGAGAGGACGCTGGACGAACCGTGTTGGGTTCCAGTCTGGTTTGGGAACTGGGTGCAACCGTAGAGACCCCTGTGATGGCTAACGGCTTGGAGTCGCTGGAGAGGTGATACGGGTTCCTGTGATTGTCGCTGGAGGAGTGATAAATGGCTTTGGGGCTGGAAAAACTGGGCCCGAAGTAAGGCTGAGGTCGAATGCCAGAAGGAGTGGTATTGGGCCGAAAACCCAAAATGGACCGTTGGGCATGTAATTTATCCTCATAAGTTAATGCCAGCATTAAGGCTTCATAAACATTCCTGGGCCTCATGACCCGAACATCATGTTGCAATTCCATAGCCAGTCCATTCAGAAAGGCCGCTAAAACAACTTCTCGATCCATGCCTCGAATTTTAGCTGCCAAAAACTGAAATTTATCTCCATATTCCTCCACACTCCCTACTTGTTTGAGACTAATTAACTGTTCTTGAACTGATCGAATTTCTCGAGGCCCGAAACGCTGACCCATTACTGCTTTAATTTCTTCCCAAGTCATATTGGGCTCTTCTTCCCCAATCCATTCAAAAAAATCCCAAGCCTTCCCAACAAAAAAATCTGAAATTACATGGGTTCGATCATGAGGAGGAACATGGGCCAATCGGATATATCTCTCAGCTTTTTTGACCCAGCATTCCCAATCATCCCCGTCGAAAAGGGGCAGGTCCATTTTCTGAAGAATTTCGCCCCCATTGCGACGGCCGAAATCTACTGGACTAGTGCGCTCTCCCCGCGAAGGATAGCGGCCACCGCGTCGCCGGCGAACATCAACCTGGAAGTCGTTCCCCTCTTCTCTGTACGTATCGTCGGAACGGTGGAAGAATGGTAGGCGTTCGCTGCCAGAACCCACGAAACGCGGATCGATTTGTTTCAATCCTGGATCTGGCGGCATTGGCGCTTTGCCCTTGGCGCTCGAAGAGGATGGGTTACCGGTTGCTGTTTCCGGCGGGGTAGGAGGTACAGCCCGAAGGAACAACAGCTCTGTTTTCTCGGTCAGCAACTTGAGAGCTTCTCCAATGCGGACTAAAACGCCAGAATGTCGTTCCAGCTCGTTCTTAACCTCGGCGATCTCCTTCTCCTGTTCCTCCATCTTATCACCACGAGTAAAGGGCTTGGCCATGGCGATCGCTCTGATACCAATGATGCAGGTTGTTTTTCCTTTTACAGCAACCTTCTTCTTAACTGAAGCTTCCTGCAAATAAGACTAACAACAGCAACACAAAACACTCACACAATCCACAAATCTGGAAATCTCCACAGACTCGGTTCTATAGCATAGCTAGCAAATAATATTCAATACATAATTCTCTCCTCTCCTCTCCCTCTTTTATCCCCCTCGTAACAGACTCCTGCTCTCTCTCCTAATCACCTAACGGTATGTCAGACACTCCCTCTCTCCCCTATGCTGCTCCACTACTAACAATACCCAATAAACCTCTTTTAGATGATTGTAGTGCATCACAATCAAACCTCTCAAGGAAAACCCATCATCTTTGGCTCAAATTTGACCTGGACTTGATTCTCAATAATTGTTCTTTTATGCTAATGCTTGGTGAGTATCAATGCTACACCAACTATTGAGTACAACTGTAAAACCCATATCATTGGACATAGTACAAGCATGAGATATTTTTCGTTTGAATATGTATTTTCTCTTATTTATATTTTAATCTCCGGAACAAGTCAGCATCAATGAAGCTACAAACTTTATCGAAGAGAAAGCAAAGCTAACAGAAAACAATAAAACAATAAAACAGTATTGCAAGCAGAAGCCTAAAATGGTAAAAAGAGAATCTGTACTCTTTCGGTTAAGCCGAGAGAGTACCATAAAATCCAGAACGAAGTATCACAAAAACACTAAAGAAGATGAATCTTCTAATGCGGCTAACCTGGAATTGAAGAAACAAGAAGTGTGCGACAGAGGGTGAGCAAGGGCGAGACTGCGAAGTGTGAAGAAGGCTGTGATTTGTATTTTGTGAAGGCTGAAGAGTCTTCAGTGAATAACCTGAGCCCTAACTCTCTTAAGTTTTTATTTCAAATCCGTTCTCTACGAGAATTTGGGATTTTGGTCCCCGGGTTACTCTTACAGCCTGTTTGGTTGCTGAGAAAACGAGGAAAAAGGAATCGCCATTTCTCTCTCTCTCTATCATTTTTTTGGATTATCTAGGACCTGAGAAAGTGACAATTATAACGGAAGCAGATAATTCAAACTTTTTTACTCTTCAAACGGCTGAATTTTTTGGCTTTGCCCAGAAACTAGAAACATGTGAAGTTCTCTGATTTATGCTACATTTTTTGTTTTTTTTTTCTAAATTGAGTCACGGCATTGTCGCTGAGACATTATACCATTTAGAGCTCTATGAAAATGACCATAACTGAGATTGCCAGATCCATTTTTGGAAAATGGAAAGAAGCCTTCAATAATGAAGACAACCTGGCTTACCCAAATATGTATTTGTATTCATCCTCTGTATTTTTAGCATCATCAATGGCTGCCTGACTTGATTATTATACTTGTATTTCCAAAATTTTAACTTTTCTGATTTATTAAGGTATTTCACCATGCAGCATCCCCAAACATAAATTGTTCTTGTCAAAACTAATTTCTGGTGTTGTTGGAGGGAGAGTTGTAGGCGATTCGATTGGAAGAAATCAATGGGAATCTCTTCTGTGCATCCTTTCATCTGGATTTTCAAATAAAGATTCAATCTTTGAAGTGAATGGGAATCCGATTACAAAACACAAGGGGTCTTTGGTGTTTTTGTTTAAGGATTATAACTGCACGGTCGAATATCATCGACCACCCTACCTCGTCTTGCAAAGCAGGCCTCTTCTGGTGTTTCTCCAAAGATTAAGACAGCTTTGAAACTGGATCAAATGGATTGAAAGTGGAGAGATGCAGAGTAGTTTGTTTTTTAACTCTGGACACTGGTGGAATTGTGAAAAAACAATAAGAGGGTAGGCTCTCTTATTTGATTGTCTAAACTCTGAATTTGATTTTTTTGACTTATGCAGGGGATGTTACTTTCAAGAAAGAGAGGAAATGAAGATGGAGATTATGGTAGAAGAAGCATATTGGAAATTGATGAAACCGTGGTTCGCTGGGTTCACAACAAACTCAACTTCAACAAGTCTCGAGTCTTTTTCCGCACCTATTCCTCTGTTCATTTCAGGTTCTCCCCCTATTTTTCTTCTTATAGTCACTTTACTTTTATTATCATTATTAATGCATGTTTCCGTGTAAAAAGAGTCAAGATAAAGTCACTCCTTCATTAGATGGACAAGTGATATTTCAGAGTAGACTTGGGAAAATAAGAATGTAAGGTCTACCTTACAGTTTTACACCTAAAGTTTTATCTCATCACGTCCCGTTATGACGTAATATTAGAGTGTAGAATTAAAAAGTAAACTTAACATTACCCGTGTGGTTCGATTGATATGTTATGTTTCTTTGAGTAGAGTTGTGTAGAAAAAAGTATTGCAAGATGTCAATGAACTATATGTTCTTATAAACTAAAAAGAGAGTGGAATTAACATATGCATCCAACTCGATTTGAACAGAGGTGTAGGTAGTCTGCATCTTCACAGACATGTCTATTTCACCGAGCCTCTCTCCTGAGACAGCGCCCAGGTCGGTACAACTTTCGTGCAGGTCAAAACTTAATCGACAAGGAATTTCGCTACCTTAGGATCATTATAGTTACGACGGCCAATCGCCGGCTTCCTTGTCATCAGGTCACCAACTTCCTTGATCTTCCGGCACTCAGTAGGCATCAGCCCCCATACACACTTATCAATCGGGACCCTCTCAGATTTATATCTTAAACCTTTACAAATTGTGCTTGAAAAATCGTTGAAATCAACTTTTGAGCTCTAATTGCCTTTGTTGAAACTCTAAACTTGTTATATTTCATTTATCTACACACTTACACAAAAAATGTCAAATTTTTCTAAACACTTGAGAAAAATTTATCGAATCAAGAGTACAAATAAGTGTGTAAAATATACATTTATCACACCCCCAAACTTGAACGAAAGTTTGTTCTCAAACGACCAAAATTGAACGAAACCAAAACAAAGATTGACATGCCTAGGAGGTCAATCACAAGCTCACTGACAAAGTCCCTTGCTTTACTTACTCATTTTATTGATGATTTTGTTTCTTTTGCAGGTTTTGATTTTTTGGAATGATTCACTTGGGAGATCAGCTCATTAGATATGGAATAGCTTCTCCACATGCTAGCATGGGATACACGGATGGATTTGTAGTGTCACGAGACGAGAATTTGTCTTCCCGGCATCCTAAACGTGTAACCATTTATTTTATGCATATTTTTCTTTTCTTTATTTTCTTTTGAACACTTTTGTATTTTCTCTTTCTTTGGCAAATATTTAGCTCTTTTTGTGAGAGTAAGGTATATCTATAAACCTTACTCATATTATGCATTAGATTGTTGGTTAAGGATAGATGAGTGCATTGTGGTTGGTTTTGGGTTGAAGACTAGTAAACTCAACCATCGAAGAGGCATCAAGGAAGGAGATTAGGCCCATGCAAGGACAGATAGGATGTGTTCACAAGATTATTGATATGACATGACAGCACCATGGATTAGAATAGGCGCAGATTGCCATTTCCATCGTCGGATCTAGAGTGCGTGCGCGAACAAGGCTTGGCCGCCCATCTTTATTCTTAATCAACGGCTCTTTTTCATCATTCCGTCTAAACTAGCCGCCACTATTAAGGGTTAGGCATTGTTTAGTTGCATTGAAATTTTTTTGTCAATTTCTCAATACATGAGTCACCTTTGTCTTCCAAAGAGAGAAGTATTGTTACCTTCAATGGAGGTAATCCATAGATTTTCTAATATGTGAAAGGAGGTCTCCCTTGCTTACTAGCTCAAGGTTGCTAAAGTAAGCTCGTATTGTCCTTCCTCGTCATTCTTCTTTGGAATTTTGATCTACGAGGGGACCAAATTGGTACCCGATAGTGGTTGTTTTCCTACGGAAAAACATGCACCATTGAGCATAACATAGGATAGCTCTCGGGTTCGTTTAGAGTTTTCATTTCTTTTATTTTTATCTTTATTTTATTATTTTTATCTTTATATTACACACTACCACTCTTCATCTCATTTTTATTGTGCTCGGTTTTCACTCATTCATTTATCTGTGCACACTCTTCATTTCTTTTTCTTTTTGTGGGTTTAACACGAGTTCTTTCTAGGTCAGGACCGTGTCAAAGATGCAACCCCAAATCCAGTTAAAATACATAACAAAGTATGACAAAGAAATCTTAGTCAAGGTTGTTTGTAATTCGTCTCCGCTTGGAGAAACACACTAGAACCGCCAAGATAAACACTTTGCAAAAATGACTAGTAATAGCACATTGATTCTTGCTTGCTCGGAAATCCTAGTGTGTATCCATTCTCATTCAACTCTAACTCTTGGTTCAACTAATGTAGCCAATGAGATAGAATGTATTCAAACCTCACTTGTTTATAACTCAATAACACTCAAATCATACAATGAAATTTTGTATCTTGGGAACAAATTAAATGAATAGCTGGAAATACTAACATTGTTACAATGAAATCTATAATACAAGATTTCCTTGTTTGTTAGTTCAGAGATTAAATAATGAGTGCACAAATTCATAAATGTTATGAATTAATTATTCAATTAAAAACTAATATAGTAGTCAAGGGTAAATATGTAATATGAGAGGTTAACAGATTTTATACCTAGTTATATTACGAATCTTAATAGAAGAATAATACATATATAATGACTATATCAATATATATTACTTTGAGGAAATATGCTCTATAGTTCTGAGAGTGCAACTTTAGGTATTCAGTGGAATTACTCTAAAGTTAATAATTGTGTTAATTAATATAAATAGTTTATATTAATTAACAAATATTATTGGAGCTTAGAACTATAGGTTCATCGATTCTTATCATCTTATATCACTTTATAAATTTTCATGTTACAATAATAAATATATAAATGACTAATTATGATTAATCATTTATAAATATTCAAAAGAATATATTATGATTCGAAATATATAAATAGTTTTTATATTTTGAATTCAAAATAAAATTCTCATTAGATGAGATTATTTTAAGAGATTAAATTAGATTTGAAGGATTTCATCAGATGAGATTTCATCTTTAAATTTAAATTGAAGTTTGTTATTTAACAAACTGTCAAATCAAATTTTAGAAATTTGATTTAAAAAGTAGATATGAAGAATCTGATAAGATGATATTTGATTAGATAAGATTTATTTTTAAAAATTAGTTTTTATTAAAAATAAATATGGATTTTTTTTTCTAAAGAGATCTACAAAAATGGCAAATAGAATTTGAGAGAGAGAGAGAGAGAGATAGAGAAAAATCAATTTCCTTTAAGAGAGAAAAGACATGACCTTTCTCGGATTCGGTTTTAAGAAAACGTTTTCTAAGATCGAAAAGAGATGTCTCATGTGTCGAGAACACGTCTCTTCACATATATAAGAGTGTGTTATTCTCATAAGTTAGATGTCCACGAGTCAAAAAATTTAAGTGAAAAGATTTTTAGAGAAGACTCTACGATTTCAAAGTCTTCAAAAAACATTTGAACATGAGTTAAAACTATTAAGATCAGATAGGAGTAACTGAGTAAAAACATTTCTAAAAAATGTATTTTCTTTTATAATCTAAATCTAATATTTTTTTTATTAATGTAAAATGTTTAAATTTTGAAAAAAATACATATTTCTCACAAATATTTTCTTTGTTATTTGTGATTTTAAAATAGTTTTAAAATCACGAGGGTAATGAATGTCACTATTATTATGAATAATTGTGAATTTAGTCACGCGTGGGAACCATCAAAACCAACATTTCCCCCAACTAAAACATACCTAATACATTACTATTACTGGTTTCTCCTTTTATGTTTACTCCAACTGCATCATGGGATATGATCAAATTGATCCACCTCGGGGTTTAACTTGCAGTAATAACTACATACAGTAATAAAAAGTCGTCTTTTTAGTATCTTCTGTTTTCTTAAGATTTAAGGTGTTTGTGGTTGAAAACGATGTTTCTGACAAATAAACGTAATAGAACAATTTTTGTCATTTATGAATAAAGTTATATTGATTAACATTATACTTGTATTTTATATTATTTTTTATAAATTTAATAGAAATTTTTTTGGTTATTTATGTAAATTTTATATTAATAAAATATAAAGAGTAATAACAAAAAAATAACTCTATATCTTATATTTGAAGTATGAAATATTTCATAATCATAAATATAGTTAATATCATTGAGAATGAATTGTTATATCCAACTAAAGTAGATAAAATTATATTGTTATAATAATTTTTGTTAAATATAAAACAATTAAATTTATAATAATAATGATTGTATAATCTTGATTCGTTGTATTTAGTAAATTCTTATCTTATTTTAATTTATTTTTTTATTTATTTATAAAGTTTTATATGAATTAAAATTTGTATACCTTGTATATCAGAATGACCAATTTGAATGATAACATTGATACAGTAAAATTCATTTTCATAGATTCTCGTATTTGTTAGTTTGAGGAGCGAGCAATGTATAATCGTATTTAAGGATAAAAATATAACATGAGAGGTTAATAAATTATAACCCTGAAAGTAAGTTTATACAATGACTACATTAATATGTATGATTGTAAGAGTTTGAGTCTGACTATTTAGAAAAAATAAATATATTTAAATGTTTTTCTTTGCAGAAAAATGCAAATTTTTCGACTTTTATATTTGTTCAACTGAGAAACGAGTAGGAGGAAGTTTGATCAGCTGCCGTTTAAGACCAACGAACCGATGAGAGGGGTGTTCAGATGGGGGGCGAAGACGAAGAAAACGGGACAAGAGACAGCCGAGAAACGCTCCAAGAAAAGGAGCAGTAATGTAAACCCATATGTCTCTGAAACTCCATGAAAGAATTGTTAGTTTTCGAGATTCCTACGCATGGTGGAATTCACTATTATTCATAATAATAGTGACATGCGTTACTCTGTGACTTTAAAACTATTTTAAAATCATCAAAAAAACCATAAATTGGATCGTTAGTCTAAAAGAAATTATTTTTGAGAAATATGTAATTTTTCAAAATGTAAACAATTTACATTGAGAAAAATTATTAGAATTTAGATAAAAGAATATACCTTTATGGAGCAATGCTTTTACTCAGGTACTCTCGTCTGATCTTAACAGCTTTAACTCAGGATCATGTATTTTTTCGAAGACTTTGAAACCGTCGAGTCTTCTCTGAAGATCTTTACACTTAAATCTCCTGACGTGTGGGCGTCTCTCTTACAAGAACAATACACTCTTATATTTCTAGAAAGACGTGTTCTCAACACATGAGACGTCTCTCTTCGATCTTAGAAAACGTTTTTCTAAAATCGAATACGGAAAGGTCACACATTTTCTCTCTAGGGATTTGTTTTTCAGTCGTTCGTTGTCATTCTTTTTGGTTCGTCATCCTGTCAAATTACATTTGACAATTTTTATAGATCTGTTTTAAAATTAATTTTTAGATTTATTTTAATAAAAACTAATTTTTAAAAAATAAATCTTATCTAATCAAGTCTAATTTGATTAGAAGTTGATTTATATAATCAATCAATTTATCAATTAATCATATAATCTAAAAACAGTTTTTAGAATATATTTATGAAAACTACTTTTCAAGATAATCTCATCTCATGAGATTCTTCAGATCTACTTTTAAATAGTAAACAAACTATAAGTCAACTGTAGATCAAATCTAATTTGATCAGATTTTTCAGATCTACTTTTATTCAAACTTCAAAAAATCTGATTTTATAGTTTGTTACATAACCACTTTAAATTTGAAGATCAAATCTCATCTGATGAGATTCTTCAAATCTAATTCAAATACTTTAAAAATATCTCATCTAATGAGATATTTTATTTTGAATTCAAAATATAAAAACTATTTATATATTTTGAATAACAATATATTCATTTGAGTGTTTATAAATGATTAATCCTTATTAATCATTTATATATTTATTCTTATAACATGAAAATTAAATAGTGATATAATATAACAGAGGGACCGATGGACCTATAGTTCTAAACTCCAATAATATTTGTTAATTAATATAAACTTTTTATATTAAATAACACAATTATTAACTCTAGAGTAATTCCACTAAATACTTAGAGTTGCACTCTTAGAACTATAGAGTATATTTACTCAAAGTATTGTTCATTGATATAGTCATTACATATATATTAATCCTCCATTAAGATTCGTAATAGAGCTAGGTATAAAATCCGTTAACCTCTCATATTACATCTGTATCCTTGACTACCATTAGTTCTTGATTGAATAATTAATTCATAACATTTATGAATTTGCGCGCTAATTATTCAGTCCCTGAACTAACAAACAAGGGAATCTTGTATTATGGATTTCATTGTATCAATGTTAGCATTCCCAGCTACTCATTTAATTTATTCCCAAAATACAAGATTTATGTAATGTAACTCATACAAAACTGTACCTAGTAAATCAAAGAATAAATTATAATGAAATAGGAGTCTACTAAATACAATGAATTAAGATCATACATATATTGTAACACCCGGTTTCAATATAAATCAAAATAAGTTATTAAACGGAGGTATATAATCTTATGGTTTAAAATTGAGTGAAATGTTGATTAGGTTATTAAGTGACTAGGCAGGGGCAAGATGGTAATTGCGAATTTATATTGTGGGTAACGTATTTAAGGAAAGGTTTAGTGAAGTTTAGCCGCCACTATTTTATTACTCTTACCTCTCAGCTCGGCGGACATCCTCTAGGCGATTCCCCTCCGATTTTCCCCAACCAAGGTGAGTTTTGATTAAATTACTTGCTGTTCTAGTGCTTAGGTAGCTGAAGGATTGCAATGTATGTGTTTTCGAAAGGCTGCGAGTGAGAGATTTGGGTTTGGGGTTTATTGATGTATCGGGAATGTTTAATCAGTAGAGCCCCAAACCGGCTTCCTTAGACTTCAGGGTAGTTAGATAAAGTCTAGTGGAGATCTAATCTATAATCTGTCGATGGTTCTAGGTGAGCAGATTTCTGGAGTAGCCTATAGCCGAGCGATTTTCAGGAGACCAGGTAAGTAAAGTATTGTGTGTGCCCTCGGGCCTACATCACAAAACAGTAGGTTTTTGCATGTTTTAGTATTTTTTTTTGTATGTCATGCATCATAAATTTGAAAGAAAACGAAAATGAATTTTCATGTATCATGTGGAGAGGCAAGTTCAGATTGACGGGCATTGGCGGTTAAGGGAACTAATCCACCCCTTAACTGATGAAGAGGATTTATAACATTGGGAGAACTGATCCCACTCCCAAGGGAATTGAGGGATCTGAACAGTTATTAAGGGACCTCATCCGCCCCTTAATTAATGAAGAGGATGTAGACATTGGGAGAACTGATCCCACTCCCAAGGGAATCATGGGATCTGATCAGTAAACAAACGAAGTACAACCGAGATGAGAAAGTAGAGACTGCATATTTAGGATTTTGTCTCAGCATATCATTTCATTATTGCTTTACTTACTTAGCATTAGGCTAATAGATGAGTTTTGTGATGTAGGTGTTGAGGATACCACAGGTGAATTTCCTGAGTACACAGACGATTAGGTGTGGTTGGAGGAGCACATCCATGTCTCGGCTTGGTAAACTGATGAGGCGGGCTAACTGGTGTCAGCAGGTGTTGAGGTTTAGTTGATAATGATCTAGTCTGAGTAGGTCGAGTTTTCATGACAGTAGAGATTTTAGCATTTCGAATACAATTTGAATATTATTGATTCTAGTAACCTGTTGAGTTTTAAGTGTTGGTTTTACTGGATTTGATTAATGAAATGGTTTGAATCGTTTTTGAAAGGTCTTGGAAAGGCAAGAAAATTTCTTTCTGTAGTTAGAGTTGTGTCTGTCTTCTATCGGAATGTGATTCTAATAAAGCTATCAGATGATGTCGAATGTTTTAGTCGTCCGGTGATGTCGAGCTTTTGCTCGTCAGATGATAAAGGTTAAGTCATTCGGATGAGGAGATCATCCGGCTGACGTCACCGGTGGATGTCCCTGTTAGACTGACCGGATGATCAAATTTTATGTTTTGTCGTTTAGTGACCGGTGGATGTCCCTGTTAGACTGACCGGATGACCAAATTTTATGTTTTGTCGTTTAGTGACCGGTGGATGTCCCTGTTAGACTGACCGGATGACCAAATTTTATGTTTTGTCGTTTAGCGACCGGATGAAGTCTTCAAATAGCCTTCCCCCTTCGTTGACCTTGTTCAGCGGACGACGAGTTTGACTTTTCCAACCTTCAAAGTATTTTCACGGGTTAAACCTTTGCTTCTTAATCGATTGTTTCTCAACATTTCCAACGTTTTTTTTTATATGGTTTTTGGTTAGTTTTATTTTTGTTTAAACGATTTCCGCTGTAAGTTTACATGTTTTATCAAATGTCCAAATTTTGAATTTTTGCACGAAGTTTTAAATTTGGTTCAAGTTTTCTTAGTAATATTCGGGTTATGAGTAACAAACCGGGTTCAGTAAACTCGGGGTGTTACATATATGACCATCATTATGATAAAATTAATTGTTCTTCATTCAACGGATATTATAAGAACAATATAATTTCATCTGGTCCAGTCCTATATAATCATATTATATAAAATACAATTACTTTATGTCACTACATATATAGTCGAGATATGACTACACGTTCTCAACGAAGTGAACTGTATTTATAACTTTATTAATTTTAAGATCCTTTACTTCAAATATAAGTCATGGACTATTGTGATTATTTTTTTTTAAATTTAATCCCACATATATCAGCATATATGTAAATTTAAAATTGCATAAATAATCAAGGATTTTTATTTGAATTTATAAAGCATATCGAATAATGCAAACATAAAAATTAATCATAAAATTTATTTATTAATTATAGTAATAAAAATATTCATAACATTTGCTTGTTGGGCACATTATTCCGAACAAGAATTGCTGGTCCTAAAGATCTTGCTTGGTTCATTGATCCTCCTGAAACTGGCCTGAA
>CM039511.1:17610477-17640507 GCA_022432975.1 Begonia masoniana
GATATTAGCGTTTGGCTTGTTTTGTTTCTACGATGGGTTCTGTCTATCGCACAATTAATGCATTAAGTTATAAGTTGTTGAAGGCTTCTGCTCAACGAGATATGTTTATGTTTTCTGTTGGGAATCAATTTAATCGGGACACTTTGCTTTGTTAAATTACAGATTCCTTTGGCTTTGTTTGGGGGAACTGGAAACTATGCCTCTGCTCTGTATCTTGCTGCTGTAAAAGCTAATGCTTTGGATAAGGTTGAGTCTGAGCTTTTTGACCTCATTGGAGCTGCACAGCAAAGCCTTAAATTTACTCAATTTGCCAAGGATCCCACTGTGCCATCTGCTACTAGAGTCAAAGCTATTAAAGACATTTGTGCACAAGCTAAATTTTCAGATATTACCACGAACTTTTTGGGTATACTTGTCTTGATCTTTGTTTTTTCTCCGAATCTTTATGACTACTATGGATTTATTTAAGTGTCATTAAGTATACTTCTACCTGTTAAAATATAGAAAATAAGAAAAAATGGAGGTTGTCTGCGTACACTTCAAACTTTGCTTCTACCGTGCAAATGAAGATTAAAAGATAGGGTTGAGATACTTTTGTAAATTTGATCAAACCTTGAAATGTAATTTTCAATTTTTAAGTCTTTGTACATCAACAAATAAAGATTAAAAGATAGGGTTGAGATATTTTGTAAATTCATTCGAACCTTGAATTATATTTTTCAGCTTCTAAGTCTTCTCAATCACGCTAGTTTTTTATTCTCAAGTTTGCCTTCGAATTGCCTTAACAGACTAATTCATGTAATCTTTTATTTAAAACATTTATTTTTGGTATTTTCTTGTAGTCGTGTTGGCTGACAATGGAAGGTTGAGGTTTGTAGACAGTATAGCAAGTAAATTTGCAGAGTTGACCATGGCACATAGAGGAGAAGTGAAAGCCATTGTGACAACTGTTATTGTATGTATTCCTCCGTACTAATTGTTGGCTTTTAACTGCTATATTATATACAGCATTCACTGCTTTAAAAAATTTTATGTTGCGTGACACATCACCTTAACTGTTCTTTCTTGCCATGATTAAGTCCTTTACACGGTTCCCATAACTAAATAGGGCTTGTTGATGGAGCTTTAGACATTGGTCTTATTGATTTTATTATTTATGGCAATAGCCAATTCCCCCTGAAGAGGAGAAAGAATTGAAGGAGACACTGCAAGACATTATTGGTCAAGGAAAGAAGGTCAAGCTTGAGCAGAAGGTACTTATATTAGCTTTGTTTTCCTTTTCTTTTGCAAGCATGAGTTATTTTACATCATAATTATCAACCAAATCTAATGGGCATTTTTCTCTGAATAAAAATCTAATTGACTTAAATATGGCAGATTGATCCAAGCATACTTGGGGGTCTTGTTGTGGAGTTTGAACTGAAGGTGTTCGACATGTCTATTAGGACTCGGGCACGCCAGATGGAGAGGTTCTTGCGTGACCCGATAAGCATTGGCAACCTCTAAAAGTTGCCATTACCATCAGGAGTCTCTCGTTTTGCTGGATCTGTTTTCCTTAATGATTCCAAAGATTTGCTTATTCATCCTCTCGATCTGAGTAAGTTGTACCTGACTTGACAAATGATGGAAGGCCATCTAGATCCTAATAAGTTTTATTTTTCTTTAAAATCGTTTGGTAAGCTTGAGGAATAAAAGACATGCCAATTAATCTGCATATTCAGTTTCTTTTCTATTGAACCTCTATTTTGTTTTCTATCATATGGTTTGCATTGCTATAGCTGTTATGAACTTGTAAACTTCTTTATTGACTAAAGTTGGCATCAGGTTCACTTGCCCAATATATGGACTAGGCAAGGTTATAATCAATGTTTATCGACAAAAGATTTTTCTCGGAGTCTTGTTAAAGTAAGATTTTTGAAATTGTGACACTCACTCGATTTTTTCAGTATCTCGACGAAACTGGTTGATCCACCTAGCCTGGCCTTCCCCTTGGGACATTGACCTTGTCTTGAATAAATTGTCAATACGTAGATGATCATCCATTATTACATACATGCTATTAAATTTCCTAATTGTGATGATGGTATGGATATCTTTGCCTCCATAGAATTGGGAAATGCTAGAATTGGATCTTTTACGAGTTTGTGAAAAATGGTTGGACATGACACTTGAAAGTATAAAATTTTCTGAGAACTAGAGGAAGCTGATTTATATAATTCATATATCTTGTGACAGATCTACGTGCTGTGTATATTTATGTCTATATTATTTTTAGACGTGGCAAAAGAGCGAGCCCGCTTGATAGCTGGCCGCTTGGTTACAACTCATCCTAAAGCCACTCAGGTTATAAAATGATGAGAGAATGAATCTAAATCTTGTGAAGGAAATATCTGACTAAGATGAAGACGAGGTTTGGTCAGTTGGGCTGATTCTTGCTTTTCAAAAAACCAAACCAGCAATTGAACCGAATACTATCAGTTCAGTTTGGTTTTTGTAGGTCTTGGGGGCCCAGCAATTCTCTTAGCCATGTGGTATGGAACAACTGGATGATTTTGTTTACTTCCTAAAAAATACTTGGTTGTCTTATACTTTATTTTTGTATTTTTCCGGTTCATCTCGTACAATATTATGGTCTCTAGGCGTAGCCTGAAATAATTATGTCTTTTTGAGTTTTATCTCAAAAAATCATAAATTAAATGAAACATAGAATCTTACTGATCTTCTTTTAGTTTTTTCATGCGATAAGGTTTGTACTGGTTTTGGCCTTCACAAAATGGATTATGACAATTGACAATGTAAGTTGATTTATCTATTAACCAATTATGCATGAATATGAGTAAAATAGAGGATTGATAGCAGAAAAATATAGGTATGAAGTAGGGAGGGTCCAGCTTTCCTTGTCTTTATAACCAAGTAGAATGTTGCTTAGGGTATACTCCGTAAGCAAAAGACAGATTTTGTTCAAGACATAGCTGTATCATGTATGCCTAAAGCTCCTGAGACTGCTTTTTTGGACAGTATTTGAGTAGCTTCAGAGACATCTATTCTTCACCCTTTTTCTCCCTTCACTATAAAGAATCCAAGCCCAAGTAATTGAGTGTTCTTATGCTATTTCACAAATTCTCTCTTGGAAACTGATTTGGTTGGGAATATTTTAATCAATTTTTTGTGGGTTTCTACCATAAATTTGTTTCTATGCAACTAAAAAACATTGATTAGGAGAGAAAGATTGTGAAAGAAGATTGGATAAGGATGACTCAATTGATTATAGTTTTGACAAACAAGTGCTCATGGATAAAAGAGAAAACTTAACTATGACGGGAGGTTGGGTTCCATATTGTGACGGTTAATAAGACCCGAGAGTAATGAGTGTGTCAAAGTTGAAAATCGATAGTTCATAAGTAAGATTTTTTTTTTTTTTTTTTTTGACTAAAATGTTATCTACAGGGTAAAATTCAAGAATAAATTGTATAGATTTAGACATAAAATAAATAATATTATATTATTTGGTGAAGATCGTAGTCATTAAACATACAAAATGACTCCGAAGCAGCATCCTAATCTATATGTAATTTCTTCTTGGCCGTAGCTAAAGTGAATGCAACTCTCGTGTTGGTTGAACTTTTGTTTCGTCTTTTGCAAGATTCATTGATTTCCTTCTTTGCTTTTTCATTTGACATGAGTCTTGATTATTTACATTCTACATTCATCATAAACTCATGGACATCTCCATAATAATTTGTCAAAAACCTATGAGAGGGTCGTCATCGAAAACATAAAAAAATTGATAAATTGAACTGTCCTTAATTTATGTAGATTACGTCTTAATGCTGCTGAGAAAACAATACACAAAAAATAGGAGTGTAAGTGTTGGAAAGCAAATGAGAAGATATTATTGAATGTTGTACACACTTGAAGCAATTGACAACAATGATGGAAGTGTTTATGGATAAAGAATACACGTATACTTTGACATGGACAAATAGATTATCTGGTACAAATTTTTTTTAGCAATGTACTATAATTGTTTTTAAAACTCAATTTTGGGAATTCTTTTGATTGGTTGAATTACGAAACATGTTTTGGTCGTGGATTAACGAAGACTTCATAATTTAATCACGAGTAAAATCAGATTTACCGTTCAATCAATCTTATACTGTTTTGTATCGTTTGTGTCACACATTCATCAGAGCATGTGAATTATTAGTTTAACTATCGATAATACATTATAATTATTTTATGAATCAATGATTGACAATTAGATTAAATTAAAACGGACCCTTGACATTATTTGTTTGCAATTACTAAAAGGATGAAATTTAAGTACTTTTGTGTACTCTCTCTCTCTCTCCCCCGGTTTAATGCTTGGAATTTACGTGTATTGAGAGAGAAGAAGGAGAGATTATATGTGAAATGGAAGCAAAAAAAGGAGCTTTCTCTAATACACAAAGACGATGATTACCTTGTGAGTGAAGAAAAATGCATCCAAAAAGACAAGAATTGAGTCAAAGACAAGAAGACCAGACAATCTTCTTCTTCCCCCTTCTCTCTCTCTCTCTCTCTCTCTCTCTAGCAACCGACAAACACAATCCTATTCCTCTCCTCCTCACAAACTTATATTCTATAATATTCTAAGCAAACCACTCAACACCATCACCATCATAACACCATTTCCACGCCATGAAGTTTTTAAATTCTTCTCTTCATCTCTTTCTCTCTCTATTTCTCTCTCTATATAAACATAAACATAAACATACACGCACCCACATCAGAGTCTCACAGATAGCTCTGTCCAACTAGTCTAGAAAACCCTCCAGTGAATAAAAAGTAGACCAAATTAACGACAAATTGAAAGACAGGGAAGAAAGAGGGAATGGAAACAGACGAAGAAAATAGGAAAAACGAGGAGAAGAGAGAGGTGAAGAAAGGGTTGTGGTCGCCGGAGGAAGATGAGAAGCTGATGAGGTACATGGAAATGAGCAATGGAGGGCAAGGGTGTTGGAGTGAGGTTGCCAAGAAAGCTGGTCTTCAGAGGTGCGGAAAAAGTTGTCGTCTTCGTTGGATAAACTATCTCAGACCTGATCTCAAACGTGGAGCGTTTTCTCCTCAGGAGGAAGAGCTCATTTTCCATTTGCATTCTCTTATGGGTAACAGGTAATCTCTCTCTCTCTCTCTCTCTCTCTTTCTCTCTCCTCTATTTATCAGTCTATCTCCCCATGTTCTGATGTTCCGATGAACTCAGATGGTCTCAGATTGCAGCACGTCTTCCAGGAAGAACAGATAATGAAATAAAAAACTTTTGGAACTCCACGTTGAAGAAAAAGTTGAAGAACAACAATTTTTCGTCTTCATCAAACAACGCTTACTCATCATCTTCAGATCCTATGACCATCTTCGCTGGAACCATGATGCCCATGCATGAACATGACACCACGACCATCACCATGGACACAACATCATCATCATCATCATCATCATTCATTCCATCTCTAATCACAGCAACCAATCCCTTCGACCACCCTCTCTTAATGCCGGATAATCCTTACAATATTTCTAGTTTTGGTAAGGATCTGTTTGGACTGGAACAGAAAAGAATGGGATTAGAAGGAAATATTCCACTTACTGGGAGTGCAAGTATTGACGAGCCAAACAATCCATTGAATACAAGAACAAGTAGCAGCCACTTCAATGGCATCGGCTACTACAATGCTGATCAAAATTTAGAAAATATGGAGGAGGAATATAGATTTGGAGTTCATGGGCAAGAAGAAAACATGGCCGTAGGATGGGACTCGGACGGCCTGATCTTGCAGGATAACTTCTTTCTTTCTTTTCCCTTCCTCGATTTTCAAGTTCAATAACCCCATCAATTCCCCTTTCAAAAACCATCTCATTTCACTTATCCACGATGTGTTTTCTTCTTCTTTATCTTCTTTTCTCCTCAAAATTTATTCAATGATCCACACGTTACCACCTTATTGTTTGTATTTTTTAAAAAAATTATCTGAAATTTTGAAAAAAAAATTTATTTTTAAAGACGATTACTTGACCATACACACCCTTCTCGTAATCATTTATGAAGAAAATGTCGTCACTTACTTTCAGCAAATCTTGCTGTTGCTGCCTTATTAGTCAAAACCATCTAGTTATTCTGCATTCTTTACAATATAATAGAGTATATTTGTATCTTTTGCCTACAATTGGAAGCTATATATATATATATATATATATATATATATATAGAGAGAGAGAGAGAGAGAGAGAGAGAGAGAGAGAGAGAGAGAGAGAGAGAGAGAGAGAGAGAGAGAGAGAGAGAGAGAGAGAGAGAGAGAGAGAGAGAGAGAGAGAGAGAGAGAGAGAGAGAGAGAGAGAGAGAGAGAGAGAGAGAGAGAGAGAGAGAGAGAGAGAGAGAGAGAGAGAGAGAGAGAGAGAGAGAGAGAGAGAGAGAGAGAGAGAGAGAGAGAGAGAGAGAGAGAGAGAGAGAGAGAGAGAGAGAGAGAGAGAGAGAGAGAGAGAGAGAGAGAGAGAGAGAGAGAGAGAGAGAGAGAGAGAGAGAGAGAGAGAGAGAGAGAGAGAGAGAGAGAGAGAGAGAGAGAGAGAGAGAGAGAGAGAGAGAGAGAGAGAGAGAGAGAGAGAGAGAGAGAGAGAGAGAGAGAGAGAGAGAGAGAGAGAGAGAGAGAGAGAGAGAGAGAGAGAGAGAGAGAGAGAGAGAGAGAGAGAGAGAGAGAGAGAGAGAGAGAGAGAGAGAGAGAGAGAGAGAGAGAGAGAGAGAGAGAGAGAGATTTTACAGTTGTTTGATGATGGTGCCGAGATTTTCATGATGTTTGTATATCACAACCCTAGGCGGAACAACAACAAAAATGAGAAGCTTACACAACTTTCGAGGAGGAAGAGTCAGTTCGCCCCAACTCGATGTTTGATCGCAATGGAAAACTTTGAAGTTGATTAAAATCAATAAGAGTCAATAGGGCATTAACCAGAGCCTAAATCCACGTAATAATCACCAGCCAGTGCACTAATAGACTACAATACCTTCATTAAATTATTTTACAACAAAGAATTTAAAAAATAAAAAATAAAATAAAGAAACTCTTCACCAAATGACATTCAACAAACATAGAAATTTGTAGTCTTCAGTTCTCGTAAAGACTCTTGGCTCCTCCCTATTTTCTAAAAATCAAGTGGTAATTAGGGTGAGCTATGTGTAAAAGCTAAGAATTTTAAATTAATAAAATTATGAGTAAATAGTTTTTGTTTTTTGAAGTTAAATTGTTTTGTGATTCACTCGAATTTTCGTAACTCGTCACCTTTCGAACACATGTAATTTTCAATCAAATAGAAAAAGCAGTAAAGTTGGGAGTTACTACAGATTAAACGTCCAAATAGCTGTTAAATAGATTAAAGTTACTTAGGATAGAGTTTTAGATAATATTCAGATTTCCCACTACTCAAAATTTAAATTAAGTGTGTATTAAATTTAAAAATTTAAAATAATTTTTGTATAATAGGGGCCGAACCCCCTTCGTTCAATGGAGAGAAAGGGAAGGCGAGAGAGGGAGGAAGACACAATGTAATTGGATGAGTTTTGGCCATTGATCCGAGTTCTCAAGGTCCTGCCTGATCTTCATTTTTTATCAATGGTCTTCGAGGGTATGTCGAATATAACCATGTGATGTATGGGGGTCAAATATGTGTTATAAGGCGTTGGTATGAGTTTTAAACGGAATTTTTGGTCAAAATCAGTGGAAATTTGGAGTTTTTCTAAAACCCCGATGGCAGACCCAGGCAGCACAACAACATTATGCGTGCGAAGCTGCAGCGCGGAGAGCATTCTTTGTGAACACCTCATCAGGAGAAGCCGCGACACAACATTTGCATGCGCCATGCGCAGCTTGCCGTAATGTCTTACCCTTGACGCTGGCGCCATTTTGGGAGTCGCAATGTTTCCTTTTACGCTCTGTGGCGCTGGGTTCTCATGAGCACAAGGACTCCTTTTTCAGCATCACAACACCAATGTACTTTTTTGGGTTTTATTGGGTTGTCCCCTAGGCCTTGCTTTGGGTTGTACTTAGGGCCACTTTTGGGTTCGTTCATCGTAATATTATTCTTGAAACCACTACGGCTAAAAAAAAAAAGTAAAATTCTAATTTAAACTTTAAATTATGAGATCAAAAACAAACTAAATCTTAAATTATTTTTTGAAACAAATTAACACTTAAACTATTTTTAGTGAACAAGTCAATCCTTGTTAAGAAACTGCTTTAGAAACTGCTTTTTGGAAGTTATTTCCATCTTTATTTTATTTTTTAAATCAAGAAGTTAACAGAAATTAGCAGAAGTTAGCAAAAGTTAGCGGTTCTAATTCAATATTTGTTTTTTCTTTTAAAAATGTTGTATTTGTATTAGCAATTGTAGTTCTTGACATATGTTTAGTTTCTTCGGTTTTTATCTGTAATATTTTTTGTTCTCTTTTGATTCTTAAAACCTACAATTGGTATCAGAGCAATTTTCTTAAGGGATTTGTGCTAAATTTGATAATCATGGAAGTCGAAGCAAGTTCAATCTCTATTGCTCCACCGATATTTGATGGAGAAAACTACCAAATTTGAGCAGCTTGAATATAGACTTACTTGGAAGCTTTGGATATTTGGGAAGCAATACAAGAAGACTATGAAGTCCCAGTTCTTCCAAATAATCCGACCATGGTACAAATCAAAGCGCAAAAAGAAAAGAAAACAAAGAAACCAAAGGCAAAGACATGTTTGTTTGCTGCAGTTTCTTCTACAATCTTTATTCGTATTATGTCGCTAAAGTCAGCAAAGACGATTTGAGATTATCTCAAGAAGGAACACGAGGGAGATGAAAGAATCAAATGGATGAAAGTTCTGAACTTAATTCGGGACTTTGAGTTGCACAAAATGAAGTAAACAGAATCAATCAAAGAGTACTCTGATTGATTGCTGAATATTACAAATCGTGTTAGATTACTTAATTCTACCTTTCATGATTCAAGAATTGTTGAAAAAATTCTTATAACAGTATCTGAAAAATTTGAAGCATCCATTTCAGCATTGGAAAATACCAATGATTTGTCTCAAATTTCTCTTACAGAAATTCTTCATGCACTGCAAGCACAGAAGCAAAGAAGGGCCCTAAGACAAGATGGTGCTGTTGAAGGAGCTTTACTTGCCAAGCATAAAGAAAAAGCAAAATTCAACGAAAAGAAAATTTTTATGAAGAATCAAGGATCAACAAGAGTGTCTTCTACCAATTACAACAAATTTGGAAACAAAAAGGAACACCCTCCATGTCAACATTGCAACAGAAAGAGTCATCCTCCTTTCAAATGCTAGAGCATACCATATGCAAAATGCAGTCAGTGCAATCAGATGGGACATGAAGCTATAATTTACGAAAAGAACAACCAACAGCAAGATGAAGAGGCTAAGGTTGTTAATCAAGAGGAGGAGAATACATTAGTTGTGGCTATATGTTTTTCCAGCAGTGAATCAACTAAAAGTTGGCTAATTGACAGTGGCTGCACCAATCATATGACCAACAACAAAGAACTTTTCAAAGAATTGACGCCAACCAACATCACCAAAGTCAGAATAGGTAATGGTGATTATATTTCTGTCAAAGGAAAGAGGTTGTGGCAATAAAAAGCTGTTCAGGTACAAAGCTTATTTATGATGTTCTGTTTGTTCCCGAGATTCAA
This sequence comes from Begonia masoniana, assembly GCA_022432975.1. Classification (NCBI taxonomy): domain Eukaryota; kingdom Viridiplantae; phylum Streptophyta; class Magnoliopsida; order Cucurbitales; family Begoniaceae; genus Begonia; species Begonia masoniana. Next base: position 17,620,196 of record CM039511.1, read on the forward strand.
CAGAATCTGTTGAGCGTTGGTCAATTGATTGAAAGAGGTTTTAAAGTTATTTTTGAAGATAAATATTGTCTAATTAAGGATGTCTCTGCTCAAAATATTTTTAAAGTAAAAATGAAAGGAAAAGTTTTGCCTTAGAACTATTGAAGGAGGAGCACACTGTTTTTTCGATCAGAGAAAATATCAAAGAGCCATGGGCACAAAAACTTGGTTTTTCTACTTTTCATTTCTTTGGAGTTCAGCTTGTCATAGTGGATGAGAAAGAGATTTGGGTATCTTTGCATTAAAGGCTTGTGGCTGCTGCATTTATGACTATTTTATGGGGATCGAAAATATCACCAGGAGACTTTGGAGAATTTGAAAACCATAGTTAAGAGCACTAAGAAGCTTTGCGCTGTTATGTTGAACAAGATGGGTGCATAGTTACAGGTTGTTAATAAAGAGGAGAAGTCTATCTCACTTCAAGAAGATGGAATTGTTGTTTTGACTCCTCAATTTTATCCATTGGTGCAGTCTTCTTCAGTTTCTATGCCTAACCAATATGGAGTGGCATCCACTAGCTTGAGGGTAGCCAGGCCACCTATTTTACCTAGGTTTTTTGTGCATGGGACCTATGATCCGGTTTTGCTTCCCTCAAGAGTTGTTTCAATTCCACGATGGAGTCCAAGTAAAAACTCAATGTTTGCATATTCTAAAGGAAGGAAGAGTGTTAATAATTTGCTTTAGAAACCGTTTTTTAGAAGTTATTTTCATCTTTATTTTGTTTTTTAAATCAATAAGTTAACAGAAGTTAGCGAAAATTAGCAGTTCTAATTCAGGATTTGTTTTTTTCTTTAAAAATGTTGTATTTGCATTAGAAACTGTAGTTCTTGATATATGTTTAGTTTCTTCTGTTTTTATCGGTAATATTTTTTGTTCTCTTTTGATTCTTAAAACCTACAATCCTTACAGTCTGTTACATTCACTCACGGTCGTCCTCGTTTCAAGTGCGAGCGATCGCGTTTAAGCGGTGGTCGCCCTCATTTAGGTCGTGGTTGATCTCACTTATTTTTGTTTTTACATGTGGTCGCCCAAGGAGCGGGCGACCCAGGATGCAAAGGGGCACACTACTTCAATGATGGAAAGGGATCCGTAAAAAATTGAATCTTTTTATAATTTCTACTTTAATTTCTTCTTTGTTTGCTGAAGAGAGAAGCACAGTGTAAATGGGCATTTGAGTGCAAATTTTCAAAATTTGTTATGTTTATTTACAGTGATCTTATGAATGATGGATTTATCTGAGTATACAAGAGTTGTCTTCAATCGAGGAGGTTCATATGAGGTGGAGCTAGGTTTGATGAGAACCACGAGTATATGAAACCCTAGATCCTTCAACAACGCGGAATAAAAATTCAAGAACGCCTTTGAAATTAAGTATAAGGAACTTGACCCCAATCAGACATTGCCTGACGGAACCAGAGTTATCAAACAAGGAGCTTGACCCGTAACCGAATTTGTGTTTAGAACCAAAGCTATCAAGTTGATCTTTCAAGTTTTAATTTGAAGAAGATCTAGTTCTTCACAAAAAACCAAAGAGAAATTTCTCATAAAGAGTAACTCAAATTCATGTATATTGCTTCTATAAAGCTGCAAGGTTTATATCTTTAAATAAGCTACAAAATATCTTAATGTAAAAAGAAAGTAATTATAAAACATCTAAAGATTATGAAATATCTAAAGATTAAAAAACTTAACAAATTAATAAAAAGAAACTTTGACTACATAATAAAAGAAAATTTGGACCAATTTGACTGATGAATTTCGTGGCTCTCCTTCCTAAATTCGTGTTCCACCTTTTTTCAAGAATTATGAAATAAGTACTTGTCAAATTTGATAGAGAAAATGAAACTCTGCATGGATTTTGCATGTGCATATTTTGTTGTTGTGCTTCCATCCATCTTCCCACTAAATCTTTGGGTAGTTTTCAAGCATCGTTGGCCTTCTTTTCCTCCCAAGCATCCTCTTTAATACTTAACAAAATTATTAATTTCAGCTCATGTTGAAAAGAATCTTTCTCTTAGATTTCTAGAATCAATCTATTTAAGGCTTCATGCATTTTCTTGGTTCTTGATCTTGTCATCGGGCCTCCAATATCTTGACATGGATCTTTAACTTTGGGCTGGAACTTGGTTGCACCTTGATTCACCACATTTCCTCTCTCCTCGAATCCTCTGCATCATATAAAGATAAGTCAGTAACATTAAAAGTAGCACTTACATTACCATATTCACTAGGTAAATCAATCTTGTAAGCATTGTCATTGGTGCGTTTCAACACTTGGAATGGACCATCTCCTCAAGGTTGCAACTTGTTCTTTCTTTTGTTGGCAAATCTTTCTTTCTTTAAGTGAATCCAAACCCAATCTCCAGGTTCGAAAATAACTTTCACTCGGTGCTTGTTTGCTTGTCTTGCATAATGTTTATTTTTTTCCTCAATGTTTTTCCTTATCCTTGCATGTAGTTTCCTAAAAAATTCGGCTCTTTTTTTTTCATCAAAATTAACAAACTTGTTAGTTGGCAAATGTAATATATCCATTGAGTTATAGGATTAAAACCATAAATAATTTCAAATGGTGAATAAGATGTAGTAGAATGAACAACCCTATTATATGCAAACTCAACATGTGGTAAACACTTTTCCCGATGTTTTAAGTTCTTAGAAATAATGGCTCTCAACAAAGTAGAAAGTATTCTATTTACTATCTTGGTTTGTCCATCCGTTTGAGGGTGTGGTACGGTTGAGAATAAAAGTTTAGTGTCTAACTTATTCCACAGAGTTCTCCAAAAGTGATTAAAAAATTTAACATCTTGATCACTCACAATAGTTTTAGGTAAGCTATGTAACCACACAATCTCTTTAAAGAATAAATCCGCTACATGTGTAGCATCATTAGTTTTCGAACGTGCAATAAAATGTGTCATCTTACTAAACATATCAACAACAACAAAAATACTATCATTTCCACTTTGAGTTCTCGACAAACCTATAACAAAATCTATAGAAATATCAATACAAGGTTGAGTAGGTATTGGGAGAAGAGAACACATTCCATGTGGTTTGATCTTCGATTTAGCTTTTCTACACTCAATACATTTATTACAAATTAATTGCACATCATGTCTCATCTTAGGCCAATAAAAATGCTCATATAAAATACCCAAAGTTTTTCTTACTCCAAAATGTCTTATTAATCCACCTCCAATAAACAATTCTCTCAAAGAACACTTAAGAAGACAAAGCCTATCTCTCTTAAATAGATAACTTTCATGCATATAATAATCACAATATGCAACATTTTCACATAATTTCTAAATTTCACTAAAATCTGAATCTACTACATATAATTCTTTAACAAGTTCAAATACAAGCAATTTAGATTGTAAGGAGGTTACAAGTACATACCTTCGAGACAATGCATCGGCCACTACATTTTCCTTACCTTTCTTATATTTGATCACGTATGGAAATGTTTCTGTAAATACAAAGATATTACATATAAGTTGGCATTGATTTTTTGGCAATATTTATATATATTTATGGAGATAATATGTTTTTCCAAATTAATAATTTATTTCTTGGTGATCAAGAAATATTGCATTTTGATTATTGGATGACGTCATATTAACAATCATGAAGATTCTGTGGAAGAGAAAAATAAGGAAACAAGAATAATAGGAAAGTTATTGAAAAAGCTAAAGGCACTTACTTTTTAGAAAACTTTATTTTGGTAAGCCGATTTGATGGAGATTTGATGAAATATGTTAGGCTTCAAGATAACATAAATCGTGGGATGCTTACCTAAATTTTCGGAGCCATATTAAGAAAATTAGCTATACTTTCCTAAAGTGTCACACAATGTGTCACTCAACCGAATTTGTTAAGATTTGTTTTCCTTAATTCTTGCAACGTTATATCTAATTTGGTAACTGACTGAATAGAAGATATGGAAGCTACCAATGATATTTAAAGCTTTCGTTTCTGTGAAAGCGGTTGACGACGAAGTTTTGATTTTCGCGTGAGAAGGTTTCTTCGTTCTTTGTGCCGTCGCTTTTCTTTCACTCCTAACGTTTCTGCGTTTAGGTCTGTGATTGTTTTACACACTTTTCTTATGTTGTGGATTGCATCGATTTATTGAGTGTGTTGTGTATTGCGTCCAAAGACAACGTGTTGGTGTTCCAGACGGTGTCCTAGGAGGCAATCTTTTTTTGTTCTTCATTGAAGCGCAGTCTCGGGAGGAGGCTGTATCCGAACTCGGGAGGAGTTTTGTTTTTAGACAAGGGGAGCTTGCCACTTTGATCGTGGGCGAGGGGATCTTGCCATAACACGGATTCCGGGAGGAATCAACAACAAGGGGATCTTGTTGTTTTCTAGATCTCGGGAGAGGTCGATCTAAAGTCGAGAGGATCTCGCAAAAATAGTTTCCTTGGGGAAATTAGCTAGAGGCGGCGACAAAGATAAGAGAGAGTCTTTATTTGTATAAGTCCGATTGTCTTGTAACTTTGAGAACTCAAAGAAATGTTTTTATATCTGGGCGTGGCCCCGCAGACGTAGGCTAGGTTGCCGAACTGCGTTAACAACCTCCTGTCTCATTTATTTCTGCATATTTATATTGTTCATCATTGCATTCATCGGTGTCACACGTAACACCCTGTGTGACACCGCATAACTAATCGTAATCTTTCAATTGGTAGCAGAGCTGATCGCTTCTGTTTCTTAAGCGGGATCAGCGGGACAAGATTATAGCTCGTGTGCGATGGACTCTATGAAAGAAGTAGGTTCTACAATGCGTCTGCCATTGTTGGATGGAAGTAATTATGCTTATTGGAAAGCAAGGATGAGGGCATTTATTAAAGTTATTGACGAGAAGACTTGGAGATCTATTTTAACAGGTTGGAATCATCCTATCGACACGACTGCAGAAGGTATTATTTCTCCAAAACCCGAAGAAAATTGGACCGTAAATGAAGATGCTCTGGCACACAAGAATTCAAAGGCTCTAAATGCTATCTTTAATTGCGTGGATCCAATTCAGTTCAGACTCATCTCCACATGCGAATCTGCAAAAAGGGCATGAGAAATTCTTCAAACCACCTATGAAGGAACATCTACGATAAAGTTGTCCAAAATGCAAATGTTAACCACTCGATTTGAGAATCTAAAGATGTAGGAAGATGAGACTATTGGCGAGTTCAATGCCAAATTATGTGACATAGCTAATGAAGCATTTGCTCTCGGTGAGATGTTTTCCGAAGAAAAACTTGTAATAAAAACTTTAAGGTCTTTGCCACAACGGTTTGCCTATAAAGTCACTGCCATAGAAGAAGCCAAAGATGTTTCTAAAATGAAGCTAGAAGAGTTAATGGGATCTCTTAGAACTTTCGAGATGAATCTTGGAGGAGACACCGAAATAAAGAAGACAAAGGGAGTTGCTTTTAAATCAGAGGTACAGAATTACAACGAGCATGATGAAGATGACTTGGAGGAATCTAAGAATTTCAGCAGAGTTATGAAGAGATTTAGAAGAAATACTCGCGGTGTCAGACAGGGTGTCACAAACTTTAAAAATGGTTATTCAATCAACAAGAAGCATGTAACGCCCCGAACCCGCCTCGGCTCGGGTGCGTCACTTTTCAAACCTAATCTGCGTTTAAAACGACGTTTAAAATAATTTTCGATAAATTTTTGACTCGATTTTCGAGTTTTTCGAACCCTCAAAATTTATTGGGAAACGTGCCTAAAATACGTTTAGAATACGTCAGAAAATGTCGGGTTAAAATAATTTAGAAAACCGACTTAAAACAGATAATGTAAAAAAATAGAGAACGTAAACCCGACGCTATTTATTTTAAAATCAAAACGGGCGGCATAACGCCTAAAATTATCAAAACCCCAAAACCTGTAAATGTAACTATTTTAAAGACTGTTTAAACCATGTCCAAAATAATTTACATACCATATTCATAAAATTATAAAATCATTGTTATTCACATAATCTAAACAATTTAAAACACCAAAACCATTTAAAACAACCACCACTAACAACATCAAAATATTAACCTCTCACAACTACCCAAGGAAGACAATGGCCAAGACGCCCCGACAATAGCCTGCACCGGCATACCCCGTACTCCTCCGACTGCTGCCTAGTCTGGGCTGTCTACTCTACCTCACCTGTGTAAAACTCGTCACCTACACCATAGAACATAAAACATAAGCTTAATGCTTAGCAAGTAGGGAAAAATGCACTTTAAAACAATGCATGCTCAACTCAACCCTAAAATGCAGTTTCTACACACTCTGTTGTTTTCTTTTCATTCTGGTTGCATTTATCTTTCACTTGTGTGTGTATCAAGTAGGCACACGTCCCAACACAATCCAAGACGGCCACGCCTTGACCCATGGAGCAAGATCGGAGGCACACATCCTAAACAATATGGGACGGCCATACCGAATCTCCTCCTTCGTCGATCTTAGAATCCCCAGTGTGCCTTCTGGCACGAGCAGATCGAGGCAATCAGAATCCCCAGTGTGCCTTTCAGCACGAACAGGTCGAGGCATTCCAAATCCCCAGTGTGCTTTTCAGCACGAGCAGGTCGAGGCATTCATACTCACGACACATTACGTAATTTAGTATAGTATCTCTCGTAGGATCCCTCTCGGGGTGCTACAACGAGCCGCTTGCCCGACAAGGCTATTCTACTCGAGACCAGGTTGCATATCCATTTTCTTATATTACATTTCACTTTCAAAATTTGCAAACGATGCTCAAAACACGTATTTCGTAGTTAGAAAATAATGATGCATGTCACACAAAATGCTCAACACGAAACAAAACAAAACAACCAAGCAAACAATTCCCTACCGTTCCATGGTGTAGGCCCGAAGGCAAAACACAAGCTATCCACTACTTACTTGACTGCTCGGCTTTAAGTTGCTCACTTCTATCGGTTAATTCACTCATCCGATAACCTAACAATTATAGAAAATAACTTAGCAATTCACTCATAAAATTCTAAAGGATTCTAAAAAAATTCTAAAACCAAAACTAACCAACAATACACCCTAAAATCACAAAACCCGATTTTTCCCCAAAATTACAACGTCCAACTTCGAACGACCATAACTCCCTCATTTTTCGACGGATTTCGACGTGCCACCCCACTTCAGAAACCTCTACACGTCTACTATCCATTGAACCACTTAAATTAACCAAATAAACCACTTGGCCAACTCGAATTCCCCATGAACAGAATCGGCCCCATTAATCTAACAATCCGATTTTTCACAACTTACTTCCAATTTTCATTCTAACTCCATAACCACCTAAACCAATTCATACAACAACCAAATCATCAAATTTGGAAAGAAAACTAACACTTAAACTCAATTTTCGGATTTCATCATTTAGGATTTTCAAACCCTACACAATCTCCACCAAAAACACATAAAAACACTAACAAACTACACCTATATGTATAAAATTAAAAACCCACTTCATTTTACCTTGAAACACCTTGCTAAAAATTGAAGAAGAGATGAAAATGCCCTAGCTATGGCTGCTGCAAAAATCATGGAGAAGGGAGAGAAGAAAAGGTGTTTTTGCCATTTTAACACTAAATTCATTATTTTTATAAAATCAACTTTCCACTTTTTCCTTTTCACCACTCATTTTCTTTAAAATTGCCAATCAACCTCCCTTTTTCCTCTTCCAACGTGGCTGCCACCATTAACCACTTCTTCCATTCATTTATTTCATTTAAATTCCTAGTTGTTTTTTTTTCTTATTGGTCCACTTATGCTTTTGACTTTTCAACAATTTCTTTTCTAATTTGACTTGACTTTTCTAATTTGACTTGACAAAACTCTTCCCTTCTCTTTGCTTTACTTTAGACCCTTAATCACTTAACATTAAACTATCCTAACCATTTAATCCCAGGCATAAATACGTTACTCGAATTTCCTAGGTGTTACAAAGAACATAGAAGAAACTTATGTATCTGATCAACCATTTAAGAACAAAGGCATTCAGTGCAGAGAGTGTGAAGGTTTCGGGCATATACAAGCAGAATGTGCTAATACCTTAAAGAAAAAGAAGAATTCTCTGAATGCAACATGGAGTGAGGATGAGTCAGAAAAGAAAGATGAATTTCAAAGCAACCATGTGGCACTTGTTGGAAAGGCAGAACGTGAAGAAAACGATGGTGTTATACACGGTGTCACAGACAGTTTTTCCAATAATAGTGATGAAGACGAAGAACCAGTTATAGAAGAAGATCTTATTGGAGAATACAAGTTTCTGCATGAGAAATAGACCGAGCTTGTTAAAGTAAATCAGCTACTACATATTCAGATTAGACATTTGAAAGATGAAAAGAATGTTCTTCAAAATGTTATTGATGATTTGGAGACCAAGCTGAAAACGGGTCAGGATAAAGTTAATAATCTAACCAATGAGATAAGTCTCATGAAAAAGAATGTAAAAATGCTGAATTCGGGTTCGTCTAAACTGGATGATATTCTAAACGTCAGCAAATCAAGTGCAAATCGATTTGGATTGGAGTTCAAAGGTGAAAGTTCAATTTCAAAGACTGTAGCAGTAAATGAGAATCATTCTGTGACGAAATTCGTAAGGGAAAGTTTGGTGTCACAACCGGTGTCAGACAAGGGACTTGATTACAAAAGAAAGCAAGTTGCAAACCGAATGCCAAGAACTTACAAAAAATCAAATTTCTATAACTTTTATCATGCCTCAAGCAGTAAAGGTAACAAATATGTCTCTGTATGTCATTATTGCCAACGCCGTGATCATATTCGCCCTAAATGCTTCACTTATCTTGTTGACCTAAGACTAGGTACTGTTAGAAATGCTTCCTCTTACAGATTCCCTAATCAGAAATGGGTGATGAAATCAAGTTTGAAGTGAAATGTTACACATCTTTCACTAAAGGCAATCAGAACCAATGCATGGTATTTTGATAGCGGATGTTCTAGACATATAACAGGTGAAGAGAGATATTTGAAGAATATTATACTCGAATCCGTGGGAAAAGTAACATTCGGCAACGGTGTCTCAACGAATGTCATTGGAAGGGGAACGTTGAATGTTCCTGGTTTACCAAAGTTGAGTAATGTTTTATTGGTAAATGGTCTGAAATCTAATCTAATCAGTATTAGCCAGCTTTGTGATCAAGAATTGAATGTGCAATTCACAAGAGAAAAATGTGTGGTGTCCGATCAAAACAACAAATGTGCTATTGAAGGAGTTAGATCATCCGACAATTGCTATCTTATTTCTTCCTCATCTACCTGCCTTCGGTCGAGTATGGAAGATACTATTCTATGGCATAGAAAATTGGGACATGTTAATTTCAGAATGCTTGAAAAGATTATTTCGAAAGATGCTGTCCGGGGAATTCCTGTATTAAAGTTTGATGAAGAAAAATTATGTGGACCATGTCAAATTAGAAAGCAAACCAAGGTGTCACACCCGATGTCACAGTCATCCACAACTACCCGGGTACTTGAATTACTCCACATGGATCTAATGAGGCCAATGCCTGTTGAAAGTATTGGAGGAAAACGGTATGTCTTCGTTACTATTGATGATTTTTCACGCTACACATGGGTGGAATTTCTTAGAGAAAAGTCCGACACTTTTAGAGCTTTCAAATCAATGTGTACTTGACTTCAATGTGAAAAAGATTGTGTTATCTTGAAAATTATTAGAATTCGCAGTGACCATGGAAGAGAGTTTGAAAATTCTAATTTCTCGGATTTCTGTAAACACCTAGGGATTGCTCATGAATTCTCGGCACCAAAGACTCCTTAACAAAACGGAATCGTTGAAAGGAAGAACCGTACATTAGTTGAAATGACTCGAGTAATGCTACATGAAAGGGATGTTCCTCAAAAGTTCTAGGACTGAAGCTATGAACACTGCTTATTATACCATAAATCGTGTGTATCTCCGTGGCAAAACTTCTATGACACCTTATGAGATATGGAAAGGTAAAACTTTGAATCTCAATTATTTTCATCCGTTTGGCAGCATCTGCTTTGTGTTGAATGACAAGGAACACAGGGGGAAACTAGATCCTAAGAGTGATGAGGCTATTTTTCTCGATTATGCTACAAATAGCCGTGCTTATCGAGTTTACAACAAAAAAACTCGAACTGGTATCGAATCTGCAAACGTTCAAGTAGACGACTCTATGGACACAGCATATAATCCGAAAGAAGATGCAAATCAGATTTCAAACAATGAAGGCACTAGTGTTCCATCCTGGTGTCACAGATGGTGTCTCAGGCAGTGTCACAGATCAAACAGAGACAGTTGATGAAATAGAAATGTCTACCTTATAGAATAGGCCACCGTCTACACATGTTCAGAAGAATCATCCATCAGATGAGGTTATTGGAAGTTTGAATGATGGTATACACACCAGAGATAAGCCGAGGGTAAATTATCGAGAAATGATTCAAATGGCATGCTTCACATCAACGATCAAGCCTAAGAATGTGAAAGAAGCATTACTAGATGAATACAGGATAGAAGCTATGCAAGAAGAACTCAGCCAATTCTCCCACAATCAAGTGTGGGATTTAGTACCGTGTCCTCCCGATGTGAATGTTATTGGTACTAAGTGGATTTTCAAGAACAAGAGTGATGAGTGTGGCAACATCACTCGTAACAAAGCTCGACTAGTTGCTCAAGGGTATTCTCAAATTGAAGGTATTGATTTTGATGAAACTTTCACTCTGGTTGCTCGTTTTGAATCTATTCGGCTTTTATTGTCTATTGCTTGTGTTATGTGGTTCAAGCTCTATCAAATGGATGTGAAGAGTGCTTTCCTCAATGGGTTTCTTAATGAAGAGGTTTATGTTGCTCAACCAAAGGGTTTTGAAGATCCTCCTCATCCCGAGCATGTTTATAAATTGAAGAAGGCATTATACGGGCTTAAACAAGCCCCTCGTGCATGGTATGAACGACTCACCCAATATTTATTAACCAAGGGATTTGAGCGAGGGGAAGTAGATAAAACTCTTTTCGTCCGCCGTGTTAAAGGTCAGTTTCTACTTGCTCAAATTTATGTTGATGATATAGTGTTTGGCTTGGTGTCACAGGCGATGGATGAGTTTGTAGCTCAAATGACCGGAGAATTCGAGATGAGTATGGTAGGCGAACTCACTTATTTTCTTGGACTTCAAATTCAGCAAGAAACGAATGGTATTTTTATCTCTCAAGCCAAATATGCCAAGAATTTATTGAAAAAATTTAAGCTCGAGAATGCACGCCCGAGTAGAACACCCTTTGGGACACATGAGAAACTCTCCAAAGATGAGAAGGGAATTGCTAGTTGATTCACGATTATATAGAAGCATGATTGGAAGTCTATTATATCTAACTGCCAGCCGACCAGATATTTGTTATAGCGTGGGTTTATGCGCTTGATTTCAAGCAAATTCAAAGGAGTCACATCTAGTGTCACTCAAAACGAATTCTCAAATATGTTAGCGGAACAACATACTATGGTATATGGTATTCATTCGACTCTAATGCAAATCTGGTAGGTTATTGTGATGCTGACTGGGCAGGAAGTTCTGATGATAGAAAAAGCACTTCCGGTGGATGTTTTTATGTTGGACACAACTTGGTGTCATGGTTTAGCAAGAAGCATAATTCTATTTCTCTGTCTACTGCTGAGGCAGAGTATATTGCAGCAGGTAGCAGCAGGTAGCAGCTGTACTCAGCTTCTCTGGATGAAACAAATGATGAAAGACTATGGTGTCACACAGGGTGTCATGACCCTCTACTGCGATAATCTGAGTACATTCAATATTTCTAAAAATCCTGGTCAGCATTCACGGAAAAAACATATTGATATACGACATCATTTTATTCGATCTCTTATGGAGGACAAAGTTATTAATTTAGAGCATATGATAACCAAAAAATAGATTTCTGATATTTTCACCAAGGCATTGGATGGTGTACGATTTGAAGAGTTAAGGTCCGCTCTAGGCCTCTGTGTTATGTAAGTCGTTTATCGCTTTTATTTATATAATAAAAAAAAATCGCCACGTGCTTTAGGCGTTTGTTTTATTTTTTATAGGCAATCTACTGTGTGTTATTCACCCCCTGCAGCAAGAGATCATTCTTGATATTATCTTTTTCTATGGAGTAACACTGTGTATGACATGCAAAACTCGAATATTCTTATGAAAATCAGATGATTATTCTCGAAGAAGATTGGAGTAGCATTATTTTACTGAATTTATTTCCCAACTTATGGAGATCTGAATTATTCCTTAATGATTCACTACACTGATTTATGAAAGTTTGATGGATTTTCTGATTTATTTTCCAAAAATCTACTAAAAATCTTGGATTTTCTTTATTGTGACTTGATGGCTATTTATGGCAGAGGATATTAACTTATTTCAACCTTTAGAGATTTCCAGAACTCTCTCTCTCTCTTGCTTCTCCTCGATTCTACAATCTGCTCCTAGGGCTTTCTACTATCTCTCTCAAAATGGTCATTATCGAAGAGGTCATCGACGAGCAGGTTTCAAGCAATATTCCACAGAATGTTCTAGAGGTTATGCCGAATTTTAGTTCGGCTATCGTGATTTTTTCACCTTCTTCACCGACTGTAAAACCCTTTGTTACTGAAAGGGTTACTTCAAAAATCACTGAAGCCATCCCAATACGACAAGTTGACGCGTCAGGGGTTCAACGAAAGTTTCAAAAATCCAATGGTGACAAGTTCAAGACGAGTTCAGTGCCGCCCAAGGCACCAAGAAATTCAAAAGTTACTACGACCTCAAAAGGTAAAAGGCCAAGAATTGAAAAAGAATCCTCTTCAGACAGCTATTGGCTTCAAGAAGCCATCCTAGAAATAAATGCAGATGATGATGAAGTTTTTGTGAGAAAAACTCCAGAAAAACCAACCCGCAAATCCTCCAGAATAGCTGCTCCGAAGAGTTCAAAATTTTCTGCTCCAAAGGCCTCAAAATCTTTGCTCTAAAGGTATCCAAACACACTACCTCAAAGTCCTCTAAGCCCTCTGCTGAGAAACTTCAAAAGCCTGCCATTGTCGAAACACCGAAATTAAGTCCATCAACAGCTCCAAAATCCAAAAAGCAAAAGACCAGTGAAGGTTCTATTTCTAGAAGCTCTCCGAAATCCAAATCTGCACAGAAAGGTGAGTTCTGTAAAAAACCAAGTAAGACTTCTTTAAAAGTTTCAAATGAAGATTTCAAGTCTCGATTACATGCTAGCCGCTGGTTAAATTTCTCTCAGAGAAATATTTGGACAGAACGGAAAATTCATGAAAATGATTTTTCCCAATGTGAAGCCCTGGTATATCATTTAATAAGTCTGGGTTTAGAGAAAACATTTAGAAGTATCAATCCTTTTGTTTGGAAGATTATTCAAGAATTCTATTGTAATATAGATTTGGATGTGAAAAACCCAACCCATTCTGATTTTGGCCGGGTATTTGTTCGAGGCCATTTCATTAATTTTACCCCTATAATCATTAATGATTATTTGGTCTTGAAGATGACTGACTCCACCAAATTTGTGCCTGACTATAATAAAATGATCTTTGATGTCACTGGGAGTGTCAGATGCTACTGGCCCCATGGCAAAGACTTCCCGGCTTCACAACTCTCGGTCAAGTATGGAATACTTCACAAAATAGTAATGTGAAATTGGTTACCTACATCCCATGGCACTGGGATAAACAAAGCAATGGCCGTATTACTTTTCAAAATTGGAAATTCAGTACCCTTTGATTTTGGAAGCCTTGTATTTGATCAAGTTATGAAACATGCAGAAGGGAAGATTGAAATGTTAGCTCTTCTGTTTCCCTCTCTGATTTTTAGTATCTTAACTGCTCAACAATCTATCACTAGAGAAAATGAAGAACTATATGTTGAGAAAGAGGAAATTTGGATAAGCTATAAATTAAGGATGGGGAGCACAAAAATGATTTGGAATGATTCGTTGAAGGCATGTCCATATCTGAGTCAAACATCGACTCTGTCTTCTTGGCCCGAACTGTAAAATTCTTGGTAGGCACAACAAAGTCATTGTCTATTCAGATTTTAGAACTTGAAAAATAGAGATCTGATATTTTTGAACTTTTAAATGATAACTACAAAAAGAACCCCCACATGAAGGACTTAGATTCATAGGCCAAGGCAATGGAAGATGCTGGTCCCTCTGGTGTCCCAGCAGATGTTCAAGAGGGTGTACCAAATAATACTAATGCTATGAATTGACTTCCGCAAATCTGATGGGGTCGTTGAATGATTTTAACTGTGGTGTCTCATTGAACTACCGTTCTACTTGTCTATTCTCTGAATATTTTTCTTCTTCTGGATAATTTTCTTTTGATGGTTGGATCTTATGCTTTGACTATAGTCCTTATATGATGATTCTCATACTTCTCTGGATATTCCTGATATTGGTTATCTTCCTATGGTGTTGTTGGTGTTTATACTGACTATTTCGGTAATTATCTGGTAATGTTGCTGCTTTTATGGTAAGTACTATTCTCTTATATATATATATTTGTCTTTTTATGGCAAAAAGGGGGAATATTTTGGTGATATGTATGGTTGGGTGATATGTATGGTGATATGCTTTGCTCTCTGATATTATATGATGATATAATGATAAGTGACATTTTTAGGATGTTTGAAGTCACAATTCAAGGGGAGTTATTGAAAACTCTGTGCTATATTGATTTTGTCAAAAAATGCCAAAGGGGGAGATTGTAAATGCAAAGATATTGCATATAAGTTGACATTGATTTTTGGTAATATTTATGGAGATAATATGTTTTTTCAAATTGATAATTTCTTTCTTGGTGATCAAGAAATATTGCATTCTGATCATTGGATGACGTCATATTAACAATCATGAAGATTCTGTGGAAGAGAAAAATAAAGAAACAAGAATAATAGGAAAGTTATTGAAAAAGTTAAAGGCACTTGTTTTTTGGAAAACTTTATTTTGGTAAGCCGATTTGATGGAGATTTGGTGAAATCTGTTAGGCTTCGAGATAACATAAATCGTGGGATGCTTACCTAAATTTTCGGAGCCATATCAAGGAAGTTAGCGATACTTTCCTAAAGTGTCACACGGTGTGTTACTCAACTGAATTTGTTAAGATTTGTTTTCCTTAATTCTTGCGACGTTATATCTAATTTGGTAACTGACTGAATCGAAGATATAGAAGCTACCAATGATATTTAAAGCTTTCGTTTCTGTGAAAGCGGGTGACGACGGAGTTTTGATTTTCGCTTGAGAAGGTTTCTTCGTTCTTTGTGCCGTCGCTTTTCTTTTACTCCCAACGTTTTTGTGTTTGGGTTTGTGATTGTTTTACACACTCTTCTTATGTTGTGGATTGCATCAATTTATTGAGTGTGTTGTGTATTGCGTCCGAAGACAATAGACGGTGTCCCAAGAGGCAATCTTTCTTTGTTCTTCATTGAAGCTCAGTCTCGGGAGAAGGCTGCATCCGAACTCGGGAGGAGTTTTGTTTTCAGACAAGGGGAGCTTGTCACTTTGATTGTGGGCGAGGAGATCTTGCCATAACACGGATTCCGGGAGGAATCAACAACAAGGGAATCTTGTTGTTTTCTAGATCTCGGGAGAGGTCGATCTAAAGTCGAGGGTATCTCACAAAAACAGTTTCCTTGGGGAAGTTAGCTAGAGGTCGCGACAAAGATAAGAGTGAGTCTTTATTTGTATAAGTCCGATTGTCTTGTAACTTTGAGAACTCAAAGAAATGTTTTTATATCTGGGCGTGGCCCCGCAGACGTAGGTTGGTTGCCGAACTGCGTTAACAACCTCCTGTCTCATTTATTTCCGCATCTTTATATTGTTCATCATTGCATTCATTATCGGTGTCTCACGTAACACCCTGTGTGACACCGCATAACTAATCGTAATATTTTAGTTTCAATGAATTCCATCTACTTTGCGTGTCTTTTGTGTAGTTTTTCTTGCGACTTCAAGTGCTTCAAACTCTCATGATGGAAATGAATAATAAATTCTTTTGGCCATAAACAGTGTTGCCACGTTTAAAGTGCTTGAACAAAGACATACAACTCCTTGTCATATGTGGAGTAGTTTAAAGCCGCTCCATTAAACTTCTCGCTAAAATAAGCAATAGGCTTAGAATCCTGCATTAAAACACCACCAATATATTTTCCCAACGCATCACATTCAATCTCAAAAGCTTTATCAAAATTAGGTCAAACAAGTAATTGTGCATTAGTAAGTTTACCTTTTAGGAGATTAAAAGCTTGTTCATGTATTTTAGCCTACTTAATTTCAATATTCTTCTTTACAAGAACATTTAAGGGAGCGGCAATGGTGCTAAAATATTTAACAAACCTCCTGTAAAAGCTTGCTAATCCATGAAACCTTTTTACCTCGTTGGCATTATTTGGTCTTGGCCATTCCTTAATTGCCTTGACTTTTTCTTCATCCACCGATACTCCACTTGAACTAACTACAAAACCAAGAAACACTACTAAATCCATGCAAAATATGCACTTCTTTAAGTTAGCGTATAGTTGATTTTTGCTTAAAGTATTAAAAACTGAATTCAAGTGTTTAACATGTGCATCTTGAGTTTTATTATAAACCAAGATATTATCAAAGTACACAACAACAAACTTTCCAATAAAAGATCTCAACACATGATTCATCAATCTCATAAAAGTACTTGGTGCATTAGACAAACCAAATGACATTACTAACCACTCATAAAGACTATATTTAGTTTTAAAGGCGATTTTCCATTCATCTCTCTCTTTCATGCGAATTTGGTAATATCCACTCTTTAGATCAATTTTAAAAAATAAGCATGCACCATGTAACTCATCAAGCATATCATCCAATCTAGGAATAGAGTGTCTATACTTTACGTGATCTTCTTGATAGCTCGACAATCTACACCATTCGCCAAGTTCCATCTTTCTTTGGAACTAAGATGACGAGAACTGAGCATGGACTAAGGCTTTCCTTTACAAATCCCTTCTTCACTAGTTCATCCACTTGCTTTTGAATTTCCTTGATGCTCCCGACATGAAATCTATTTGATATTCAATCCCTCTCAAAGGAGGTAACCTCTTGGTAATTCTTTGGGAAACACATCCTTAAATTTCTGCAAAAGAGAAGAAACAACACTTGGAAGAGATTGAGTTAGTTCATTAGTCGCAAGATAAACATCTTTGTACAACAATACAAGTACTTTTTTTTCGCTATCATCACACTTTTAACCTCACTTTTTCTTGTCATTTTACTTATTCTCACACTCTCCTCTTGTTTTCTCTCACTCTCGTTTTTCTCTCATTGCACTCTTTTTTCTCTCTTTTACTCTTCTTTTCACTTACTCTACTCTCTTCTTTTTCATGTTTTTTCTCACTCAATGACTTTTCTCTCTTTTTAAATTCTTTTGCAATCTTATCTTGATCCTCACTAGCCTCCCACGGTTTTAGTGGTTTTAGAATTATCTTTCTACCATTTTGATCAAAGAAGTACCCATTCTTGAAACTATTGTGTTTGACGTTTCTATCGAATTGTCATGGTCTCCCCAAAAGAATATATGTAGCTTGCATGGGTACTACATCACAAAAGCTTCATCTTTATACTTATCAATTGTGATTCCAACCTTCACTTGCTTAGTCACTTTCACTTCTCCACAATCACTCAACCATTGTAGCTTGTATGACCTAAGATGCTTAACGGTTTCCAATCTCAATTTTTTTACTAATAAAGTGCTAATAACGTTGGTACAACTCTCACTATCAATTATTAAACTACATACCTTGTTATTCACGTGGCATCTAGTGTGAAATATATTTTTCTTTTGCACTTTATCTATATCCTTATTGGTTTGAACGTTGAGTACACTCTAGTGATCAATAACTCTACCCTCACGGGTTCCTCTATATCCACGTTGCTACAATCTTCTAATGATGGCATTTCATCATCACTTGAACTTACACTTGCTATATCACCATTATCCAAAATAATCATAGCTCTTTTATTCGGACAATTAGAAGCAATATGGCCAAAACCTTGACATCTAAAACATTTAATCTCTCGAGACTTAATATGAGTGGAAGTCTCGATTTTACCTTTTATGGGAGTGGTATTCGATGTCGTGGTTTTCCCTTTGAACTCCTCTTTTGGTTTTGAATTAGGTTTATGACTCCTCCAATTAGATTTCCATGAAGAGTTTAGGATTGATCTGATCTTAGAGTTCCTCGATTTTAATTGCCTCTCAACTTTGATGGACTTGTGCAATAATTCTTCTAAATACACATAATGATGCAAATCCACAATGTCAACGATTTCTCTATTTAAACCTCCAATGAATCGCATCATTGTCGCTTCATCATCCTCATCCACTTTAGCCTTTACCATGGCTACTTCCAACTTTTTGTAATATTCCTCCACACTTTTGATTTCTTGAGTCAAACCCTGTAGTTTTCTACATGCATTTCGATAATAGTGGTTATGAATAAATCTTTGGCGCATTTGTACCTTCATAGCATCCTATATGCGTATGAGTTGTTCTTCATACATTTTTTGTGTTTTCACTAATTGACCTACCATATGCTCACATAATCTGTGAATTCCATCGATACTAATTTGTTCTTTTTCTCCTCAGTGTAGTTATGACATTCAAACATCTGTTCAACTTTTCTTTCTCATTCTATATAAAGTTTGGGATCACTTTTACCTTGAAAAAGAGGGATGATCGTTTTGATGTTGCTTAGATTTTCATTCTCACGGTTTGTTCTGGCATATCTCTCTCTTTTGTAATTGTCATCCTCGTAATCAGATTCTTCATAGTAATGCTTTATTGGTGATTTGCCCTTTTGTGCATGGCTCTAAATTCTTAATTTGATCTTGTATAGTGTAACACCTGATTTTACGAGTTTTTGAATTGTGCGCGCAATGGCAATTTTGTAAATAATTGAAATATGCCCGTTCTACAAACCGAGGATTTTAATGGAGTCCTTATAATTAATATGAATTTTGGGAGAATTATGGGAATTTATGGAAATCAAACCGAAATATAATGCTTAAGTTTTCGGTTTTGTCCCTATAGCGATTTAATTCGTAGAAATAGCAAATTATGTCCGTTTGACGAACAGAAAGTTTTATTAGAACTCTAGAAATAAATGGAAATTATTGGAGAAATAAGGAAATTTGGAGAAAACGAACCGAGAGACAAACAACGAGATAAATAGAAAATCAAATGGAGGGACAAACTTGTCATTTGACAAGTCAAGGTTAATTAAATACACAAACCCTTTCTTCTTCCCCACACTTAACGCTTTCCTCCAAATTTTTACTCCCACGGCGATTTTTGCTTTTCCTCCACGGCATTTCCACACTTCATCGATTCTTCCTCCAATCTTCAAGGTTCCTTCAAGATTTCTTCTCCCCTCTTGATTCTAGGTAAGTTTCTAGCGTTTTCTGGCCGTTATTCTCGATTTCTAAGTTGATAAACCATTAGGGTTTTGTTGGATTCCGTTGAAAACAACCGGGTTAGGTTAGGAATGGTTAGTAATTGCTTTATTGGTGATTATTGAACGTTATTAGGTGAAACGTTTGAGTGTATTTTTGCATTTGATTGAAAAGTCGGGTATGGAGTTTTGGAAAACCTCCATTAATGGAGGATTGTCATTTGTGAGCATAAGTTTCTCGATAAAATGCCCAAGAGAGATTTATTAGAGTTTTAGGAAATTTTCTTTAGTTAGGAGTTTCGTAAATTTCCGAAACTTTACGTTTAAGCTCGGTTTTAACAAAGGACGCTATGATGGATTTAGGTGCGAGACTTGTATTGAGGACCCAAAAACCTTCACGACCGCGTACTAAGAATGCCTTGATGAAGCCTAAACCTTCAATTCAATCCTTTGTTTCCAATAGATTGAACGTATCAAGCATTGGAGAAATTATGTTTACATGACTTGGGTTAGAACCAAAGTTATCCTTTTCGATTCAAGGGTTTACTTGAAGTGACTAGACGACGTGTATTGAGGACCCAACAACCTCATGGGACCGTTACTAGTGACTTAATAATGCGCTTGATGAGCATAAGAAAACTTTATTTGAATCCATCGTTCCAAAGACGTTGATCATATCAAGCAAATGAGGTTGAGTGTCACATTACTTGTTGTTATACCTAAGTTATCCTTTCACATTCCAGTTTAACTTGAAGTGATTGAGAACGACT
>CM039511.1:17640607-17738143 GCA_022432975.1 Begonia masoniana
AGGCGTCACAGATTGAAGGTTTTACCTGCAGACTTCACCTCGGATGATCTGATTAACGAAGTTTATAGCTGATAACGAAACAGGAAATATATATCAACAAGGTTGCCATCTTATCCATGAATGAAGGGGGCTATACTAATATACGCCTGTGGTGTTGGATATCTTTCCGAGCCTTCTAGTACTCAAATGAGTTCAGTCTCCCTTAAATCGTGAGCATCGTCTTTACTCGAGCTATTACTTCGCAAATCAAACCTCACTTTACCGCTTCAATTTTTGGGCAACCGTCAACGTTTGAGATTCTA
Source organism: Begonia masoniana (assembly GCA_022432975.1). Classification (NCBI taxonomy): domain Eukaryota; kingdom Viridiplantae; phylum Streptophyta; class Magnoliopsida; order Cucurbitales; family Begoniaceae; genus Begonia; species Begonia masoniana. The sequence goes on from CM039511.1 coordinate 17,640,910, forward strand.
GAGTTTTATGGGGGGATCTCTGTGATTCCTCCAAAATCTGCTTCAATTGGCTCATGCTCAGATTCTATTAACTTTACACTTACTAATTCTTATCTGGACGGATTAGAAATTCTATAGCTCATGGATCAGTTAAAGTTTTGGCTTGCGGCTGCTGCCTCATGAGGTATGCCTTGTTTCGGGGCAATAAAGTGCACTTTAGATTTGTAGTGAATAATACTCCATTTGATTCCTAACTCTGACAAAGGGTATAAACAAATTAGCTAGATTCTTGCAGACCGAAAGTTTAAGATCTGCCCTTTTTTTTTTTTTTTTTTTAGTATGAACTTACCTGTTTGCTGCGGAGTTGAGAGTCTTGAACGTGTTGCCTTGGTGATGCACAGACCTATGACGTGCACGAAGAGGGAAATTAACAAGCTGCAAATGCTAACTAATAACTTAGTAGAATAAGCTTCAAGCTCCATTCAAACCTTTAGAAAACAAACTAACGTGTTTTCATTCCAAAAACAGTGAGTTTTCTCAAATTATCGTAACATTTAACTCCAACAAAACTCACATTTTAACTTATTCAAACTCGTTAGCTTTAGCAGATGTTTGCCTTAGACAGAGAAACAGAAGAAAACTGAGGAGATCGAAGGAGCTTCGAAAGGGTGTTTGTCGCCTGGAAGAGAGAAAACAGAGGGGAGTGGAAAGAAGCAGATGAGAAATGAGGGTTTCACGTAGAAGGGAAGAGAAGAAGAACATGGCTTCTTCAACAAGTTGCCAGGTGTCACTCAACCATTGGCCTCCTCCCACCAACCTTAATTGGCTCTCCATTTTGCCCTTCCATTGATTTCTAACCAAGATGTTTTATTTTGGTTACACATAGTTTGGCTTTCCAATTTAAATTGTTATTTAAATTCTTCGATTCGTTTCTCTCAACAATCTATCTTTCTGCAAGGCATCACAAAATTCCAATAAAAACACACATTTTATTAATGGTCAATTCATCTCATTTAATAGTTCAAGGAATAATTACATGGCTAAAATACCGGGTGTTACAGCAACTCAGGATGGTTGAGCTGCACTGTGGACTATAAGGCCTAGATGGGCTGCAACACATGCACATATGTTCTTGGGTCACGACTCAGAGCTGTTTTGGGCAATTTTGGTTTCAACCCAATCATTTTTAAGCCTAAAAATTTAATATTTAAAATATGGAATATCAATCTTAATATTGTTATTGGTACTATGATTAGGTATAGAATCTTAAAATGAAATTTTTGCACTTTTCTGATTTTTGGGCTTTGATCTGAGGTAGGCCCAGCGGGACACACAATTTTAATTGAAGTTAATTACTAACCACCTAAAGAATCATATTTTCTCTAACCCCAAAATAATAACTTAGATATGCAATATTGTAAGCTACGATATTCAAAGAGATATAGATAGAGAGTTGCAACCAATTTGTTAACGAAGTTCGTCCAATCTCGTGTCGTCCAATCTCATCTATGTTCGCACTTCAAGTTTTCTTCTTGAAGATTGCTTCCTAACTCTAACTTTTGGTTCGATTAATTGAACTTTCAAGCGTCAATCCAATGTCTTTATAATGATTCTTTCAAAAGGCGTCAACATGTACTTTTTCACCAAAATACAAGTGTTGATGAGAATTGAAGAACACAATACTCAGAACTCTTACAAAAACAAATCTCAAGTTGTAAGTAGAGAGATACGATTAGAGAACACGAGTAAACAGACTTCTCTTAATAATTGCCAGCACTTCGTGAAGGATTTGCAGATTGGGTGTTTGTCGACACTTCGAGTTCTCTGTAAGTTTCTGAATTTGGTCGTGCGGTCGACACTTATAGACCGGTCGACACTTGGAGCTCTCTAGTCCTTAAACTATTTTTTGTGTATATTTTCATTCGAGTCGTATTTGCTTATTTGTTAACTCAAATGACTTAAACACACTTGTTAAATTAACCAAATACCCTTTATCAAAGGTATTTCTAAATAACATAATAAATCATCAAACCAACTTAATTGAATTGCATTTAGAACACTTTTCATCAAAATACTTTAAAACTTAAATCACTTTAAGCCAACAATATGCAAGCAATAATTAAAACTCTTATCTAGTAATGATCTCTTATTGTTACCATTGTGAACGGTATATCACTGACTTGGGTTTGCCTTGAAGCGAAGGACAAAACTTATAAATGTACAAAAATCAATGCATTTTTAATAACCAACAGATCCACAACCAGGGTAGAAATCATAACGTGAACATGTAGCAGCCAATTCCTATAAATAGGGTGAATGGTATTTATTCTCGATGTTACAATAATTTTGTTGTATTTTAAGTTATGACTCAGATGAATAATCATATACGTTAAATAAAAATGAAAATAAAAAATCTTGCAAGCCCAAGTTGCTGCTCAAAAGAAGGTCAAGCTGCGACAAAAGAAAGAAATCAGTGTCAAGCTGCAGTTTAGAGGAGTCCAAGTTGCAGCTTCACAGAAATATCTGAGTTTTGGAGAGCCTTTGTTCACCTTTTGAAGAGCAATTGGAGCGGATTTTCTAGACCAGATGATGAGATCAATACACGTGTAACATCATTACAATGACATCCAGACAAAGATATTTGCTTCTACTTTTTCTTTTCGTTGATTCTATCATGTTTTCCTTTCTATTATGTTGAACTAACTCTCTACTTGTGGAGAGAAGAGATAGATCAATTATCTAGATTGTTATTTTGTTTGACATAACTATTACGTTGGTTGAATTGATTATTTATTTGTGAAATTCTATTTTTAAATGCTTTCAATTTGCTCTCATCGAATGAATTTTATATTTGAGATTTTGACGCTCGAGAGATATAATTTTAAATATGATCGGAATATTACAACATAAAAGTTTAACATTTCGATAGAGTGTTAGAGTTTTACAAAATCAATTAGAAAATTATTGAACTTTATTAAATCATTAAAAATAAAGATTTTTATAAAGATATTAAAATTGTGATTTTAAGAATTAATACACAAGCACTGTCATGCTGAAACGAAACCTAGACTCGGATTTTTTTTTTCTTTCAAAAACTTGACTTTTCCATTGATATTGACGACGATATTTTTTCGAGCCTAACACCATTATACACTAATTCAACACCAAATACTAATCATTCTCATAATTAAAAATTGTAGTAAGAAAGAAAACACACTAGTCTTACTTGTACCATTTGAACATGTGACTTCCCCCAATTTCGCCCAACTAAACAGAGGGTCCATATTTTTAATAGAAAAGTAATCATAATATACCTTGCTTGCAGATACTATCATATAGAATATGATTAAAAAGAGTAATTAAGTAAGTTTTCATTTCTACTTGCTCATCTTTCTGTTAAAGTAATTAAACCTCTTTATCGTCACAAAGGAGACAGACTCCATTGTCATCAATGGCCATGCTTGACACCCTCATGATTATGGTTATTAATAGGTTGTTGGTAGTTAGAATTGTAGTAAATCTTGGACGTTAAGTATCAGACTCATTAATACAATATTATTCACTTGATTCATCTTAGCACAGTTTTATTTTTGAATTTAATCCCAAAAAAAATTTATACTCTTTTAAAAATATAACATTACTTATTACACATTCTTCTTCATGTAAGTGATGTGAAGTTGTACAATTATTTTAGTATATATAGAGCCCTTACAATTAGCTCATCTCTTGGGTCATTCTCCACCTGACAAGACGAACAGTCACATCATAATGGAGTTTGACTTGTTAGTTCAGTGAATAAATTCTGAACACCTCTTCTAAACGGAGTTTTTTCGGGTCCCCTACATCAGAGTGTATGTAATTCAAAAGGCCCCGTGATTTATAAACCAATTTTGAAAATTTGACTCGGTTACTTTTGCCAAATACACCATTTTAACAAAATTTTAAATCCAAAATCTGATCCTTCCCAAAAGCATTCTTCTTCTGCATTTCAAACAGACATTTTTCGCTAACATGTCCAAGCCAAACATGCCACATGCTTGTCTTGTCTTGCAAATTTTTAAACACTGAACTAGCTTCTCCCATCACAATAACTCCCTTTAAGACGTATAGACCATTGTGTAAGTCATCCTCAATAATCGTCAAAATTCCCTTAGTAACTCTTAAGGTTCGTGACTCTATCTTAATTGAACATCCAATAGAGTCAAACATCCTTATTGACAATAGGTTACGCTTTAATTGGGGCACATATCTCACTCTTTAAATTGTGCGAATGCAGCTATCGAACATCTTTAATTAAATTGAACGCTTTGCTTCAATTCAGCAAGATTTATTGTCTCCCAATAAGACTCTACCTCCTGTAGTCTTAATAAAATTCAATAGTCATTCATTTCTAGATATCATATGAAATGAACATCAAGAATCCAGAACAAATTGTTCTCCGGATTCCACTTCTGAAACAGCGAGTACATCACACGACTAATATCCATCAGAAGCAACTGAATCATCTCCTTTATCAAGCTTCTTCTCAACTTGTTTTATCTCTCTCGTAGAAGTCTTTTTTATAATGACATTTTTTATTGCAAAAAAAACATCTTCTATCTTGCTTAGATTTGGATCGTGACTTTCCTCTTTTCAGCTTATCATCTTTGGATTTATTTCTACATCTTACAGTGAGTCATTTACCATCTATCTTTTCTTTTAGATCAATCATTTTTAGTAACTCTTTTGAATTCAAAGTTGCTTTAACCTCGGCCATTGTCAAAGTTTATTTGCCTTACAATATTATATCTACAAAATGTTCATATACCTTAGGCAAATAGCTTAGAATGATGGTTGTTTGGTTCTTCTTATCAATCTTTACACCTATACTATTAAGATGAAGAATGATTTTATTAAAATCATCCAAGCGTTTTCTCATTTCTTTCTTATCTTTCATAGTCAGCATATAAAGCTTCTTCTTTAGGTACAATCGATTTGCAAGAGACATTTTCATATAAAGAGCTTTCAATTTCTTCGACACACACAAAATTGTTTCCTCTTATGTAAACTCTCGGCACCTCATCATCAAGGCTTAGTAGAATTGCACTATGTGCTTTGGATTCTATCTCGTCGACCTTAATCCTATCACTATTCTTAAGATTATGCAACAGTGACTGCATCAATTGCTTGTGCAAGACCTTAATACACAAGCAATGCTTTTATCTTTATCCTCCATAAGCTGAAGTCATTGTCACTGGTAAATTTATCGAGTTCAAACTTTGCTATTTTCAAGCAAAACTCTTAAACCGAAGCACAATGGATAAAACACTTTGCAATCTGCCAACTTAGGCCAATTTATAACACTGTGAACCAAAAAAAAAAAATATCCAAAATCTTTCTAATAATCTGTCCCTTTAATTACCAAAAAAATTACAACAAATTTTATTCATAGTTTGCTGCCACTCATCGACCTTCTTCAAAAAAAAAAAAAACACAAAATTTACCAAAATAGTGATTTCTTAAGAAAAAACTCAACAATAGGCAGCCACAAATTAATTCAAAACCAGCAGCAAGATTATCCTAATCTTGATGTTTCCACAGCTTATTAAAAAAAAAAACACCAGCAACAAGATTATCCAAATCTTGATAACCAAAACATTATTTCTTCTTCCTCACCTGAATGCCCACGCTCACAGAACCAATTGAAGTTTTCGAGCGTGATTTACAAATTCAATATTGTTAAAGAAATAACACGATCAATTTAACTTGGTATGGTTGGTCTACAACCATAATGCGGAAACGCGGTGGAAGATAGAGATCTATTTCTATAAAGAAGGTTTTCCATTGATGATGAAAGTTCATAGAAATGGAAGTAGAAATGTGGAGAAAGAGAAGAAGAAAACAAGTCAGAGGAGAGAGGCCAGCCCCAAGTAATATGCACATCCCAAGTCCCAACATAGCATAGCCCCACACAATGACAAATCCTCCCATTAAATCAACCTTGTCTTCAAGGTTGAAAGCTTCGCATATCTCAATAAATTTGTTGTAATAGGAACGAGGTATCAAGAGCTATTTTGCACGAAAGAATAATCCCAAAGGATGAAAAAGTTTCATGTAATGCTTTATGATCAATAGCCTTGTCCAGATTCTTGATGAAAATATTTGCAGTACCAGTCTGTCCTGCAATTTCCACAAACACAAGACAATGTGCAAATTCCTCTTTAACACATTCAATAAGACAACTTGTGATGGTCTTGTCTTCCATCATCTTATCCATGGATTTGAGAAACCCAATTTGAGCACAAAATTCCACTTTCATAATCTCCATGATGGCCTTCGTAGTTGCTACATTCAACTCCAATTTTGTAGCTCTCTCTTGTAAATTCCGAGTGGTTGCCATAGTGGAGTTCGGCCAGTAGAGATAAATCTCATCGCAATTAATGAAAATCCCCGGATCCCATTGCCATTCTTCAAGCATGTTTGAGTTACAATCGACAAAGACAATAAATCCATTTCCACAATATTTTCACTTATATGGTCAAGATATAAAACTTGTCGGTGGTATACAATTTCCTGTTGGAAGCTTGACATCACAATAACTTCAATTAGTTCATATCTGGCAAGATCATTGAAATTGAAAAATCAAGGTTAGTGACTCGATGTTATAAAGTGTTGTAAAACTTCTTGTGACACCAGTTATAAATACGATATAAGACAATATTTAAAATGCAGAAATTAACGACACAGGAGGTTGTTAACGCAGTTCGGCAATCAGCCTACATCTGCAGGGCCACACCCAGATATGAAAACATTTCACAAGTTCAAACAAGGTTACAAGACACTCGGACTAAAACAAAATAAGACTCCCTCTTATCTTTGATGCCGCCTCCTTCAACCTTCACAAGTGAAACTGTTTTGCGAGCTCCCCTTGACTTTGAAGCGATCCCTCCCGAGATCTAAATACGACAAGCTCCCCTTGTCAAAGATGACTCCTCCCGGAATCCGTGTATGGCAAGCTCCCCTTGCCCACGATAAAGATGACAAGCTCCCATTGTCAATAAATAGAACTCCCCCAGAGTTCCAAGGCAGTCTCCTCTCAAGACTGAATAATAATGAAGATCACAAGAATAAACTCCTATGACACTATCTGTGACGCTTGACAATGTCTTAGGATAAGATCACCCAGAACAGGCTTCAACAAACCAGTCTTTAACAAGACCGAATCAATAATCACATACACCACACAGAAACGTGGGTGAAGAAATAAAGATGTCCAGATGAATAGAGAAATTCCACACTGAAGAATAATGGCGTCGACACCTTTCAACATACAAAGAAAAGACTTTTATATCAAGTGCAAGGTGCAGTTCTGTTTCTCTCACCAATATCTTCTCGAAACAGACTATACATTCAAAAGATCCTTTCCCACGAAGTCAGCCTAAGGATCCGAAAAACTCTGCCTAACAGATTTGCCGCAGAGACACTTTAAGAAAGGATCCCAAATAATTAGGAACATTATCCAAGTTTGTTACGATTCCTTTTCCAGCAAATCACATTTGAATTGACGAAATATTCTGCCAAATATATCCTCCAAAATAGAAGGATAGAATAATATATATTCCAAAAGAATATAATTTCCAAAAATATAACATACCAAATTTAATAGGTTACCAAAAATATAATGTCAACACACAATAGCATTAACAGAAATAATTTATATACCTTTCAATATATGCCATTGCTGCCCGCAATACCCACCTAACGTCAACAGTCCTTCAACATAAACCAGTTCACACAAACAAGCATACGATCAAACTTGATAGATCCTTCATGTGCTTCATCAAGCAAGATATCCTTGTAATTCAGCATATTCACATCTTCATCTCCGGAAATTACTAAAAATTGATGGTAAATTTCACCTCCCAGGAGTGAATTTCCTCCACCCGGATCAAACACGTTTATGTTTGCCATCTCGTCAAGACTTTAGAGGGGCTGATGCTCCATTTGATGTGTGAAATGTCAGCAATGTAATAAAAAATCCAATTCCAGAAAGACATTAACAGTTGAGCAACATTATACTTCACATCTCTAATTTTATAATCTAAATTCAGCAAGACCATCGTGTCCTCGTTAAAATTAAGGCTAAAATGAATTTCATGAAGCTAATTTTCTGGTTCAAAAATTGAGTCATGGCGTGGGGCTATTAGCTGAGTTTCTTCAATCGGGTCCTCTGCGATTATGGTGTCTTCCATATTCCCCGGCTCAAAACCCAATTCCTCAGCACTTACTATTCTTGTTGCTAAATCATCGTTGTGTGACTCAACGTCTGATTTAAAAGAGTCTAAAATACCGTGTGCTTCATCTGCAAAGTGTTCTAATCTATCTATCTCTTCATCGACACACTCTGTTGGTAAAACCTGTAACTCGTCAACTGGCTGGAATTTGAGCTCATTCGCTGTGGTGCTTGGAGTTGCAGGAGAAGCGAGGATAACCATTTTCAGTAGAGTGGTATGGAGTATTTCCAACTGTCTTCACGGAAGCGAATCGATTGTTGTCGCTGCCGGTATTAACTCGATGTTTTTATCCATCGACCTCTTCATAGTTAGGCAGGAAGCTCTTCAGCATTTTAATCAGCGTTTCATGCTGCAAATCCGATTCATGCTTCAGCTACTGCATCCGATCTTCAAAACTAATTGAAATTGGAAGTGTCGAAGCCCTGGCTCGTTGTTGCTCTGATACCACTGTTATGGTAGGACTACAACCATAATGGGGAAACGCCATGGAAGATAGAGATCTACTTCTATAAAGGAGGTTTTCCATTCATGATGAAAGTTTACAGAACAGGAAGAAGAAATGTGGAGGAAGAGAAGAACGAAGAAAACAAGTCAGGGGAGAGAGAGTATAGAAACGGTAAAAAGGAAAATTAACAATCTGCAACTCTTCTCTCCTCCGCCTCAAATAGTTGTCTTAACTGCCACTGCATTTATGGGCTCTGTAAGATCCTAAATTACCGGGTGACAGGCTCCATCCCGGCCCTAGTAATATGCGCATCCCAACATAGCATAGCCCCACACCATGACATATGATGGAACCTTGTATTAAAATGGGTAATTATCTATTTGAACTCTATTATGCATTTTTTTTCAATTCGCCCTCAATACTAAAAAAATCGACAAATCAAACCCTGTACTTTGATTTTGTTATCAGTTTTGACCTTCTATCAACAATTTCATTAAACCTTCATTTAAAAAAGGATAATTATCGATTTGAACCCTGTACTATACACTTTTTTTCAATTCGTCTCATGTACTAAAACAACTGGCAAACCGAACCATGTACTCTGATTCTGTTATTAATTTTAACATTCTATCAATAATTTTATTAAACCTTCATTTAAACAATTACCAAACGATCTTGATTCAGTTGAATTTTTTACCACATGTTGACTACTTAATGAGAAGATAATTTGGAAGTTTTCGTTATTTTTTAACACATGTACAATTTATTGTAATTTTATTTTAGTATTTTATAAAAATATTATAATAAATCATACAAATTTTAGAAAATCACGAAAAGTTTTATATTATCTACTCATGATAGGTTGAACATGTGAAAAATGTTTCAAATAAATCAAATATCGTTTGGTATTTTTTTAAATTAATCTCAATTTCTTCTTTACTTTATAAATTAATTTTTAAAAAACTACCAAACGATATTTGATTTATTTGAAAACTTTTCCACATGTTCAACCTATCATGGGTAGATAATATAAAAATTTTCGTGATTTTCTAAAATTTGTATGATTTATTATAATATTTTGATAAAATACTAAAATAAAACTACAATAAATCATACATGTGTTAAAAAATAACGAAAACTTTCAGTTTATCTTCTCATTAAGTAGTGAACATGTGGTAAAACTTTCAACTGAATCCTAGATCGTTTGGTAATTTTTTAAATGAGGGTTTAATAAAATCATTGATAAAATGTCAAAATTAATAATAGAATCAAAGTACAGGGTTCGGTTTGCCAGTTGTTTTAGTACAGGGGACGAATTGAAAAAAAGTGTATAGTACAGGGTTCAAATCTATAATTACCCTTTAAAAAATTGCCAAACAATCTTGGATTCAATTGAAATTTTTATCACATGTTCACTACTTACTGAGAAAATAATCTGAAAAGTTTCGTTATTTTTTAACACATGTACGATTTATTATAATTTTATTTTAGTATTTTATAAAAATATTATAATAAAATAAATCATACAAATTTTAGAAAATCACGAAAAATTTTCTATTATCTACCCATGATAGGTTGAACATGTGAAAATGTTTTCAAATAAATCAAATATCGTTTGATATTTTTTTAAATTAATCTCAGTATCTTCTTTACTTTATAAATTAATTTTTAAAAAACTATCAAACGATATTTGATTTATTTGAAAAAAATTTTACATGTTCAACCTATCATAGTTAGATAATAAAAAAAATTTCGTGATTTTCTAAAATTTGTATGATTTATTATAATATTTTTATAAAATATTAAATAAAATTACAATAAATCGTACATATGTTAAAAAATAATAAAACTTTCTAGATTATCTTCTCATTAAGTAGTGAACATGTGGTAAAAATTTCAACTGAATCTAAAATTGTTTGGTAATTTTTTAAATGAGAATTTAATGAAATTGTTGATAAAAGGTCAAAACTGATAACAGAATTAAAATATAGAGTTTGATTTGCCAATTTTTTTTAGTACAGAGAGCCAATTGAAAAAAAGTGTACAGTAATTCAAATAATTACCCTATTAAAATCCAACACAGAAATCCAAAACCACGTTAACAGTAACCAGAAACACAACAACGAAGATCACGATCCAGAGAAATAAAATCAGCAGCACCCTTTCTCTTTCACGCTGCTGAACCTGCAAACCTCCAGGAAAACCCACTCTAAATCGTCTTCCAGACGCCCTGCAACGAATCGTCTCATTGTGCTCCAAATCGCCCAAACGAAATCCTCTGTATCTTGCGCGAAAGAACTCAACTGCCCTTTTGATAGAAAACCTGCTTTAAATAAAACCTAAAACCGGTTCGGGTGATCAAGCCGAACTGGACCATTAAAGCACAGCATATAAAATAAACCGAAAATTGAACCATTTTTCACAAATTTCACCGGCAAAAAGAAACTAGCTTTAATGATAAAACTATAATAATAGTTCATGCATGTCTCTTCCTGTTTTATCTGAAAACGACAACAGTGACGAAGAAGAAGCTAAGTTACAGAGAGTTGTTCTTTTATGGGGGATATTCTTTTTCAATCATGTCATTAATCAACAGTGAATATGCGCTCTCTTTCTGGTCTCTGATAATAAGACGTTACACAGCAGCTTAAGAGTGTTTGATTCTGCATGAAACATGTGTACATGCGTTGCCATAAAGCATGTTTTTGGGGCTAAATGATGACAATTTTCATTTGTCAAACAAAAAAGACATACTTTTTTTGCTGAAACCGTCATAACTTTTTTTTTTGTTTTAGAAAAAAAAAAGCTTAAAACCCCACATGTCCACAAGGAAGATGAGGCTTGTGTTGAGAAAAAGAGCCTTCAGGCCAAGTGTTCATCTTGAAATTGAGCTCTGTTTTTTGTTTTGGAATTATATACTTCAGTTGGGGTTGGAAAATCTTGATTTGGTGGGAAGAACAAGCATGTGGAAGATGCCTTTCAATGTTTTCTCCAAAGATTTAAGGTAATTGATCAATGCATCATGCATGTTAGTGTAAAGAGTAAGATTGTTGATGAACAAGGGTTGTTTTCTGGTTTTGGAAAAACATGAGAGATTGTTTATGTTTTGGCCTAAAGTTTTGTTAGAATATGTGCTTGTGTTTTTTTGCAGACATGTTTTTAGATTGGACAGCATTGGGAGAGAGATTCTAGGAATTGGTCTGCCTGCAGCTTTGGCTATTGCAGCTGACCCCATTGCTTCTCTGGTTGATACAGCATTTGTTGGTCATCTTGGTATTGTCTTTGAAACAAATCTCGGTTTCTACTTTTTCTTTTCACTTTCCCACTTCCCAAACACTTTTTGTATGAATTTCAGGGCTCCAACTCGATTATGGTTTTTTATCCCTCATTTCAATCATCAACACTAGAAATATCTCTGCTTTTTTTCAAAAAAAATTAAATTTTTTCCAGTTTTTTGTGAAGAAAACTTGCTGAGAAAATCAGGGAATTTCTCCTTTTTTTTCTTTCAACTCTTCCATTATACAGTGAAATTACTGAAGACGTTTCTCTAGATCATTTCCTCTTGCCATTTAAACAATTTCTCCTCACTTACTATCCAAACACATTTTGTTTTTCATAGGAGCCGTTGAACTTGCTGCAGTAGGAGTATCAGTTGCCATTTTTAACCAATTTTCGAGAATCGCCATTTTCCCACTCGTAAGCATCACAACATCTTTCGTTGCTGAAGAAGACACACTCGACAAATCTGGAAAAGGCTTGGATAAAAACGAGGAGACGCAGAAGGGTTGTTCGTCTGAAACCCGTGAGTCGGAAAATGTGGTTCGAGACGGTTCGCCGGAGAACACCAAAATGGGTCCAGGCGAACATGATTTGGATATCAGAGATAAGAAAGAAGAGGAAAATGAACAATCGGAAGCACCCATTAGAGAAAGCTCGAAGCTTGACAACAGGGACGAAACAGAAAATGGTACGGATGAAGATTTAGAGAAGGATTTCTTCACCTGCGACGAAACGAAAAAGGGTAAAAACCTGCTTTTTATTTCTCATTAATCATTCTTGATGCAGAAGAACAAGCATTTGAAATTCTGATTGAAATTAAAGATCAACAACCGGGTCGAACTTACTGGAACATGACAAAGTCGATTGATTTTGATGCACCAGAATCGAAAATGACGAACAAAAGCGAGGCTTTCTCTGTTGCCAACACTCCAATCTGCAAGGCTAGAAAGAAGGAGAAACGACATGTCGCTTCGGCGTCCACAGCATTGATTTTTGGTGTAGGTCTTGGTCTTTTGCAAGCTATACTCCTCACATTTGGAGCCAAACTTCTGTTGGGTTTGATGGGAGTGAAGCATGTAAGAACTATCAACATTTATTACTTGAAATTCTTGAAGTATTATTCTTCTGCAATGTGTAGTGTTATATTAATGTTGTTTTTGGTGGATTTAATGGATAGAATTCTCCAATGTTAGACCCTGCTTGGAAGTACTTGACTCTAAGGTCACTTGGAGCCCCTGCAGTTCTTCTCTCCTTGGCCATACAAGGGATCTTTAGAGGCTTCAAGGACACTAAAACTCCTCTCTATGTCATTGGTATTACCATGATCTCTCTCTCTCCTTTTCTTCTCTCTCTCTCTCTAAACTTATTTTCTTAGAACTAAAAAAGAGAACTTGATCAAGATAAAGTTGTATTAGTTTAAAATTTTTTGGATGAATCAGATGATTTGAATAGGGTGGAAAAGAAGAAGATAGAAAATGGTATAAGTAGAAGCAAGGAAAATACTCCTATTAGAAGTATAACTGGTAAGTCTATGATTAAAGAGAGAATGTTAGACAATATATGCAAGAGACACTGTTAGACAATATATGCAAGATCCAGGAGATACTAAGAGTGATCGAAAAAACTCTGCCTCTCGGTCTAATTTCTTCTGATTTTTCCCTTATAATAAACGAAACGTATTGAAGGAATGAATTTTCAATACGAGAAAGGAGAAGAACCCGTCACGAGAAGGAGAAAAAAAAAACTTCATTCAAAGTAATCTCTTTCCAATAAGAGAAAACAACACGATGGATAAATTCTAAAAAAACCTCTGATAAAGAAGACATTCATTATTTGCATTCTGTGAAATCAGAGTTAGGATTATTAAATGCAACTCTTACTTCAATAATTTGTTTTGGTGTAGTTTTTGGATACACCGTGAATATCATTTTGGACCCTATTCTTATTTTTATCTGCAAATTGGGGGTTAGAGGTGCAGCCATCTCACATGTAGTTTCTCAGTAAGTTTTATTCATTATTACAAGTCTTATTCATTAGATTCTTGATTTCTTCTGATGAACTTTATCCTCTTAGGTACTTAATTGTGCTGGTCCTCTTGTGGAGATTAATGCAAAAAGTTGATCTCTTATCTCCAAGTCTTAGAGGTCTACAGTTCGGCCGGTTTTTTAAAAACGGTGAAGTACCTTGACATTTAACTACAGCTTGTAGGTTTTAAATTAGTGGGAAAACTCTATCTCTAAACCTTGTTCTAATGAGAATTCATTAGATTCCCTAAAAAAATTAATAATGATTTCTCTTATTAAGAAAAGAGAATCCCAAAAAGTGAAGTTCTCAAATGGGAAGGGAAATATCGAAAATAAGTATACGAATTTCGGATATTCAGATATGATAGTACATGAAATTTGTAAGATCGAGATTAATATAGTGGTCTTTAAAATCTGATTAGTGATGAATCTAAAATATTTGTTGACAGGAGGTGTCTTGTTGGCAAGAGTGGTAGCAGTGACATTTTGTGTGACATTATCAGCTTCAAAAGCTTCAAACTTAGGTCCTGTTCCAATGGCTGCTTTCCAAACTTGCCTGCAGATTTGGCTGACATCTTCTTTACTCTCTGATGGCCTAGCTGTTGCTGGACAAGTAAATATAAAAAATGTTATGATTTTTCTGTTCTTTCATTTCTGAATCAAAAAATAACAAATGGGTTTTTATTTTTGCACAAATCTGTTGATTGAATGAAAGGCAATCTTAGCTTGTGCATTTGCTGAGAAAGACTATGACAAGACAACCAGTGTGGCTACAAGGGTTATACAGGTATTCGTATGTTCATCGTTACTATTTCTGTTTGGTTGCCGAGAAAGTTCGAGGGAAAGTTTACCGAAATGAAAGTGCAGATGAGCTTTGTCCTGGGTATTGGACTTGCGATATTGGTCGGAGTAGTCATGAAATTCGGAGCCGGAATCTTCTCCAAAGATTTTCAAGTCCAACACCTTGTACATGTAGGAATTCCGGTAGATTTCTATTCTTATCCTGTTAAATAATGCGAGATCGTTGAAAAGTTTGTTTATCAGCTTAAAATTGTCGATAAACTCGACTAAACCGATGCGTTTTTTATTCTCGTTTTGGGAGCAGTTCGTTGCAGCAACACAACCGATAAATTCGTTAGCTTTTGTGTTTGATGGAGTGAACTTTGGAGCTTCTGATTTTGCATACTCAGCATACTCACTGGCAAGTTTTTATCTTTTTTGGAAAACTAGAACTCTTTCTTAGACCACCCATTTTCTGAAATTATTATACTAAATTTACAGATTTCTTTTTTCAGGTTGCGGTTGCTATTGTAAGCATTGTGTGTATAATCCTTCTCTCAAACAGCAATGGCTTTCTTGGAATTTGGATTGCTCTAACCATTTACATGCTTTTGAGAACCCTTGTGGGTGCATGGAGGTAACCAAATTTTAATTACTCCTTCCTCGTGAGCCAGCACGATTTGTCTCGGTTTGGTTTTAGACTTAAACTTTATCAAACTAATTACTCAAAGTTTCAAAAAATATGAAATTGGAATTGAGTCGGTTGAGAAACATGATTCGGTTCAAAAATAAAAATAAAAGTTAATTTTATTAAGATTATATTGACTTCATCGTAAGCATTGGAACTGAATTGAATTTCATGATTCGGTTTGTTGTCTTTCGGTTAAATTCATTAAAATCTTCGTAGTTTCAATCGCTAGCACACAAGAACATTAACTCGATTTAATTTTTAAATAAAAAATGTGAATTAATATGTTTAAGGGTGTGAATTTGTTGTTTTGAAGGATGGGCAGTGGAACAGGACCTTGGCGTTACCTTAGGGGTCAGTTGTTGCCGTACCCTACCTGTTGAAGAACATCCATAATCCAATAATAATATAGCAGCATATGCAATTGTAATTTTAGTTTGATAACCCTTTTTGGACTCACATGACACATCTTTTTGTGTCACGCAACACCTTGAATTGTCATCGTCCTTATTTGTAAGGTAACGTATGATTTGAACCATAACATTTTATCTTTATGATCATTTATGAATTAAATCTTAGTCTTTTTTTTTTTTTAACAAATCAAATTTAACGGTTAAATTAACGACATAGTCCAAATTGTTGATAGTAGTAAAGTAGAAGTTTGATTTTCCAAAAACATAATTCAATGTCTAGTCTATAAATTACTCCAAATGTGTCTAAATTACATTTTATTATTAAACAATGTTTCACAATAAGGGAATGGTACCTTCAAATGCAACCCAAAAAGATTGACACACCTTGTCATTTTTTGTTTTATGGTAGGTTAAATATCATAAATCTAATTTTTTTTTATGTTTTTTTATTTATCAATATAATTTATATGAACTTTTAAAGTAAAATATAACCTAAATTTAGGCTTTATTAGGTTTATATTCTATTTATATTTTTGGATTAAATTGGAAAAAAAAAATTGAAATATATTTTAATCAGTGTTTTTTATTACTCATAAAAATATATAAAAAAGATTTTTTTTTTTTTTTTTTTAATAAAATGCAATTCTACTACCTCTGACTGATAGTTCCTTAACGTTTGTTTTTGTACCTACACCCCGCTAATGCATCAATTGTGAGCAATTTGCACAATACCGTTAGTTTTCCCATGAAATCAACGTGTAGTGCACATGCATAATTTCTCTTTAAAAAAAGTCTTCAACTCTCTGAATCTCTTCCTCTGTCAGAATATTGCCGGAGAGATTGGCCTTCAAACTTAACGATTGAGGACATCTGAAGTGGGATTGGCCCTGTAAGCTAACTGAAATTGGAATTGAAAACCATCTCCAAAGTTAGAATCAGGCCGATCTATGACAAAGTATTGCCGGAGAGATTGTAATTCTTGAGATTAAGCAATTAAGCTCTCGTGGGTGGAAATCACACTGCTGCCAGGTTGTAAAATAATGAACAATGAGCGGATCTAATCTACCATTTTCCTAATATTTGGGGCCAAATAGTTCAAACAACTTCAAAAAAATAGAAGGATTAGATAATTAGTTGAGCATTCACAACTAATTGCTATGATAAATCTTAGTGTTAAATTTTTAAGTAATGAGTAATACTACGTTTACTCTCTTATTCTACTATGTCAAACAATTGATCGTGTCATTAAAGTACAATTAATATAATAAATTATAAATAATTAGTTAATTACATTAATTGTACCTATCATTGTTTGACACGTCAACGAATTTTTTATAAGAATAATAAAAAAATAAACATAACATTATTTTAAATTTTATCTTCTGTCTATAGTTTCTTCTCAAGAATATATTTCTACATTAAAACCTTTATTATTAAATTTCGTAATTTTCTTTTTTGTTTTGTTTTGTTTTCAATTCTTAACAAACTCAATAGGAAAACAAAGAACATGTAATGCAAGTCAAGCTATTACGTATTACCAAACTTTACATGAACTTTTAAATATGAAAAAAATGGTATGACTCTGGGTTGATACTAATACTCGGTGCGTTCTAAGATATATTCGTTCATCAATATTTATAATAAATTATGAACAAACTCTGTCACATTAATGTTGAGGTGTGTCAATATATTATAATGAAAAACTACATTTTATTGGTTGGTTCTCCAAAAATAAATAAATAAATAAAGGAACCAGCCATACTCAAAAGTGACTTCTAAACTGTCCAAAAATCATAATCCAATAAGAAAAGGCAACACAATAAATGCATAAAAACATGAAAGAAAATCTGGTGGTCTACGTGATGACAAAACTCATACCCAACAAAGGTACTGAATTGAGGATAATGACGCTGACAAGAGCATTAAACAAAGCCCCCACAAAATGAAACAAACAAAGAAAATACTTCAAAATTTGAGAAACCCATATTCCACTTCTCCACCGCCCTATAAAAGTAATGGACCCTTCAGTCCTACCAACCCTACTCCACACCCCTCTTCATTTTAATGGGAATGGAGTGGTTGGCAAATGGCCTGGCCATGGCAATGGTATCTACCATCTCTTTTAAAAGCTTATGCTCACATGTCAAGGAAAAGATCACCCACCAAGTCCAATCGTATATCTTATGATTTTTTCTATAAAGATTACAATCAGTCCAAGCTAATGCCACGTCAGAGCCATCACTTTCAAACTTCGGGACCCCACACATTTATCACGGATCCCTATAGTTTATCTTAAATACTGAGAAAATCAAGCGAGAGCGAAACAAAGTAAATGCCTGAGAAAGGAAAAGAAAAAAAATAATTAAATAATATAATTAGAATTTAGGATTAAGTTTTTTACATAATAAACAACTGCCTTGGTTCCATCTCTTCACGATTTTCAGGAGAACTTAACGTATTTGCAAAGTTGCTGAAAAATATTGATAGACAACTCGACGTTTCATTGCACTGAAACTCGTAGCTTCTTCGGAAGAAAAATTTGCAGAAAAAATAAATACCTAAGAGAAGAACATTTGAAAGAAAAAAGCCCAACCAGGACAAGTTTCTTTGATACCGGCCCAAAGAACAAGGTTTCTTCCTCCATTTCATCCTTCTGCCATAAATGATAAAGATAATACCACTAAAAATTGAACAAGTCTTTAGTTCCCCTTGAGCTTCACCTGCAGGAATTAATAAATTTGAATTCTCTTCATAATCGGAGACTGCTAGAATCAAGCTGGCATCTGCTCAAGCAGAGATCCTAAAACCAAATGATCAATGGATTCAAATTGAGAATTAGTAGTCAAAGCCTCACAGGGCACTGCACCGCCTGGGACTGGAACTGTTAACTTGTCTCTCATAATTTCTTGTGGAGATTCTTTGACAAGGGTTAGGACCCATGAGAAGTCAGGCTCCTCCAAGCTCAAGTAACGATGATCCTCTCAAACAAGCCAGTTCATCACCATGAACTGACCAATCCACTTTTCCCATAGAAGAACCCCATTTCGACCAAGACCTTACTGGGGATCCATTTGAGACAGGAATGTTGGAACCAAGGTCCCTAGAGCTCAAGCAATGCAGATTTTGATGCTTCTCGCCATGAGCAAATGGAGAAAGTCTAGAGCCCATAGGAGATATCGGATCAGCATTGCTTGGCAACATCCGTCCAGGAGACAAGGCTCCCAAAGAAGCATGCTGCAATGGGAGTTCAACAGTTTTAGGAGACAGAAGACTAGTATTAATGTGTGACAACATGCTCTGCTGTTGTTGGAATTGTGACAAAACAGATGATTTGTAAGTTGGAGAAAACACAGAGACTGCTCCAGGATCAGAAAATCGAGGTGATGAAGATATCTCAGAAAAGAAAAGCTCTTCCAGATTGGAAGGAGTTAGAGCTTTAGGTCTGCCAGAGCGGCTAAGACAGACAGAACTAGGGCGGAGCTGCGAGAAAAAATTCTCGTCACTCACAAGCTGTTTCTGTGAGTCATGATTCATCAACCAATTTAAATCTTCCAGTGACATGTCTCTGGCACTAAGAGAAGTTCTCAAGCGACTGGATTGTAAGCTGCTTCCAGGAAGATCAAGAGTGGGTACATTTGGCTGCTCCCAGGCTGTTGAGGCTGGAGACATTGACTGAGAAAATGGAGAAGGAGACATTGGCTGAGAAAATGGAGACATTGGCTGAGAAAATGGAGACATGACTGATAATGATGAAGGAGATCTAGGAAAGAGACTTAATGCGGCAGCCATGTCCATAACATTAGGTGCTGATGTTGACAACCGTGGCGAAGGAACAGCAGAACCAGTAGAAACATACAAGGGCCTGAGCTCCAAAGTTGCATGGGCAAAAAAACAAACCCGTCTATCACAACTTGCCCCATCCTTGCATAGGCGTGTTCGATACTGAGCAGGATGGAGCCAGCACTCAAACACCCCATGTGCATATTCACACATGTCTCCACGCCTACAAGCACCCTTTCGAAAATCTGGACAAGGTACACAACTGTAGTGAAACTTTCTTGGATCCCTTCTGCGAGCATTCTCCCCAGGGTGAACAAAAGGACAATCAGTCCAATCATGTGAATATGCTCGTGAACAAGGTCTCACCTTGAAGGAAAACATGCGAAACTCATCAGTTGCATAAATACTATTTTTGATGTCAGGAAGAGAAGGATCAATTAGATATTCTTTCTGCTCCACTGTAGAATTAACAGACTCATCAGTACTTTTCCTAACAAGAGAAGATGTTGACTTCAAAGATAAAAATTCCTTCTCTGTATCTGAAGTGAGCGCAGGTGATAAAGAACATGAGGTAATGAAGGATAATTGCAAGGAGGTCAATTCATCAGGATGACAATCACTACTTCTTAATAGTTCCTCAAGCTTGACCTTCATGTTATGCAGCTTTGGATGTACATAAATGACATCTACAGGACGATAACCATTTGCATCAACCGAATTTGGATCCGCACCCGCAGATAAAAGAATATTAACAGCCTCAAAAATGCTGACAGATCCACCAGAAGCAGCACAATGAAGGGCAGTGCTTTTATCCAATCCAGATGAGAGATTTACATCAATCTCAGGAAACGAAAGCAAAAGTTTCAGGACATTAACACTACCATTGGTAGCAGCAACCATTAGTGGGGTTCTATCCTCTTGAACAACCTGCTTTGAGCCACTATGACGGACATACCACAGTCCAGACTCATTAATGGAAGACGCATCACAATCTATCAATCGTTTAAATCCTTCAACGTTATTATCAGAAGCAAATTCCAACAAGTCGTACAAAGAAAATTCAGTTCCAGTTATCAAGCACCTCATGTCTTTCGGCTTAGCAGCAGTGATTTGCGCAGCAGACGAGGTATCAGTAGATGCTGATTTTAGTGTTTCAGAACCACCACACATTCTTCGACTTTTGAAATCAAGAAGCAAAATACTAATAGTCAATCTTTCGTCGATACTGAAAGTTTAAAAAAAAGACCTGAAGATTAAAAATAAACTATAGAATGATAAAACATATGTATTAATTGTTAGAATTACTTGTTAAGGCCCAAAACAAATTATTCAACAAGAAAACAATATTTCGAAAGATATTTGAACAATTACGGAAAAAAAAAGTGAAACAGGAACCATTTGTCCATCAATTATAATATGAAAAGGAAAAAACCAAACAAAAATATGCAAGGTTTACTGATAACACAAATCACGGAAAATCTACTAGGCTATCGTGCTAATCCAAGAAAAAAAAAAGGAAAAAAAAACTTGAAGATCCACCAAGTCATCAACAATAAAAAAAACTGGCAGATCCACTTAATCACCAAAGACAAATCGCACTGATAAACCAATAGGTAAATTTTTTCCTCTGAAAAAAGTTCAACCTTTCAACTTGTTTCGTCAAAACAATGTTGTGATTTAAAAAAACGACAGAGGCAGGAGTCAATAAAAAATAAATAAATTTGGAAAAAGCAGTAGGAAGAAAAATTCAAACATCACAACCTTGAAAAGAGAGATCATCCCTAGGTTTTAAAAATTAATTAAATAATCATATTACACATTTTAAAGCAAATAAATGGAAGAATATCACAAACTTAAGTACGAATCATCTATCAACATAACATATCCACTGTTGAATAAAAGAGAGAGAGAGAGAGAGAGAGAGAGAGAGAGAGAGAGAGAGAAATACTTTGCAACAAAAGAAATATAAGAATAAAATAAACGAGCGACCGTGAGACACAGTTTACATATGTCCAAGTAGAACTAAAATTTGAAACGAGGATCACAACGCAACTCAGTAGAAAAACTAACCGATTACAAATCAATATCCAAGGACAAGATTATCTGAAGATCTAGAAGGAAAAAGTAATAATCATTACTGTTACAGCAAACGGTTCACCGATCAAACTGGAAGATCAAAAGAAGACGCCAAAATCACCAAACAAGGATGAGAACTTGAAGAACTCATAGAAAGAAAGTTAACGCCTCCGCATCATCGATTGTAGACTTGTGGACAAAGAGAAAGCACAGAAGCGAGAGAATTCAGAGAGAACAACAGAGAAGAAGTGCGGAGAGAGAGAGAATAACGTCTCGGAGAAAATGGAAATGAAAATGCAGAGAAATTTGAGGGAATTTAAATTCAATGTCGGAGTTTAAGGGAGAGGAGGCAAGTGAGATTGAAATGCATCCGAAATGAAATCCAAATTCAAATTAAGTTAGAGTGGGGCCCATTAATGACTCTGTAAGGCCGGTGGTAAATGACGTGGGAAGGAGACGTGGATTATGTTAACTAATCATCATATCCTAATTTTAATATTCGTCAAGTTATTATGTTAATTTATTGGATTTTTTTAATTTAAAACCCAAAATTTGAGTTGTTTTTTTAAAAAAAATTTCAAAAATTACTAGTCATAAAAAAAACCTCAAAGCATCGAAAATAGATAATTTGAACCTTATAGTCCAGATTGGATACCGGTTTCTTTTTTTTGCAATTAATTTAAAAATAAATACCAAACGATATTTAATTTACTTGCAATTTTTACCACATATCCATCAAATTATTAGAAGATAATTTAAAAATTTTCGTGATTTTCTAACACTTGTATGATTTATTATAATTGTTTTATAAAAATAAATAAATAAAATTATAATAAATCGTACAAGTGTTAGAAAATCACAAAAATTTTTAAAATATCTTCCCATAATGTGATGAATATATGATAAATATTTCAAATAAAATGAATATCGTTTGATATTTATTTTTAAATTAATTACAAACAAAAAGGGGAGGTCGGCTGTAACACCCGACATTTTGGCCGTGTAATAATCTGTTGAATTATTGTATGAATTTAAATTGCCATAAATACAATAACTATTTTATTGTAAATTTTGGAGCATTTAGTGAGGGGAGAACCGAACTAATGGCTAACTAAACAAAACACTAAGTTTAAGATGCATGGAAGGGTAAATTGGAGAGAAATTAAAGTTGGTGGGAGATAGCCAATGGATAGTTGACACATGGCAGCTTGTTGAGGAAGTTAAGTTCTTCCTCTTACGTGAAATCTTCACTTCACCTCTCTGCTTCTCCCCTTCCCTCTTGGCTTTCTCTCTTCCTGGCGACTGAAACAAAGTACCAAACCTTGTTTCTCTTGCATTCTTCTGTTTCTTTCAGCAAAAAGGTAAGCATCTACTCACGCTAACAAGTTTGGACAAGTTTAATGTGGGTTTTTACCGAAGTTTAGGGTTATGGTATTTAGAGAAAACTCACTGTCTTTGGATGAAAACACATTGGTGTGTTTTCTAAAGATTTGAAACGTGTTGCTGCTGATTCTTCTAACTTATTAGTTAGCGTTTGCAGCATTGTTTATTTCTCTATGTGCATGTTACAGATCTGTGCATTTCTGAGACTTTCCAGCTAACTGCATCGTGGATAACAGGTAAGTTCATATCCGTAGGTTGGGCCTTAAGGCCCTACATCACGGAGACTCTAGGTTTTTCTTCTGTCGGGAGGTTTCGGGTAGAGAAAGTTAGAGTTAAGTTCTGAGTTATCTGTTTTCTCTCTAGATTCTGGTGTATTATTCTGTTAACTGCTGTTTCAAGTTAAGCACTGTGAAAGTTCATGCATACACGTTTTTCTGAAAGTTCATGCAAAACAATGTTTTCTGTACACGGTTTTGAAGTTAAGAAAGATAAAATAGAATCTGAATGTAATATATTGGTTAAGTGTGGGACGGGGACTGGCCCTCTGGTTTTATCCCTTCCTGGGATTCTGAAAAATTGTCCTTGCCAAGGACCCTCTGGTTTTATCCCTCCCTGGGATTCTGAAAAACTACTAAATGTCTGAATGTGCCTGAAAGTGCACCTTACTGTTGCCAGTTCCCCTATAAGCCCCACTTATACCCCTCTGCCACTGAAACGTAATGTTCTGTACTGTCACTGTATTTCTGAAAGTTCATACATAGCATATGCATCACTGCATTGTTTTAAATGTTCTTACTGAGTTTTAGACTCATAGGTGAACTCCTTGATGTAGGTACTGAACTCGAAAATGAGGACTTCGTGCCTCAGTGATGGGTAACGACCTGAAAATGAGCGAGTTATGACCCAAAGAGTAAGGGTTGCTCACTGGTCGACTAACCCGAGAGCAATAAAATGTATGAGCAGAAATGAAAATGTTAAAGTGCTCGAAATGAAACGATTTCTTCAAAAAAAATGAAGCTAAGAGATGGAAGATGAAGTACGTGTAAAGTGGTGATAATGTTCTGTGAAGAAAAATAAAGAAAATGATAAAACCCTGAACCGGCCGATAGAGGTATTGAGTTACCTCTCGGCTAATGCTTCTTCCAAGGAAGAAGACCGGTCTTTGGGAATGGTGTGACCTTCTCTTATGATTCCAGCACCAAGGTGACTTGGAATAGAGTAAGGAGTAAGAGCTTTCAAGCCACCACACGCTTGGAAGCAATGGAGGTTCTCTCCAATCGGTTTAAGCAAACCGATACTTACCTTGGGCACCAACCCTTGGTGGGATTTCCAATGGCACCAACCCTTGGAAAAAGACTTTCTCTAGACACTAGTCTAAATGAAATACCTCAATTGTATTAAGTTTGGCAAAAGACCCATACAATGACCTAGAGTATTGCTTAAATAGAGTTTGGGAGGGGTAGCTAGGTTTACAAGATTAAATGTGAGCCATTGGATGAAAAAGGATGATGGGTGGCCAAGATCAATTGTGCTTCTTCTCCCTTGTGCCATGTCATCGATCCATGTCTCCACTAGTAAGTGTCCTTTGATGCCAAGTCATGCCTCTCCAAGCCCAAAGCAATTGGGCCTCTCCAAGCTCCATCTTCAAGTTCCATCTTCAAGCTTTGTCTTCCATTGAGTTGGGCCTCTCCCATCAAGATGGCTTACTTGAAACCGAGTTCTACCCATATAAGCCTAAGGCCAAAATGGTCTTTCTCAAGAAACATAAAAGCAATAAAAAAAATAATAAATAAAAATTACAGAATTTGTCTCCGGGAAGACAAATTCCCGCTTCTGATGCTCCACTGGTGCTCAAGTGTAACCTTCATCCCGAGCATCCCAGAAAATAGTGTGAAGAGGTTTGTCCATGTCTCCTTGGCTAGGTGTCCACTTCAAGTCACCAAAGGGTCCATCACCTGCAAAATAAATAAATTCATTAGTGTATAAGTTATAAGTGTCATGGGCCTTGGTTATGGGCTGAGTTTTGGTTTGAGATCTAGTAATGGGCCTATGGGGCACATCACTCAGTCTGATGAATAGGTGGCTGGTGGTTCGAGCTCCGGGGGTGGTTGCTGCAGCCAGACATAATTTTCTGTTTTGAGGTTTAAGTCTTTAAAGTAAGGTTAATATCTGTAAAGCTTTCTGAAATTCTGGTTTTTGTGTCAAAAACTCTGTAGAGAAATTCTGTTTTGGGAAATTCTGCAATTTCATGTTAAGTTCTGTACTGTCTTTGAAATTTTGAAGTAATGTATAGATTCTGGTGTTTTGGTTTTAAAAACTCTGTTAGGAATTCCGAAAATGTATGTCAAGTTCTGCTTAACTTCTGAAATTTTAAAATAATGCATAAACCTCTGTATTTGACAGTTAAGTTTATATCCTAAAGTATTCTGGAATTGTTTGTGTAACACCCCTAATACTGTACCCATTTCCTGTACAAAATTTTTCATTTTCTTTTATACTTAGCGTTTATGCGGAAAACCTTTTGAAATCAAACTAAATAAAACTTTTAAAGCAATTATAAACATTTAATTTAAGTAGAAAACAGAAGGGAGGACAAAACTGTCCAACCCGTGGCAATTAAGGGCAGCGAACAGTCGCTGCAGCATGCAGCGACTGATCGCTGCAGCATGCAGCGACTGATCGCTGCAGTTGCTGCAGCAAGCAGCGCTCGATCGCTGCAGCAAGCAGCGCTCGATCGCTGCATTGCTGCAGCGACTGTTCGCTGCCCTTAATTGCCACGGGTTGGACAGTTTTGTCCTCCCTTCTGTTTTCTACTTAAATTAAATGTTTATAATTGCTTTAAAAGTTTTATTTAGTTTGATTTCAAAAGGTTTTCCGCATAAACGCTAAGTATAAAAGAAAATGAAAAATTTTGTACGGGAAATGGGTACAGTATTAGGGGTGTTACAGTTTGGGATATTTTCTGTTAATCTGTGCATGGATGACCTCTGGTTTTAGGACTATCCATGCAGTCTGTTTCTTTGAATCTGTCAATTGTAAAGTATGTTCTACAACCTTGTTTAGAATCGGGTATTGAAGGTCTACAACTTTCATGCCTTCTGTTGTGCTGTATTTGACAGTTGAATTAAGTTCTGAAGTATTCTGAAATGATTTGGAGTATTTTCTGTATCCTTAAGTTTCTGTTATACCTTCTGTTGTGCTCGTGAACCATGTTTTGATGTGGTTGAGAATCTGAAACTTTTATTGCCTTCTGTTTTATGCCCTCGGTTTGCATGTCTTCCTGTTAAAATTGTCAAGCCCTGCCTTAAAAGCTGCATCTTCCGATCACGTTCACTGCTGTTTTAAGTGTACATCTTCCGATGACGTCATCATCATCTTCCGATGACGTCATCATACCTTCTGATTCCATCTGCTGCCTTCATCTTCCGATGATGTCATCACCGATTCCGATGACGTCATCATACCTTCCGATTCCATCTGCTGCCTTCATCTTCCGATGACGTCATCACCGATTCTGATGACGTCATCACACCTGCCGATTTCATCTGCTGCCTACATCTTCCGATGACGTCATCCATATCATCCGGCCACGTCATCTGCCTAAACCTTCCGGTATTATTTCTGCTTACATCCACCGATTTCACTCGATGCCTACTTCTTCCGTCAACGCCTTCTGCCAGTTTATTTACTTTTGTTTTTATCACTTCCTGCTTTTCTTCTATCATCCATTTTGGCGTTCCGATTCTGTTTACTGTTTTCCTGTTTTGCTTCCAAACCCAGAGACTGTTTTCTTCCTCTAAAAAGTTTTAAGGGTTTGTTTTAAAAGCCCGACCTATTATGTTCAAAAAAAATATGTGCCTGTTTTCTGTTAAATGTCCCGGAGTGACGGCTCTCGAACCCCGATTGGATTCGGGGCTGTCACAGTTATGGTATCAGAGAGACAAGGTTTTAAAACCGATTCTGTGAAATGTCTGACTGCACAACCGCCACGTGAGATCGCTCCACCAACTGTAAGTGTTTAAATCCTTGTCAAAGTTCTGTTTATTAAATTATGTTATTCTGTTTATAGGGTTTACTAGAAATGATGAGAGGACATCAGGAAGAGTCAAGTGAAAGCTCTCGTGCCATTGACCGACTAACCGAACTGGTGGGAGTACAGTCCCGCATGGTGGAACGTATGATGGCCAGAGAAGACAGCGGGAACAATAACAATAACAACCATGGAAATGCTTCACGTGACAACAGTGGAGATAGATTCCGGCGACTCCAGCCGCCTTCATTTGATGGACTGTCTACAGACCCGACCCGTGCTGAAACCTAGATTCGAACAATGGAGAAGATGTTCAGTTATGCAGAGGTGGAAGACAACAAGAAAGTTAAGTGTGCCACGTTCTATCTCATCGAAAGTGCTGGATTTTGGTGGGACACAGTGCAGTCGACTACAGTGGCATTAAGCTGGGAAGGATTCACGAAAATCTTCTACGAGAAGTACTTTGACCGAGGAGTGAGGAAGGAAAAGTTGCTTGAGTTCTCTCGGCTGCGACAATATGGGTCAGTGGCAGAATATGTTCAGAAGTTCGAATAATTATCCCGATATGCAACACACCTGGTGGCCACTGATGAGAATAAGGTGCACCAATTCATTCAAGGTTTGAAGTTGGACCTCTTACGAGGAATTTCATACGGAGGATTTGATGAGGCCCCGTATACGAAGGTGGTGGCCAAAGGTTACCAGTTAGAAGCCTTGGAAATGAAATCCCTGAGACAAAGGGATTCACCAAGGGGGATTATTCGGAATGCCCCTCAACAGCAACAACAACAAAGAGGTCAGAATTTACAACCTCAACAGCAGCAGAACAGGGGCATCAAGAGGCCCAATGAAACCATCCTTTATCAAGACAAAGGAAAGAGACCAATGGGGGCTCCTCAACTTTCTGTATGCCCGCTGTGCCAGAAGCCTCACAGAGGGGAATGCAGACTTGCTACTGGCCAATGTTTCCGATGTGGCAAAGGAGGCCATCATGTTCGGGATTGCCCGATACTAGACACGAGACCAAACCTTGCCGTACCTAGGGTGTTTGCAATGATGGATGATGTTGATGATGCTGATCAGCACACATCAATTACAGGTACAATCTTGATATGTAATGTACCTGCTTATACCTTGTGGGACACGGGGGCCACACATTCGTTTGTGGCCATGGACTTAATAGTTAGACAGAAGTTTTGTAGTACGTCGTCAGATCAGCCCTACAGCATTATGCTGCCGTCCGGAGAGTTTATGCACTCCGAGCAGGTTGTACGGGGTGATATAGTGTCAGTAGGAGACCAGAAGTTGTATGCCAGTCTTATCGTTATCGGTATGAAAGGATACGATGTGATTCTGGGGATGGACTGGCTGTTTAGACATCACGCCACCATCAACTGTAGGTCCGGGCTTGTGTCGTTTAAAAGCCCGAACAAGGTAGAGTTCTCCTATCAGGCAGTACCAAAGGAACACCGTGTGCCGGTTATATCTTCCTTGAAAGCTCAACAGCTGATGAGGTCAGGATGCGTCAGATTTCTTGCCTACGTAGTTGATGTCCAGAGGCAAGGTGGGGTGGAACTTTTAAATATTCCGGTAGTCCGAGACTTCCCTGAGGTTTTCCTAGATGACCTACCGGGATTGCCCCCCGATCGTGAGATCGAGTTTGAAATCGATGTATATCCTGGTACTGAACCGGTATCGAAGAATCCGTACCGTATGACGCCGATTGAGTTGAGGGAGTTGAAGGCTCAGCTGAAAGATTTGGTGGACAAGGGTTTTGTGCGGCCTAGTTTCTCTCCTTGGGGTGCTCCCGTCTTGTTCGTCAAAAAGAAAGATGGGTCCCTACGTATGTGCATCGATTACCGTGAGCTGAACAAGTTGACTATCAAGAATAAGTACCCGTTGCCGAGGATCGATGATTTATTTGATCAGCTACAAGGGGCTCGGGTATTTTCTAAGATTGACTTACGCTTCGGCTATTACCAGTTGAAGGTCAGAACTAATGATATTCCAAAGACCACCTTCAGGACCCGGTACGGGCATTACGAGTTCTTGGTGATGTCGTTCGGGTTAACTAATGCTCCGGCAGCATTCATGGACCTGATGAACAGGATAATCCAAGATTTCTTGGATAAATTTGTAATCGTTTTCATTGACGACATTTTGGTTTACTCCAGAAGTAAGGCCGAGCACGAGGAGCACTTGACTGTTGTGCTATCAACTCTGAGGCAGCATCAATTATTTGCCAAACTATCAAAATGTAAATTCTGGCTGAGTAGGATTAATTTCCTAGGCCACGTGGTGTCTGCTGAAGGAGTGTCTGTGGACCCGGCCATGATTGAGGCTGTAAGAGACTGGCCAAGGCCGAGGAATGCAAGCGAGGTACGGAGCTTTATCGGACTAGCTGGTTATTACAGGAAATTCATCAAGGGATTTTCTGTGATAGCGAAGCCTATGACCAGCTTGACGAGGAATGAAATCAAGTTCAAGTGGTTTGAAGCATGTGAGGTGAGCTTTCAGACACTCAAACAAAAATTAACCACTGCACCTCTATTAGTATTGCCGATTGAAGACGGCAAATTCAACGTATATTGTGATGCTTCCAAGATTGGATTGGGGTGTGTACTAATGCAAGAAGGGAAAGTTATAGCATACGCATCTAGACAACTGAAGAACCACGAGCAAAACTACCCTACTCACGATCTTGAGTTAGCGGCAGTTGTGTTTGCGCTGAAAGTATGGAGACACCACTTATACGGACAATCATGTGAGGTGTTTTCTGATCACAAGAGTTTAAAATACATATTCACTCAAAATGAGTTAAACATGAGACAAAGGAGGTGGTTAGAATTTGTAAAAGATTATGATGTTGAGATTAAATACCACCCAGGTAAAGCTAACGTAGTAGCCGATGCATTGAGCAAGATGTCAGATACTATGCAACCAGCTATATCGGCCGTGTCGATGCCTTTGAGGACTGAGATACAGAAGTTCGATATGGAGATAGTTTCTGGGCTATCGGCCATACTAGCAAACTTGACACTATGGCCCACCGTCCTGGACCGAATTAAGGAAGCCCAGAAGACCAATTCAAAGGAGATGGCTGATATGGTGAGCAAGGTACCAATGGCTTCTTCCGATTTCAGTTATTCGGGAGATGGTATTCTTAAGTTCAGAGATAGATGGTATGTTCCGAAAGATGAAGAGTTACGGAAGAACATCTTGTCGGAAGCCCACTCATCTCCTTTCTCTGTGCATCCTGGAAGCATGAAGATGTATCAAGACTTGAAACTTCACTTCTGGTGGCCGAATATGAAGAATGAAGTGGCCAAATATGTGGAGTCTTGCATGATATGTCAACAAGTCAAGGCTGAACATCAACGACCAGGTGGAACACTTCAGCCTCTCCCGATCCCCGAGTGGAAATGGAAGAATATCACAATGGACTTTGTTGTTGGCCTTCCAAGAACAGCTAAAGGCCACAATAGCATATGGGTCATAGTGGATAGATTGATGAAGTTGGCCCATTTTCTATATGTGAAGACGACATTCTCTATGGACCAGTATGCAGAACTATACATTAGTGAGATTGTCAAGCTGCATGGGGTACCAGTGTCAATTGTATCTGACTGAGATCCTAGATTCACATCGAGGTTCTGGAAAAGCTTGCAAAGCTCCCTGGGCACCAGGTTGGATTTCAGCACGGCGTTTCATCCACAGACGGACGGGCAATCCGAGAGAATAATTCAAATACTAGAGGATATGTTAAGGTCGTGCGTGCTGGAATTTCATGCTCCTTGGAGTAGATACCTACCGCTTGTGGAGTTCGCTTACAACAATAGGTACTAGGCTACAATTGGCATGGCTCCTAGGGGTGGGCAGAACTGGCCTGGAACCGCAAAACCGGACCGGACCGGCGGTCCAGGCCGGTTCTTGGTCGGTTCTGCCCGCCATGGAACCGGTCCCGGTTCCTTGAATTGAGAAACCGGGAACCGCGGTCCGGTCCCCGGTTCTCTGTACCAGGACCGAGCATTCCGGTTCCTTGAATTGAGAAACCGGGAACCGCGGTCCGGTCCCCGGTTCTCTGTACCAGGACCGAGCATTCCCATGGGAAAACCGACCCATGGGTCAGCCCGATGGGTTATCCAACCCATGGGTCGGATAACTTAAAAAAATTAAAAAAAAAAGTTAAAACTACTCTTCAGTCTTCAGCATTGCTTCTCTCCCACGGTTTCTCGCAGCCAGACTCAACCCTAGCTCTCAGCCTCTCACTGCCTCTGCTCGCGCCTCCGCTCTTGCTGCCTCTGCTCGCGTCATCTCCACTCTCGCCGTCTCTGCTCGAGCTCGCCTGGTCGCCTCCGCTCGCGCTCGCCTGCTCGTGCCATCTTCGCTCTCGCTGCCTGCCTCTGCTCGTGCCGTCTCCGCTCTCGTTGCCTCTGCTCGCGCTCGCTTGGTCGTTTCCCGCTCGCCTCGCCTCGCCTCGCCTCTGCTCGCTTCTGCTCGCCTCGCCTCTCCTCTCCTCTGCTTGCCTGGTCAGAAATTGTTAAAACCCAATGTTGGAGAGTCTGCCCTTCTACC
This sequence comes from Begonia masoniana, assembly GCA_022432975.1. NCBI lineage: Eukaryota > Viridiplantae > Streptophyta > Magnoliopsida > Cucurbitales > Begoniaceae > Begonia > Begonia masoniana. The sequence continues at coordinate 17,672,635 of CM039511.1, forward strand.
AGATCTATGGTTTTGGGTAAAACCAGATCTATGTTTTGTTTTGTTTTTAAATAAAAAAAATTAAAATACATTGGAGGGAACCGGTACCGAACCGGAACCGGACCTGAATTTGCGGTCCGGTTCCGGTTCGGTATCGGTTCCGCTAATGATCGGTTCCGGTTCTGGGAATTAAATTCCAGAAACTGCTGGTCCAGTCCGGTTCCCGGCCAGAACCGGCCCGGACCAGACCGTGCCCAGCCCTAATGGCTCCATATGAAGCTCTCAACTGCAGAAAGTGTAGATCCCCGTTGTGTTGGGATGAGGTCGGAGAAACCAAGCTTATCGGCCCTGAGATATTACAGCAGATGTCCGAGGTGATAACTGCTATCAAACAACGAATAAAGATTGCTCAAAGTCGACAGAAAAGTTATGCAGACCATAGAAGAAGAGACTTGGAGTTTGCCGAAGATGATGAAGTATTCTTGAAGGTGTCACCTTTCAAGGGTGTAATGAGATTCGGTAAGAAAGGAAAGCTCAGCCCACGGTTCATTGGCCCATTTTCCATTTTGAAGCGTGTGGGAAACATGGCCTACAGACTGCAGCTGCCAGCGTCTATGGATGGAGTTCACAATGTTTTCCATGTTTCGATGCTGAGGAAGTGTGTACGAGATCCAACTCAGATCGTGGAGCATGTGGACTTTGATATCATGCCGACGCTGACATATGAAGAAAGGCCTATACAGATATTGGATATGTCACTCAAAGTGTTGCGCAATCGAGTGGTCCCATTGGTGAAAGTTTTATGGCGAAATCATAATGTAGAGGAAGCCACATGGGAAAGACAAAAGGATGTCAGGGCCCAATATCCGGACCTCTTTGCTTAGGCAAATTTTGGGGACAAAATTTCTGTTATGGTGGGTGGAATGTAACACCCGACATTTTGGCCGTGTAATAATCTGTTGAATTATTGTATGAATTTAAATTTCCATTGCCATAAATACAATAACTATTTTATTGTAAATTTTGGAGCATTTAGTGAGGGGAGAACCGAACTAATGTGTGACGGCCCGAAACTATACCCGATTGGGGTCCGGGATCGGAGCCATCACTCCGGGACAGTTAACAGAAAACAGAGACTATATTTTTTTTGTACATTAAACTTTTAAAAACATTTACAAAGAGAGAGTGAGTCCTCTGAAGTTAAAGTAAACAGGATACAGTTGGCTGGATTACAGAGGTGAATAACAGAGGAGATGGGGAGGAACAGGGAACAGAAAGGGCGAATGAAATAACTAAACGGAATAAACAGGAAATAAAAACAGAAGGACATAAGCATAAGGCTAGCGGAAGACTTAGTTTAAAAAGAAGCATCGGTGGATTCAGACAAGACAAAATAGATGACGTCAGTCGGTGGATGGATGACGTCATCGAAAGATGTACGCAGCAGATGAAATCGGCAGAAGGTGATGACGTCAGTCGGAAGATGGATGACGTCATCGGAAGATGTACGCAGCAGATGAAATGGGCAGAAGGTGATGACGTCAGCCGGAAGATGGATGACGTCATTAGAAGATGTACGCAGCAGATGAAATCGACAGAAGGTGATGACGTCAGTCGGAAGATGGATGACGTCATCGGAAGATGTACGCAGCAGATGAAATCGGCAGAAGGTTGACGTCAGCTGGAAGATGGATGACGTCAACCGGAAGATACAGACATTAATCGTAATCGGCAGAAGAAAGCCTAAGGCAGAAACACTATTTGGCGGTGGATATGAATAAGACAAAATATGAACAGTATCAATCGGTAGATATAGTTTCAAAGGCAGAATTTACAACTTTTGACAGAAAAATACACAGACAGAGAGCATAAAAACAGAAGAGCTAAAAGTTTCAGATTCTCAGACCACTTCAAAACACGGTTCTCGAGCACAACAGAAGGCATGAAAGTTGCAGACCTTCAATGCCCGATTCTACACAAGGATGTAGAACACACTTTACAATTTACAGATTCAATGAAACAGACTGCATGGATAGTCCCAAAACCAGAAGTCATCCATGCACAAACTAACTAATAGAAAATGTTCCCAAACAATTTCAGAAACATTCAGAATATAAACTTAACTGTCAAATACAGTGGTTTCTAAAACTGAGACGTCAGAACTTGTACATTGTTTTAAAGGAAAAATCTCAGAATCAATACAGAACCTAACATATATCTACAGAACTTCCAAACAGAAGTTTTCTACAGAGTTTTTAACACAAAACCAGAATTTCTAGAAATCTTTACAGATACAAACTATCTAAAAGAAATACAACTTAAACCTCGGGATAGAAAATTGTACCTGACTGCAGCAACCACCCCTGAGAGCTCGAGCCACTAGCCACCTAGTCGTCAGACTGAGGCACAAAGTCCTCATTTTCAGGTTCAGTACCTACATCAGAGAGTTCATCTATGAGCCTAAAGCTCAGCAAGAACATAATAGATATGCAGTGATGCAAAATGCTATGCATGGGGTTTTCAGAAATACAGTGACAGTACAGAACATTACGTTTCAGTGGAAGAGGGGTATAAGTGGGGCTTATAGGGGAACTGGCGAATAGTGGGTGCACTATCAGGCACAAACAGTAATACAGAACAGAACAGAAACAGATCTGGGGGCCAGTCCCCGTCCCGCACTTAACCAGTACATTTCAGTCAGATTTTATCTTGTTTAGCTTCAAATCGTGTACAGAAAACAGTTTTGCATGAACTTTCGGGAAAACGTGTATGCATGAACGGTGTCTGAACTTAAGCTGGCAGATAACAGAAATAATACAACAAACAACAGAAAAATACAGACATCTCAGGACATAACTCTAACTTTTCTACCCAAAGCAACCCGACAGAACATAAAACCTAGTACCTCCGAGATGTAGGGCCTTAAGGGCCAACCTACGAATATGAACTTACCTGTTGCTGCGGAGTTAATAGTCCTGAATGTCTCGGAAATGCTCGAACCTGTACATGCACGTTCAGAAAATAAACAAGCTGTAAATGCTAACAAATAAGTTAGAAGAATTTGTTCCAAACTCATTCAAACCCTTAGAAAACAAATCGGTGTGTTTTCATCCAAAAATAGTGAGTTTTACCAAAGTATTACAATCCTTCACTCCAACCAAAACTCACTTTAAACTTGTCCAAACTTGTTAGCATTTAAAAGATACTTACCCTAGTAGAAAAACAGAAAGGTGCCGAGGAGATCGAAGTAGCTTCGACGGCTGATTGTCGACTAGAAGAGAGAATGTCGAGAAGAGAATGGAGAGAGAGCAGATAAGTGAAATAAAGAGGGTTTTACGTAGGAGGAAGAACTTAGCTTCTTCAACAAGTTGCCAGATGTCAGCTATCCATTGGCTATCTCCCACCAACCATAATTTCTCCCCAATTTACCCTTCCATGCATTCTAAACTTAGTGTTTAGTTAGTTACACATTAGTTAGGTTCTCCCTACACTAAATGCCCTAACATTTTACAATGAAATTGTTATCGTATTTATGGCAATTTAAATCCATACAACAATTCAACAGATTATTACATGGCCAAAATGCCAGGTGTTACATAATGGCTAACTAAACAAAACACTAAGTTTAAGATGCATGGAAGGGTAAATTGGAGAGAAATTAAGGTTGGTGGGAGATAGCCAATGGATAGTTGACACATGGCAGCTTGTTGAGGAAGTTAAGTTCTTCCTCCTACGTGAAATCTTCACTTCACCTCTCTGCTTCTCCCCTTCCCTGTTGTCTTTCTCTCTTCCTGGCGACTGAAACAAAGTACCAAACCTTGTTTCTCTTGCATTCTTCTGTTTCCTTCAGCAAAAAGGTAAGTATCTACTTATGCTAACAAGTTTGGACAAGTTTAATGTGGGTTTTTACCAAAGTTTAGGGTTATGGTATTTAGAAAAAACTCACTGTCTTTGGATGAAAATACGTTGGTGTGTTTTCTAAAGATTTGAAACGTGTTGCTGCTGATTCTTCTAACTTATTAGTTAGCGTTTGCAGCATTGTTTATTTCTCTACGTGCATGTTACAGATCTGTGCATTTCTGAGACTTTCCAGCTAACTGCATCGTGGATAACAGGTAAGTTCATATCCGTAGGTTGGGCCTTAAGGCCCTACATCACGGAGACTCTAGGTTTTTCTTCTGTCGGGAGGTTTCGGGTAGAGAAAGTTAGAGTTAAGTTCTGAGTTATCTGTTTTCTCTCTAGATTCTGTTGTATTATTCTGTTAACTACTGTTTCAAGTTAAGCACTGTGAAAGTTCATGCATACAAGTTTTCCCGAAAGTTCATGCAAAACAATGTTTTCTGTACACGGTTTTGAAGTTAAGAAAGATAAAATAGAATCTGAATGTAATGTATTGGTTAAGTGTGGGACGGGGACTGGCCCTCTTTTTTTACCCCTCCCTGGGATTCTGAAAAATTGTCCTTGCCAAGGACCCTCTGGTTTTATCCATCCCTGGGATTCTGAAAAACTACTGAATGTCTGAATGTTCCTGAAAGTGCACCTTACTGTTGCCAGTTCCCCTATAAGCCCCACTTATACCCCTCTGCCATTGAAACGTAATGTTCTGTACTGTCACTGTATTTCTGAAAGTTCATGCATAGCATATGCATCACTGCATTGTTTTAAATGTTCTTACTGAGTTTTAGACTCATAGGTGAACTCCCTGATGTAGGTACTGAACTCGAAAATGAGGACTTCGTGCCTCAGTCTGATAAATAGGTGGCTGGTGGTTCGAGCTCCTGGGGTGGTTGCTGCAGCCAGACATAATTTTCTGTTTTGAGGTTTAAGTCTTTAAAGTAAAGTTAATATCTGTAAAGCTTTCTGAAATTCTGGTTTTTGTGTCAAAAACTCTGTAGAGAAATTCTGTTTTGGGAAATTCTGCAATTTCATGTTAAGTTCTATACTGTCTCTGAAATTTTGAAATAATGTATAGATTCTGGTGTTTTGGTTTTAAAAACTATGTTAGGAATTCCGGAAATGTATGTCAAGTTCTGCTTAACTTCTGAAATTTTAAAATAATGCATAAACCTCTGTATTTGACAGTTAAGTTTATATCCTAAAGTATTTTGGATTTGTTTGGGATATTTTCTGTTAATCTGTGCATGTATGACCTCTGGTTTTAGGACTATCCATGCAGTCTGTTTCTTTGAATCTGTCAATTGTAAAGTATGTCCTACAACCTTGTTTAGAATCGGGTATTGAAGGTCTACAACTTTCATGCCTTCTGTTGTGCTGTATTTGACAGTTGGATTAAGTTCTGAAGTATTCTGAAATGGTTTGGAGTATCTTCTGTATCCTTAAGTTTCTGTTATACCTTCTGTTGTGCTCGTGAACCATGTTTTGATGTGGTTGAGAATCTGAAACTTTTATTGCCTTCTGTTTTATGCCCTCGGTTTGCATGTCTTCCTGTTAAAATTGTCAAGCCCTGTCTTAAAAGCTGCATCTTCCGATCACGTTCACTGCTGTTTTAAGTGTACATCTTCCGATGACGTCATCATCATCTTCCGATGACGTCATCATACCTTCCGATTCCATCTGCTGCCTTCATCTTCCGATGACATCATCACCGATTCTGATGACATCATCATACCTTCCGATTCCATCTGCTGCCTTCATCTTCTGATGACGTCATCACCGATTTTGATGACGTCATCAGACCTTCGGATTCCATCTGCTGCCTTCATCTTTCGATGACGTCATCACTGATTCCGATGACATCATCATACTTTCCAATTTCATATGCTGCCTTTACCTTCTGATGATGTCATCACCTATTCTGATGACGTCATCACACTTGCCGATTTCATCTGCTGCCTACATCTTCCGATGACGTCATCCACATCATTCGGCCACGTCATCTGCCTAAACCTTCCGGTATTATTTCTGCTTACATCCACCGATTTCACTCAATGCCTGCTTCTTCCGTCAACGCCCTCTACCAGTTTATTTACTTTTGTTTTCATCACTTCCTGCTTTTCTTCTATCATCCATTTTGGCGTTCCGATTCTGTTTACTGTTTTCTTGTTTTGCTTCCAAACCCAGAGACTGTTTTCTCCCTCTGAAAAGTTTTAAGGGTTTGTTTTAAAAGTCTGGTTTGTTATGTTAAAAAAAAATTTGTGCCCGTTTTCTGTTAAATGTCCAGGAGTGACGGCTCTCGAACCTCGATTAGGTTCGGGGCTGTCACACCGACCGGTTTAAAAACAAATACCAAACAATATTCAATTTACTTAAAATGTTTATCACATGTTCACCAAATCATGAGAAGATAATTTGAAAAGTTTCGTGATTTTCTAACACTTGTATGATTTATTATAATTATTTTATAAAATAATTAACTAAAATTATAATAAATCTTACAAGTATTATAAAATCATGAAAACTTTCAAATTATCTTTCCATGATATGTGGTAAAAATTTCAAGTAAATTGAATATCGTTTGGTATTTATTTTTAAATTAATTGCAAAAAAAAAGGGGAGGCAGGCCGGTCCAATTAGACCGGCCGGCCTCTCCGCGGAGGCAGGCCGGTCCAATTAGACCGGCCGGCCTCTCCGCAGAGGCTGGTACCCAGTCCGAACTATAAGGTTCAAATTGTCTATTTCCGATACTTTGAAGTTTTTTCGATGAATAATAATTTTTGAGGTTTGTTTTTTTAAAAAAACTCAAACTTTGGTGTTTAAATTAAAAAAAAACCCTAATTTATTTGGGCATGTCTTTTATTTATTATTAAAATTAGGAGTGAGCACGGTCCAGGCCGGTCTGGTTCTGGGATAAAATTAGAACAGGACCGTCAATTTCGGGACTTTTTTGTCGGTCCCGAAATTGACACCGGGAGGAACCGGTACCGAACCGGGACCGAGCTAAAGTTTTTGGTCCAGTTCTGATTCCGATTCCTCCAAAAAGTTTAAATTTTGTTTGTTTTTTCAAAAAAGAGTTGAAATAAATTGAAAAAACAAAATCCACGTATATTAAATTCAACTATCCAACATTAAAATTAAATCTAACTATCCAACATTAAAATTCAATCCAACAAATTCAATCCAACATCCACAATAAATAAAAATACTTTAAAATCCAAATTAAATAGTATTTCCAAGATTTTTCGGTTCTTCAGATTTTTGCATTCGAACCATGGACCGGACCGTGAATCACGAGATTTGAGATGTGGGAACGGGTCTTGGACCGTGCAACTTGTAGAACCGACTGAAATCAGACAAAATCGTTTGGTCCGCTCCGGTGCTACTGTCCTGGTCTTGTTTTGCCCACTCCTAATTAAAATAAACATATAGTATATGTTAGTACTTAAGCTTAATGGTGAAGAGTTAATAGTTAATTGTACTCTTTTCAAGGCAAATAACCTCTGGAAATTAAAAACCGTCATTAAATCTTTGTTATTAAAGTTGCCGTCAAAGAAATTACGTTTTTATCATGCGATCTTCCCTTACTAGGCGATTTTTTGAGAAAAATAATTCTCGATAGAATGGTTTTGAGATCTCTAAAGAGAAACAATGAGGTGATTTTACCGATGATACCGAACTCTAAAAATTAATTTCTTGAAAAACTTATTATTTCTCTCTTGAATTTGCTCAACATAGAAGATTTCGTAATAAAAATGTGATTTTGTTCAGAAAAACTCTAATGATGGGGCTTAATTGCAAACACTCTTGTTTTCTAAAAAACAAAACACAAAAACCTACTTACTTTTTGTACCCAAGTTAAAATCAATAATATGTACTTAGCATGGTGACCATAAATATGTCCCTCTAACATATAAACTAGAGAATGACATCAAATTGACTCGTACTTTTACAGCAATGATCATTTACAGTAACAAACAAGGTAATATATCTATGGAAATTAATTTAGTTAGGGGAGAAGTGATACAATTAACGTGAGCAAATACATGAGCAAGGGGGAGAGCAACAATCCAAAATGTTGTTGAATCTCAATTTTCAACGATGAATTTCTTCTTTGATTTTGGTGATTGGACAACTCTCCTAGAAGATTTTGTTATGGAATTTATTTTATTACACGGATGTTTCATACGTGACATGTGACCTCGCTTAATAAATTTCAATTGAAAGTTCATCATGTAACTTGATTTGGAAAAGAAAAAAATCAAAATGGCCAATTGTCCATATTCCCTAAATTTAGGGTCTCTTTCTAAAAATTACCCTAATTTGTTTACATCAATTGTCCTTATAATTTGGATTTTGATTTTAAATGGTTGTTCGATTTATGTCGGTTAATAAATGTAATTACAGATAACATGGATGTGTATTTCATTTATTTTTATTACAAATACAAAAAGAAAAAAAAATTGAAAGAACGAGATAGTTTCATTTGTTTTGCAATCGAATGAACTGTTAAATGAAAATTCATAACATAGCTTAGTGATTGTTCCTCTTGGATTTCAAAAATTCTTATTTTGATTTTATGTGAAGAACAAAGTGAAAGGGAAAAGGATAGATGAAGAGAGGAGAATGTGAGAAGATCAAAGTTGAAAAGAGTAATGAAAAAGTAAAAGAAATTATGAGAAGAATATGATAGGATTATGGGGAGAGGCAAGCAAGAATGGATGCTTCCATCTTTTATCCTCGTAAGTATGTAAACAAATAAACAAACGTGAAATACACTTGACATTCTAAACTTACAAAGTCTGTAAAACTGATATTTTAAATATCGTCTTTCATTTAATAGACTCTTTTATGATCTTAATTCTTAACATGTTTTATATATCTAATAAGTAATTAGGTCGAATGTAGAATAAGTTAAAATTCCTTCTACGGATGATATTCTCTTTATTTCTTAGACTTTTTTTTTTCTTGATGAAGTTCTCTATTGGTTTAGCTTTTTCTAAATCATTATATTTTGCTAATTGATGGTATATTTTTTGTTTTTAAGAGTACAAGTTTAGGGAATCAATCTTGTATTATAATCACTGAGAAATTATCTCCATCAAAGAGTTTTCAACAAATATATCTATTCGTAAAAGAACTACGACAAAATTAAATTAATGTAATGCATCATTGAATTTGTAGCGACCCTTACCCGTATCCTAATTTTTACCGTATAAAATTTTTCATTTTATCTTTTATCCTTAAACTTTGTAGTATTTATGCGGAATTTAACTCGTAGACTAAATTGTTAAAACCGTTCGAAAACTATTTGCTTAAAAACAATTTAAATAAAACTTAAAACAATTTCTAATAACAATTAAAATAAATATTTAAAACAATTAAAAACATTTAATCAAAGGCGGAGGGTAAAAATGGACACTGTCCCGAAATGTAAAGGGGCGATCGATGGCCCAAAACCGGCGATTGATTGCCATCATCAAAATAGGAGGGGCCATTAGATCGCCCCTCATTGTGGCCATTGATCGTCAAGCGATCAATGGCCAGGCGATCGATCGCCCCTTTTTGGGCGATCGATCGCCACACTCTCTGAAATTTTTTCCAGAGAGTGGCGACCAAAGAGGCGATCGATCCCCCTCCCTAGGAGATCGATCGCCACCCTCCCTGGAATCCAAATTCCAGGGAGTGCCTCCCTCCTTTCTTCTTTTTTTCTTTCTTCTTTGTCCGCTCCTTCTTTCTTTCCTTTCCCTCTTTCTTTTCCCTACATACTTATACACATAACATACTCTAAAACATCAACATACCCTACTTCATAAACACGTTTAAAACGTAACCCGATTTCGTAAAAACGAACCGCGTGGATCCGTTTAAAAACTTAACATTTCCTCCTGTTCAAAATCACCAAGCGGTTTATAAAATAGTTTCCAAAACGTTTAAAAACATCAAAATGTAACCTATCCACTAATCAGACCCAAACATCCTAATATGTTCATCTATACAATTTTATCTAACTACCGTTGTAACACCCCGAAAACCCGCCTCTATTCCCGGCTCGTTATAGGGACTACCCTGAGCTAAACGACTCACTACTTTTCCTAATCCTAACCATTAAGCACCACGGCGTCCTCCCCGAAAATTTCGGCAGAGTAACGCCTGAAATTGGAGCCTCCAAAATGCTTAGTACCTGTAAATAAAATAAATCCCAACCAATCCAGAGTACTCCTACACAACAATACAGTCTACGAAATCTCCAAACGATCATCCTAACCGAACGAAAATGCTATCGACCAAAATGAAGAAAGTCCACAGTATAGGGTGACATATCACCCTTAACTATGACTATTTACAACAAATACAAATACCCCCACAAAAGACAAAAACAAATCCTACTCCCCATCAACACCATGCTACAGCTCTTCCTGGGTCGGGTCGCCCTAACACTGTCATCAACCGGGGCCCTGGTCGCACGCCACCAACTGCCACCTACTCCTAGTCCGATTCTCGGTACACACCCACCAGCTCAGCAGTACCTACACCACAGAACACACCGTAAGCTCAAAGCCTAGCAAGTAGAGTGCTAAAAAAAAGAATAAACGTGAAGCATGAAAACTGGTTATGCAATCCTAACACATGCAGGTCTCTACACACGTTGTCAACATCTCTCCGCATCGCTTCTCACCGAGGTTTGGAATGTAACCGCACCGGGCAGTCAGTCCGTACACCGCACTGTTTACCGGCACGTCACCACCGTCCTAGTTCCTCTAGGAACGGGGTCCAAAAGTCACACCCAAAACCCCCCTGTCCCGACTCGAAATGCAACCTCACCGGGCAGTCGGTCCGTACACCGCACTGTTTACCGGCACGTCACCGCCGTCCTGGTTCCTCCAGGAACGGGGTCCATAAGTCACATTCCAGCCACTATCTCGACTCGAAGTGCAACCGTCCGGGCAGTCGGCCAATACACCGCACTACCAACGCATCACAATCAATTAACAACGACTCCACATACGCATCACAATCAATTAACGACTCCACATACGCATCACAATCAATTAACAACGACTCCACATACGCATCACAATCAATTAACAACGACTCCACATACGCATCACAATCAATTAACAACGACTCCACATACGCATCACAATCAATTAACAACGACTCCACATATGCATCACAATCAATTAACAACGACTCCACATATGCATCACAATCAATTAACAACGACTCCACATACGCATCACAATCAATTAACAACGACTCCACATACGCATACGTACATATGGCCACAACACACACAAGGCTCACCAAACCCACAACCTAAGCACAACTGACCCACAACCCCTGCGACAACTTCTCGCCCACATCCGTACCCACAACCCGCCACGGATGCAAGACTCACAACATACAACGAACAATGACTACACCTACGCATACGTACATATGGCCACAACACACACAAGGCTCACCAAACCCACCAACCAGTACAAGACCCGTAACATATTTGTCATTCACCCATAACCTGCACAAGACTCATAACACACACACAACTAGCCCACGACCTACACAAGATTCACAACCTACCAAGACTACCCCACAACCTACACAGGATTCACAACCTACACGACATGCCCAACTAACGACAACTGCTCGCCCACATCCGTACCCACAACCCGCCACGGATGCAAGACTCACAACATACAACGACAATGACTACACCTACGCATACGTACATATGGCCAACAACACACACAAGGCTCACCAAACCCACAACCTAAGCACAACTGACCCACAAACCCCTGCGACAACTTCTCGCCCCCATCCGTACCCACAACCGCCACGGATGCAAGACTCACAACATACAACGAACAATGACTACACCTACACATACGTACATATGGCCACAACACACACAAGGCTCACCAAACCCACAACCTACGCACAATTGACCCACAACCTCACCAGACTCACCACCTATGCAGAGATGGCCCACAACCTGCACAGGACTCACAACCTACCCACAACTAGCCCACAACCTAACCAGACTCACCACCTATGCAGAGATGGCCCACAACCTGCACAGGACTCACAACCTACCCACAACTAGCCTACAACCTCACCAGACTCACCACCTATGCAGAGATGGCCCACAACCTGCACAGGACTCACAACCTACTCACAACTAGCCTACAACCTACACCGAACTCACAACCTATGCAAAGTTGGCCCACAACCTGCACAAGACTCACAACATACCACTAACGACGATTTCACATTCACATCACTTCACGCACGTACCTACGACCCCCAACCTGCATTTCATGACCGACTAACGCGACTTCATCTCCACATCACACCACACACGCACCTACGACTCACAACCTGCATACCATGACCAACTAACGATGACTTCACCTCCACATCACACCACACACGTACCTATGGCCACCACACACACACATCGCATACAAACCACTCACGGCATACACAAGACTCACAACAAGCAAACAACTGTGGTGTAGGCCCTTATGGGCGACTCTCAAACATTCTCAACCACACTACTACTTACCTGGCGTCCTAGCTCGCTGGGTTGGCACGTCGCGTCACCTACGGCTTCACCTAGCACAAATTCAAAATCCTTGTTAGCACCTAGGCTTAAACTTGTCAATTCATTCTAAAACTAACATTTCTAACTTAATCCAAGTCACATCTAACTAAACTAGTCACTAACTCAGTCTAGTTAAAAACTGACTCGAAACTTTGAACGTACATAACTTTCATGTTGGTTATTGGAATCGAACGATTCCAGCGACCACATACTCCTCTAATAACCTAGTTTAACTTGCGAGAAAGAGAACCCTAAACGAACGGCCGTAACCAGTCCAAAATCCGAACAATCGACTCGGGTCTATTATGCTAACACGTCCAAATTTAACTTTCAATCACATTTAACCAATCACATTGTCAATTAAGCTCATTCAGATCAATTTAGACTTGACACAACACAAATTGAGGGTTCCCCACTCGGGAACCCGAATTTCACCTAAACTTCAAATTTACATAACTTTTGCTACGCTTATCGGAATGACTCGATTTTTGCGGCTAGACGCTCCCCATACCACCTATTTTAACATACTAAAAGAAATTTTAAAACGAATAACTAGAGCTAGGTCAGATCCTCTAAAAACAGAACCGGACTTTTACCCTAATTGACCAAAAATCTCCAATTCAATTTAATTCCATCAATTCCTCGCCAATCAATCCCTATAATACCCAATTAGCACAATTTAAATGGAATTCCAGGGCTTAACCTAGAGAACCCGAACCCCACACATTGGGAGTTCTCAGTTTTCAGCCCCAATCAGCACTCTCCTTTGCCCGACCATTCATGCCAGTCCAAGCCCAGCCATTTGGTGCCGAGACTAGCCAAAAATGGCCGGCGGTCGGAGCCCAAGCTAGCTCACCATTCTCAGCCTCAAACAGAACGAAAACAGGGGAAGAGAACCGAGCTTACCAGTCGGTTTTGGCGCGCGGAGGCAGCCGGAAATGTCTTTCCTGAAGTCGCAGTCGTTGCCTGATCGGAAAGCGTCGAAATCTCCGGCGTTTCGCTCCGTCGATCGTCGCCTGAGCTCCCTCCCCTTCTCGGCTCCGTTCTCCGCTCGCGAAGAACAACTGAATGGCTCGAAGCCATTCAGTTGTTTTAAAAGAAATTACCATTTTCTTTTGAAACATAATTAATAAATAATTAAATAAATAATAATAATAACATTTAGCATTACCATTTTGCCCTCCCAAATATTCTATTAAATCACGTTCTTTGACCGTTAAATTTATATAACTGACTTTCACCTTACCCTCGGTCCAACTCCCAAGAATAAATAATTAACCCAATAAATAACAAAATAATAATTAAATCTGGGGTATTACAACCGTGTTCCCAAAACATACGCTTACTTCCCCCACGGGTCAAAAGGAGTATCGACTGCCAAGCGCACTCCCACGGGCCATCCTCCTTCAACTGCATCATTCTTCGGGTGGAGGGATCTCGTCCCCACCTATGTCAAGGTCACCTACACCATAAAGACGCCTATGAGATAAAAATCTCAGCAAGCTCTACGTAAATGCTAATGCATGATCATGTATGCTCAATGCTATGAAAACCGTCCATGTCATTTCATATATCAGTACGTGTTAGTCTATGGTTATCGGAAACGCTCGACAGATGGATAGGGCACGTCCAGCGGTTAGATAGCCCACACCGTCTGAAGGGAGGAAAACCCGCTCACCACGGAACGCCAGGTCTGAACCTCATCCCCGATAACCCCATGTCATGGTTGTTTCCTCTGATACTTTACTTGCCTTTACATGCATGTTCTTTTCATAAAATCCGTGCGTAAATTCATTTTCATGACGTTTTTAAAACCATGATGCATGAACAGTTCAATATAAACATACGAAATGAGCATACTATTAAAACACTACTAATACCATCAAAACACGACAAATACCATCAAACCGTCACAACAATCAACCTATAAAAACAACCGAACCTAAACTACCAAACCGAAACAATCAGACAAAAAAATTACCAACATAAATGATAAAGCACCAACGTATCCTCAACAACAAACTCCGGCTTATGGTGTAGGCCAATCGGCCACAGTAAGTCACGAGAACTTACCTCGTGTGCGTTGAACTTCAAGCTCCGTCCACGAGCGTTGTTCCCTAAGGCAAATTCACCACAATTGTCGCTAATACGAGTTTAAGCTATTAAACGTCCAAATTAACGAAATCCTTAAGTAAGGAAATTTCTAAAATTCTAACTTAACTAATCAAGGCGTTTTATCGAGTAATTCACGCTCGACACCTCAAAATTTCCATTAACGAGTTTTCCAAAAACCCCTAAAATTCTCAAACTTTAACATTTCTCACAAATCGATTTAACTTCGTCCCATAACGTCCAATACGTCCATTACATCCACAACTAATGTAAACCTATCGATTTCAAACCCTAAATCACATTTTTAACGAAATCCTAAACGAAACTCTAACCGTTAAATGACCCGAAAACTACGAATAAACTTTCCAAAACCATAGAACCTTACCTAGAGCGTTGATTAGAGAAGAAAACACGAAGAAAACGAGTCGAACGGAGGAGGAGAAATCGCCGAAATGGAGAACGCCGTGCGTGGGAGAGAAATCGCCTGAGGGTTCGTAGAGGGAAAAGAGAGAAATCGTGAATGAGGGAGAAGAGAAGAAAATTTATGTTTTTAATTAGATTTTTCACTTTGTAAATTACCTTTTTGTCCTTCACTTGATTTTCTTTTAGTTTCGTCCTTCGTTTCGTTAATTAACCGACGATTCGGTTTCTCCAAATTTTCATATTTCACTAATAACTTTGACTTATTATTAGGGTTCTATTAAAACTGTCCGTTCACAATTCGGACTCCGTTTACTATTTTTACCAAAGTATCCTTTATATTACGATAAATGTAATTCTCGTAAAATTAGCGTTAAACTCCTAAAATTCCCAAAATTTTCTCAAAATCCCTATTAATTATTAGGATCATAATAACGCTTTCTTTTCACGAAACAAACTTAATTTGTCAAATTTACAAAAATGCTATTTATATTAAAATATTAATATTCCGTACAGCCGGGTATTACAGAATTGAATAATTAATTTTTCAAAATTTGTACACATTGACGTGTATTTTTTAATTCTATTATCTAATTATACACAATGACGTGACAAATATTAATTGATGAGTGAATGTAATCATTAGTAAACAATCATTATATTATATGGATATCTTTACGAAGTTTATAAATCTAACACATTTAGCTTTTGCTCGTTAACAAAATAGATCATGTTGTGACAGCCCAGACCCGATCGGGGTCCGAGGAGCCATCACTCCGGGACATTCAAAACGGGGACTATATATTTTTTTTTGAACTTTAAACAAACAGACTGGACTTTTAAAACAAACCCTTAAAACTTTACAGCTAGAGAAAACCTTCTCTGGATTTAAAGTCAAAACGGTAAAATAGTTAAACCGGGCTGCAGAATGAATTACAGAAGGAAATCAGAATACTTGGAACATTTAAATAAAAGACTAGATGGACGACGGGCATGCAGAGGAAATGTGATAAAAATACATGCAGTGAAAATAAATGAGGGATATAGACTGAAAGGCATACTGGGAGAAAGTTACAGTGAATAACAAAATCGGGTGATATAGGCTAACGATGTGTGTGAATAAGACAAAAGTGAACAGTGGCAGTGGTGGATGCGAATAAACAAAAGAGAACGGTGGATGTGAATTACAGACAGAAATTTACTGTTCACAGGTGGATGTGAACTACAAACAGAAATTTACTGTTCACAGGTGGATGTGAACTACAGATAGAAATTTACTGTTCACAGGTGGACGTGAACTACAGACAAAAATTTACTGTTCACATGTGGACGTGAACTACAGACAGAAATTTTACTGTTCACATGTGGATGTGAACTACAAACAGAAATTTACTGTTCACAGGTGGATGTGAACTACAAAGAGAAATTTACTGTTCACCGGTGGATATGAACTACAAAGAGAAATTTACTATTCATTGGTGGATGTGAATTACAGACATAAATTTACTGTTCACAGGTGGAGGTGAACTACAGACAGAAATTCACTCTTCACAGGTGGACGTGAACTACAAACAGAAATTTACTGTTCACAGGTGGACGTGAACTACACACAGAAATTTACTGTTTACAGGTGGACGTGAACTACAAACAGAAATTTTACTGTTCACAGGTGGATGTGAACTACAAAGAGAAATTTATTGTTCATAGGTGGATGTGAACTACAAACAGAAATTTTACTGTTCACAGGTGGATGTGAACTACAAAGAGAAATTTACTGTTCACCGGTGGATGTGAACTACAAAGAGAAATTTACTGTTCACCGGTGGATGTGAACTTAAAAGCAGCGGTGGATGTAATCGGAAGATGTAGTTTTAAAGAAAAAATTTGACAGCTTTTAACAGGAAGACTTACGAACAGGGAGCATAAAAACAGATGGCATAAAAGTTTCAAATTCTCAAAAACCGATTCAGAACGTGATTTTCGGACATAACATGAAACGTGACATAAGTTTAAGAAAATCAATCTGCATGGATAGCTCTAAAACCAGAGACCACCCATGCTTGAACTAATCAGAGAAAACTCAATACAGTTCCAGAATATTTCAAAATATATAGATACAACTGTCAAATACAGAGGTTTTAGACATCAATATAGATTCCATACGTCGTTTTAAAAGAACTTAAAACTTGTACAGAACTGAACCTACACTTCAAATGTTTTTTTTTTAAACTTCAAAAGATGTTACAGAACTTGACATAACTTCAGAAAGTACATTCTCACAGAGTTAACTCTTGTCTGACTGTAACAACCACCTCGTGAGCTCATTCTGCTAACTACATCAACTCATCATCTTGAGGCACAATGTCCTCCTCTGGAGAATCCATACCTACAACAGGGAGTTCAACTATGAGCCTAGAGCTCAGTAAGAACATACAATGCAAAGTGATGAACATGCTATGCATGAACATTTTCAAATACATGAACATTACATTACATTACATTACATTTCACTGGACAGGAAGGTATAAGTGGGAAGAAGAGCTGGCGTAACAGGAGTACATGCCACAACAGGACATAACAGGAGTACATGACAGGATGTCAGTCCTCATCCACACTTAACCATACATTTCATTACAGGTTTTATCTTGCTTAACTTTCAACCGTGTGCAGAAAACATTTTCATGACTTTCAGAGAAAATGTGTATGCACGAACATTCATAGACAGACGACAGAATAATAATAAGCAGGATATAAAACAGAACACACTTAACCTAAAACATAACCTATGGTTTAACTACCCAACAGAAATTCCGACAACATAAAACCTAGTACCTCCGTATTGTAGGGCCTTAAGGGCCAAACCTATACGTATGAACTTACTTGTTGCTGTAGAGTTGCAAGTCTTGAACGTCTCGGTTATACACGGACCTAAAGCATGAACATAAGGAAAATCAACAGAGCTACAAATGCTAACTAATAACTTAGTAGAATAAGCTTCAAACTCCATTCAGACCTTTAGAAAACAAACCAATGTGTTTTCATGTAAAAACAGTGAGTTCACTCCAACTATCGTAACCTTTAACTTCCACAAAACTCACATCTTAACTTGTCCAAACTCGTTAACTAGGTTAGATGATTACCTTTGCTGAAGGAAACAGAAGAAATAGGTGAAATAAGGTTTTTGGAAGTTTGTCTCAATCGCCTGAAAGAGAGAACAGAGAGGAGGATGAAAATGAAGGTTTATGTAGAAGAGAAGGGAAGAGGAGACAATAGGTAGGTTTCTCAGCAAGTTATGGACATTTGGCAATCATTCATTGGCTCCCACCCACCTACCTTAATTCCTTCCCTATTTTGCCCTTCCATTGGTTTTTAACTATTTTACTATTTAGTTTTCTTAAATCGGCTTTACGAATCACCACATTCAATTGAAACTATCGGAAAACTCACAAAACATACATTGTATAAATATTTCCATTAATTTCGTCTAATAATTCAAGGAATATTTACATGGCAAAATTGTCGGGTGTTACACATGTGGTCGAGAAATCCACAAAAGTTATCAAGCTAGTACCCCATGATGGTGGAATTTTATACTTGTTATCTACTAAGTGCTCTCTTTGGGAAAAAAAGGTTTATTGACCTTGATAATTAATTAATTAATTTAGAATACTATATATTTTCATTAGATATTATATAATTTATGGCATAATGTTTAATAATTTAATTAGTTATCTGATATATATTTTAAAAACATTTATTTCCTTTTTAATCACTGTTGATTCAACGACTACCATTTTTTCACTGTTGACTACCATTTCAGTTTATTGACTTCTTCAACTCTATGAACTTTTCTCATCAGCTCATCGACAACAAATTTTCCGATATAACGAACGCAGAATTCAAGAGCGTATACCTGCAATTCCGTCATAATAAGCATAAGAAAACACATTTCACATATGAAGGAGAAAAGGGTATGCCAATTACTACTGATTGGAGAAAGAAAGGTGCTGTAACTCCACTCAAAGATCAAGGCCAATATGGTGTGAAATCAATATGTCATAAATTTGAACTTTGGTTCCTTATTCATAGCTTCAAGAACAATATCTCATCACTGAGCCATATTATTACAAACTTTTGAGATCCTATAAGTGGCAAAATAACTTAGAACTTTCTTCGCTAAAAAAGAGAAATCAAACTATACATCACACAATTCATAGCAGCATGTTGAGCACATATCTATCTAATGATGTTGGAGCTTCCAATTGCAAGTATTTAAAAAGTATACCCAATATTCCATTTTAACTTATAAGGTTTTCGAGAATTTCACAAACATGCCATTAAAGAATTATTCTTCACAACGTCTGTAACACCCAGCAATTAGCCTATGTAATTATTCCCCGAATATGTAAGCGGAAATTCTCCGATATTAATGCAATGACTATTTTAATGAAATTTAATGAAATTGTTGATGTGTTCAATTGAATGAAGGTGATTCGTGAGAAACAAACCGACTAACTAAATGATGTTTTAGTTAAAATCCAATGGAAAGGCAAACTATGAAGGAATTAAGGTTGGTGGGAGGGAACTAGCAGATGATTGACACTTGGCAAAACTTGTTGAAGGAGCCAATGCCTTTTCTCTTCCATTCTTCCTCATTTCTCTTCACTCTATGTGAAGCACTCTCTGTTTTCTCTCTTCCAGGCGACTACGTTATTTCCAAAAACTTTATTTCTCCTGTTTCCTCCAGTTACAGGTAACCTTCTACGATAGTTAATGAGTTTAGGTTAAACGTTAGTTCTTTTTTTTTTTTTTTGAAGTTTAGGTTAATGTCCGATTTTGCGTACTTTAGGTTCGCGAACCACAGTTGTCGTGCGTGCAAAGCTTGCTGCAGTTCGGACAACAGGTAAGTTCATGCATATAAGTTGGCTCTTAAGGCCCTACAGCAAGGAGACACTAGGTTTTGGTTCGGGTAGTTAGGTCGTAGGTTATGCTTTAAGTTAAACGTGTTCTTTGTGTTCCGTTTCCCGTAGTTTTTATTCTGTCACCTGTATATGTTAAGTTTAAGCATCATACTTGTTCATGCATTCACGTTTTCTGGAAAACCCTGTAAATGTTTTCAGCACCGGATTTGAAGTTAAGAAAGATAAAACCTGTAATGAAATGTATGGTTAAGTGTGGACGAGGACTGGCATCCTGTCATGTACTCCTGTTATGTCCTGTTGTGGCATGTACTTCTGTTGCGCCAGCTCTTCTTCCCACTTATACCTTCCTGTCCAGTGAACGTAATGTAAAGTAATGTAATGTTCATGTATTTGAAAATGTTCATGTACAACATACACATCACCGCATTTCATGTTCTTACTGAGCTCTAGGCTCATAGTTGAACTCCCTGTTGTAGGTATGGATCCTCTAGATGAGGACTTTGTGCCTCAAGCTGATGAGTTGGGGAGGTTGGCGGATTGAGCTCATGAGGTTTGGTTGCTGCAGTCAGACGTATTTCTGTCCCGAGGTTTAAATTTTAAAGTGAATTTCATGTCTGGAAACTCTGTTGGGATTTTGGTGTTTTCGTTTTAAAACTCTGTTGGGAACTCTGTTGGGGTTTTTGTAATGTATAGGTTTTGGTGTTCAAGTTTTTAAACCTCTGTTTCCTGTTTTTTCTAGTTTCTTCTGTTATTCACTCTTGTAACCCAGTTTTAAATTAGTTCTCGTTCTCTCTCTGTCATTCTGTAATTCTGATATTCACCGTAGTTTATCTCTCCGTAAAGTGTTTTTTTTAGGGTTTTCTATGTTTCTTCATGTTGTCTTCTGTCGTCTATTTCTGTAGCCTAAATATTAATATGTTTTTCGTCTTTCGATTCTGTTTTCTGTTAAAGTTTTAAAAGTAAAGTTCAAAAAAAAAAATGTCATGTTTTAAAATGTCCGGAGTGATGGCTTGGCTCTCGGATCCCGATCGGGTTCGGGTTCCGGGCTGTCACAGTTATGGTATCAGAGAAAAATCAGGTTTTAAAAGCGATTTTGTAAACTGTCTGACTGTGCAATACGCCACGTGAGATCGCTCCACCAACTGTAAGTGTTTAAGTTTCTGTACCCGTTCTGTTTATTAAGTTGAGTTCGTTAATATGTATAGGATTTTCTAGAATGGTGAGAGAGAATCAAGGTGATGCAAATGACAGAGGCGACGCCCTCGATCGTTTAACCGAGCTAGTCGGCATTCAGTCACGTATGATGGAATGCATGATGGCCGATAATGGGAACAACCATGCAAACTGTGACAGCCCGAAACCGAACCCGATCGGGGTCCGGGATCGAAGCCATCACTTCGGGACAGATAACAAAAAACGGGGACTATATTTTTTTTTTGTACATTAAACTTTTAAAACATTTACAGAGGGAGAGAAAGTTCTCTGGATTCGAAATCAAACGGGAAAAACAGTTAACAGAATCAGAACGCAAAATGGATGATAGAAGAAAAGCAGGAAGTGATGAAAACAAAAGTAAATAAACTGGCAGAAGGCGTTGACGGAAGAAGCAGGCATCGAGTGGAATAGGTAGATGCAAGCAGGAATGATACAGGAAGATTTAGGCAGATGACGTGGCCGGATGATGTGGATGCATCAGAAGATGTAGGCAGCAGATGGAATCGAAATGTGTGATAACGTCATCGGAAGATGTGATGATGTCATCGGCAGATACAGATAGTAAACGTAATCGGTAGAAGGTGATGACGTCAGCCGGAAGATGGATGATGTCACCGGAAGATACAGACAGTAGATGAGATTGGATGAGGTGATGACGTAAGCCGGAAGATGGGTGACGTCAACCGGAAGATACAGACAGTAGATGAGATCGGATGAGGTGATGACGTCAGCCGGAAGATGGGTGACGTCAACTGGAAGATACAGACAGCAACTGTAAATAAACTGGGCGGAAGACAAAATTTTAAGGGCAGCGGTGGACATGATTTCTAAAGGCAGCAAAACAAGCTGGCAGCGGGCAGCGATGGATGAAATCGGAAGATGTAGTTTTTAAGGCAAATTTACAACTTTTGACAGGAAAACATATAGACAGAGAGCTTAAAACAGAAGACATAGAAGTCCCAGATTTCTCGAACCACATCAAAACATGGATCTCGAACACAACAGAGAACATGATAAAAACTCAAGGAATTTCACTCTACATAAAAGCTCTAAAACCAGAGATCATTCATGCATAAGCTAACAGAAAATATTCCAAACCATTTCAGAATACTTCAAAACATCGTTCAACTGTCAAATACAGCACAAACAGAAAGCATGAAAGTTATAAACCTTCAATGCCTGAATCTACACAAGGATGTAGAGCACACTTTACAATTAGCAGATTCAAAGGAAACAGACTGCATGGATAGTTCCAAAACCAGAAGTCATCCACGCACAAACTAACAGATAATACTCCAAACAATTTCAGAATATTCAGAACATGAATTCAACTGTCAAATACAGTAGTTTTAAAAACTTAGACATCAAAATCTGTACATTGTTTTAAAATATGAGGATCAGTACAGAACCTAACATATATTTGCAGACTTTCCCAAAACGGAAGTTTTTACAGAGTTTTTACAACGAAGCCAGAATTTTCAGAAAAACTTTACAGATATAGACTATGCTTTAAAAATTTAAACCTCAGGACAGAATTTGTGTCTGGTTGTAGCAACCACCCCCGAGAGCTCAAACCACCAGCCACCTATTCATCAGACTGAGGCACAAAGTCCTCATTTCCGGGTTAAGTACCTACATCAGAGAGTTCACCTATGAGTCTAAAACTCAGTAAGAACATAATAGATATGCAGTGATGCAAAATGCTATGCATGCGGTTTTCAGAAATACAGTGACAGTACAGTACATTATGTTTCAGTGGCAGAGAGGTATAAGTGGGGCTTATAGGGGAACTGACAATCAGTAGAATCAGTGAGTGCAGGATAGGCACATATAGTAATACAGTATACATATATATAACAGTACAGTAACAGTGGGTCATTCCCCGTCCCACACTTAACCGGTTCATTTCAGTCAGATTTTATCTTATTTAGTTTCAAACAGTGTACAGAAAACATTTGCATGTCTTTCAGAAAAAACGTGTATGCATGAAGGTGCTTGAACTTAAACAGGCAGACAGCAGAAATAAGACAGCAGAAAGTAAATCAAAGCCAGACATTTCAGAACATAACTCTAACTCTTCTACCCAAAACAACCCGACATAACAGAAAACCTAGTACCTCCGTGATGTAGGGCCTTAAGGGCTGAATCTATGCGTATGAACTTACCTGTTGCTGCAGAGTTGATAGTCCTGAACGTCTCGGAAATGCTCGAACCTGTACATGCACGTTCAGAAAATAAACAAGCTGCAAATGCTAATAAATAAGTTAGAAGAATTTGTTCCAAACTCATTCAAACCCTTAGAAAACAAATCGGTGTGTTTTCATCCAAAAACAGTGAGTTTTACCAAAGTATCACTATCCTTCACTCCAACCAAAACTCACTTTAAACTTGTCCAAACTTGTTAGCATTTAAAAGATGCTTACCATAGTAGAAAAATAGAAAGGAGCCGATGAGATCGAAGTAGCTTCGATGGCTGATTGACGACTGGAAGAGAGAATGCCGAGAAGAGAATGGAGAGAGAGCAGAGAAGTGAAATGAAGAGGGTTTCACGTAGGAGGAGGAACTTAACTTCTTCAACAAGTTGCCAGATGTCATTCAACCATTGGCAATCTCCCACCAACCTTAATTTCTCCCCAATTTACCCTTCCATGCATTTTAAACTTAGTGTTTAGTTCAGTTACACATTAGTTTGGTTCTCCCCTCACTAAATACTCCAAAATTTACAATAAAATAGTTATTGAATTTATGGCAATTTAAATCCATACAATAATTCAACAGATTATTACATGGCCAAAATGCCGGGTGTTACACAAACGCTTCATGTGACTCTAGTGGAGAGAGATTCCGGCGACTTCAGCACCTGTTTTCGATGGATTATCAACAGATCCTACTCACTCCAAGGAATGGATCCGGGCGATAGAGAAAATGTTCAACTATGCCGAAGTGGAGGAGAACAAGAAAGTGATATGTGCCTCGTTCTATCTCACAAAAAATGCTGGATTCTGGTGGGACACGGTGCAGTCAACTACCATGGCATTGAGCTGGGAAGGATTCAAAAGAATTTTCTACGATAAATACTTCGATCGCAGTGTGAGGAAGGAGAAGATGATCGAGTTTGCTCGACTCCGACAATTTGGTTCAGGGGCTGAGTATGTTCAGAGGTTCGAGTCACTATCCCGCTATGCACCTCATTTGGTGGCCACTGACGAAAACAAGGTGCACCAATTTATTCAGGGTTTGAAGTTGGACCTCTTACGGGGGATTTGACGAGGCCCTGTATACGAAGGTAGTGGCCAAGGCTTATCAGTTGGAAGCCTTAGAGGCGAAGTCTCAGAGATATAGAGATACACCAAAGAGAATCCTGCGTGATGCCCCTCTTCAGCAACAATAACAAAGGGGTCAGTTTGGTTAACTACAACAACAACAGAACAGAGGTATTAAGAGACCTAATGAAGTTGCCATTTATCAGGACAAGGGGAAAAGACCTATGGGAGCTCCTCAGCTTCCTGTATGCCCACGTTGCCAGAGAAATCATACGGGGGAGTGTAGACTCTTTACTGGCCGATGCTTTTGATGTGATAAGGAGGGCCACCAAGTCCGGGATTGTCCAGTGCCTGACACGAGGCCGAATCGTGCCGTGCCAAGAGTGTTTGCTATGATAGAGGAAGATGATGACACCCAGCACACGGCGATCACAGGTACGATATTAATCTGTAATGCACCTGCATATACTTTGTTAGACACGGGAACCACACATTCATTTATAGCCATGGACTTTGTGGGTAGAGAGAACTTATGTATTACGCCGTCAGATCAGCCCTACAGCATTATGCTACCGTCTGGAGAGTTTATGCACTTCGAGCAGGTTGTACGGGGTGATATAGTGTCAGTAGGAGACCAGAAGTTGTATGTCAACCTTATCGTCATCAGTATGAAAGGATACAAAGTAATTCTGGGGATGGACTGGTTGTTTCGACATCATGCCACCATCAACTGCAGGTCCGGGCTCATGTCTTTTAAGCGCACGAACGAGGTGAGGTGCTCCTATCGGGCCATACCAAAGAAACACCGTATGCCTGTTATATCTTCCTTAAAAGCTCAACAGCTGATGAGGTCAGGATGCGTCGGATTTCTTGCCCATGTAGTAGATGTTCAAAGGCAAGATGGGGTGGAACTTTAAAATATTCTGGTAGTTCGAGACTTCTTAGAGGTTTTCATAGATGACTTACCGGGATTGCCACTTGATCGTGAAATTGAGTTTGAAATTGATGTATATCCTGGTGCTGAACTGGTATCAAAGAATCTGTACCGTATGGCACCAATAGAGCTGAGGGAGTTAAAGACTCAGCTAAAAGAATTGGTAGACAAGGGTTTTGTGCGCCCTAGCTTTTCTCCGTGGGGTGCTCCTGTCCTGTTTGTTAAGAAGAAGGATGGGTCCCTATGCATGTGCATTGATTATCGTGAGCTGAACAAATTGACCATCAAAAATAAGTACCCATTGCCGAGGATCGATGATTTATTTAACCAACTACAAGGGGCTCGGGTATTCTCGAAGATCGATTTGCGCTCCGGTTATTACCAGTTGAAGGTCAGGGCTGATGATATTCCAAAGACCGCCTTCAGGACCTTGTACGGACACTACAAGTTCTTGATAATGTCTTTCGGGTTGACAAATGCCCCGGCGGCATTTATGGACTTGATGAACAAGATATTCCAAGAATTCTTGGATAAATTTGTAATCGTTTTCATCGACGACATCCTGATTTACTCCAGAAGTGAGGCCGAGCACGAGGAGCACCTGGAAATTGTGCTATCGACTCTGAAACAGCACCAGTTGTATGCCAAACTGTCAAAATGCGAGTTCTGGTTGAGCAGGATTAACTTCCTAGGCCATGTGGTGTCGGCAGAAGGAGTGTCCGTGGATCCAGCCAAGATTCTGGCAGTGAAAGAATGGCCGAGGCTGAGGAATGCCAGTGAGGTACGGAGCTTTATCGGGTTAGCTGGTTATTACAGAAAGTTTATCAAAGGATTTTCGGTGATAGCGAAACCTATGAGCAGCTTAACGAGAAAAGACATTATGTTCAAGTCGTCTGAAGCATGTGAGGTGAGTTTTCAGTCACTTAAGCAGAAGTTGACCACCGCTCCTCTATTAGTATTGCCTGTTGAAGACGGCAAATTCAGCGTATACTGTGATGCGTCCAAGGTCGGCTTGGGATGTGTGTTAATGCAAGAAGGGAAAATATTGGCATATGCATCTAGACAATTGAAGAGTCATGAGCAAAACTACCTTACACATGACCTCGAGTTGGCGGCGGTTGTGTTTGCGCTGAAAGTATGGAGACATCACTTGTACGGGCAATCATGTGAGGTGTTTTCTGATCACAAGAGCCTGAAGTACATATTTACCCAGAAAGAGCTGAACATGAGACAAAGACGGTGGCTAGAATTTGTGAAAGATTACGATATCGAGATTAAATATCATCCTGGTAAAGCTAATGTGGTAGCCGATGCACTGATCAGGATGCCAGCTACTATGCAACCGGTTATGTCGGCCGTGTCAATGCCTTTAAGGACAGAGATACAAAAGTTCGATATGGAGATAGTTTCTGCACTATCGGCCATACTAGCAGACTTGACACTACGGCCCACCGTCCTGGACTGAATTAAAGAAGCCCAGAAGACCAATTCAAAGGAAATGGCTGATATAGTAAGCAAACTACCTATGGCCTCCTCCGAGTTCAGCTATTCGGGAGATGGTATTCTGAAGTTCAAAGATAGGTGGTACGTTCCGAGGGATGATGAGCTGCGAAGGGACATTTTATCGGAAGCCCACTCGTCTTCTTTCTCTGTGCATCCTGGAAGCACAAAGATGTATCAGGACTTGAAACTTCACTTCTGGTGGCCGAATATGAATAATGAAGTGGCCAAATATGTGGAGTCTTGCATGATATGTCAACAAGTCAAAGCTAAACATCAACGACCAAGTAGAACGCTTCAGCCTCTTTCGATCCCTGAATGGAAGTGAGAGAATATCACTATGGACTTCGTTGTCGGCCTTCCAAGGACAGCAAATGGCCATAATAGCATTTCGGTCATAGTGGACAGATTAACGAAGTCGGCCCATTTTCTGCCTATAAAGACGACATATTCCATGGATCACTACACAGAGCTATATATTAATGAGATTATTAAGCTGCATGGCATTCCTGTATCGATCGTCTCAGACAGGGATCCCAGATTCACTTCCAGGTTTTGGAAAAGTTTGCAGAACTCCTTGGGTACAAAGTTACACTTCAGCACAGCCTTTCATCCACAAACTGACGGACAATCCGAGAGAACGATTCAGATACTGGAAGATATGCTAAGGTCGTGTGACAGCCCAAATCCAGAACCCGATCGGGGTCCGAGATCGGAGCCATCACTCCGGGACAGTGGACGGAAAGCGGTGATTATTTTTTTTTCCTAAATAGGATGAGCTTTAAAAGTAAACTCATAAACTTTTCAGAGGAAGGGAAAAACATTCCCTGTATTCGAAAGCGAAACAGGAAATAGAATAATATTAGGAGACGGGCTTCAGAAATAAATGACAGAATTAAAGGATAAAGCAGGAAGCAGAAATAAATAAGCTGGCGAAAGTCGTAGTTTAAAAGACAAACAGAATACTGTTGGGCGGTGGATGCAAATTAAACCAGAACGGTGGATGTCAATTAATGAGACAACGAACCGGAACTGGTGGATGTAATTAAACTAAATCAGGTGATACAATTAAATCGGGCGGAAGATGTGAGCTGATGTCAGGCGGAAGATACAGGCAACAGACGGAATTCGGATGAAATGATGACGTCAGCCGGAAGATGGGTGACGTCAGCCGGAGGATACAGACAATAAATGAAATCAGACGAGGTGATGACGTTAGCCGGAAGATGGATGACGTCAGCCGGAAGATACAGACAGAAACTGTGAATGAATTGGGCGGAAGAGATAAGCCGGCGGTGGATGTCGAATAAGACAAGACAGATGACGTCACCGGAAGATGTAATTACACTGGCAGAAAACTTGGGTGACGTCAGCCGGAAGACGGAGTTTTAAACTGGACGGAAGACTTATGCTGACATCAGCCGGAAGACATAAATACACTGGGCGAATGACCTTGATGACGTCAGCCGGAAGACATAGTTTTAAAGGCAAAATTTGATAACTTTTAACAGAAATACACCCGAGCGGAGAGCATAAAACATAAGACATAAACGTCTCAGATTCTCAAACCACATCAAAACATGGTTCTCGAGCACGACAGAAACTTAAATATTTCACTCTGCATAGATAGCTCAAAAACCAGAGACCATCCAGACATAGACTAACAGAAATATCCCAAACTATCTTAGAATACTTCAGAACATAATTAACTGTCAAATACAGTGCAAACAGAAGGTATGAAAATTGTAGACTTTCAATACCTGAATTCAAAACAAGGTTGTAAAACGTACTCTACAATATACAGATTCAATGAAACAGACTGCATGGATAGTTCCAAAACCAGAAGTCATCCATGCACAAACAAACTAACAGAAATGTCCCCAAACAATTTCAGAAACATTCAGAATATAAACTTAACTGTCAAATACAGTGGTTTCTAAAACTGAGAAGTCAGAACTTGTACATTGTTTTAAAATCTGAGGATCAGTACAGGACCTAACATATATTTGCAGAATCTACCAAAAGAGAAGTTTTTACAGAGTTTTACCACAAAACCAGAATTTCCCAGAAAACTTTACAGATATAGACATTACAAAAAAACTTAAACCTCAGGACGGAAGACTATGTCTGGCTGCAGCAACCAAACCCCCATGAGCTCGAGCCACCAGCCACCTATTCATCAGATTGAGGCACAAAGTCCTCAGGTTCGGGTTCAGTACCTACATCAGGGAGTTCACCTATGAGTCTAAAACTCAGTAAGGACATATTAGATATGCAATGATGCAAAATGCTATGCATACAGTTTTTTTTTTTTTTTTTTTCAGAAATACGGTGACAGTACAGAGCATTAAGTTACAGTGGCAGTAGAATTAAGTGGAGCTTATAGGGGAACTGACAAACAGTGTGGGAGGGGGAGGGGGCACTATCAGGCACAATCAAGGATACAGTACAGTAAACGGTAAACAGTAAACAATTCTGGGGCCAGTCCCCGTCTCGCACTTACCTGGTACATTTCAGTCGGATTTTATCTTGTTTAGTTCCAAACAGTGTACAGAAAACATTTGCATGTCTTTCAGAGAAAACGTGTATGCATGAACGGTGCTTGAACTTAAACAGGCAGACAGCAGAAATAAGACAACAGAAGGTTAATCGAAGCCAGACATTTCAGAAACATAGACTATAACCTTTCTACCCAAAACAACCCGACGGAACAGGAAACCTAGTGTCACAACCCGAGAGGGGGCCTAACAGAAACGCCAGGTTAAACGATCAACCTCAGAGAGGTCCACCGTCTAACCTAAGGCTAAATGCGGAAGATTAGCACTGATCCAGGACCTCCTCGAAGCAACAAATGAAAGAGAGTACAAAAAATCGTAGAAATATAAGATAAATGATAATAATTACATGCCAAATAAAATACAATCTCGAATGTCTTACATACACAAATCTATAGGAAATAAAAAGTGTGACCCTAGGGAAAATCCACACGACAGAGCTCACTTCCTAGCCTTCCTTCCTTAAATTAGCGAAATTGATCACAATTATTTACACTAAAATTTGCGAAAAATTTATTCAAATTTTTACAACTACTAAAATTTGACGGGTTTTACACCTAGTACCTTCGTGATGTAGGGCCTTAAGGGCAAACCTACGGTTATGAACTTACCTGTTTGCTGCAATGTGGAATGCTCGAATGTCTCTGGAACGCTCGGACCTGTTGCTGAAATGTAGATAAGTTAAACAAGCTGCAAATGCTAACAAATAACTTGTAGAATATGCAGCAAGCTCATCTTAACTCTTTAGGAAAACACACTAACGTATTTTCATCCAAAACAGTGAGTTTCACAGAATTAATAACCCTAAACCCAAGTGAAAACTCGCATTAAACTTGTCCAAAATCAATAACTTCCGTAGATGATTACCTTGGTTGAAGGAAACAGAAGAAAAACGAGGAAACAAAGTGTTGGTGCTTTGTCAAAAATCGCCAGGAAGAGAGCACAAAGAGCAGTGGGGAAGAAACAGATGAGAAGTGAGGGTTTCACGTAGGAGGAAGACTTAGCTTCTTCATCAAGTCGCCAGATTTCATTCAACCATTGGCTCACTCCCACCAACCTTAATTTCTCTCCAAATTGCCCTTCCATGCATTTTAAACTTAATGTTTTGTTTAGTTACACATTAGTTTAGTTCTCCACAATTATTCCAATAGTTCCACCAAAACACTCCTTTGTATTAATATAATATTAATCCCGATTAAATGATCCGGGAAAATTATTACATGGCAAAATGCCGGGTGTTACAGGTTTTGCGTGCTGAAGTTTCATGCTCCTTGGAGTAGATATTTGCTGCTTGTGGAGTTCGCTTACAACAATAGCTACCAGGCTACGATCGGTATGGCTCCGTATGAAGCTCTTTATGGCAGGAAGTGCAGATCTCCATTATGTTGGGATGAAGTTAGAGAATCCAGACTTATCGGCCCTGAGTTTCTACAGCAGATGTCCGAGGTAATTGCTGCTATCAAACAAATAATCCGAACTGCACGGAGTCGGCAGAAAAGCTATGCAGACCATCGGAGAAGAGACTTGAAGATCGCTGAAGGCGATGAAGTATTCCTGAAGGTGTCACCTTTCAAGGGCGTGATGAGATTTGGCAAGAAAGGGAAGCTAAGTCCAAGGTTTGTTGGGCCCTTTTCCATCTTGAAGAAAGTAAGAAGCATGGCTTACAGACTTTTGTTGCCAGCGTCTATGGATGAGGTTCACAACGTCTTTCATGTTTCGATGCTGAGAAAGTGTGTTCGAGATCCAACTCAGATTGTGAAACAGGTGGACTTTGATATCATGCCGACGCTGACATATGAAGAAAGGCCCATACAGATATTTGATACTTCACTCAAGGTGTTGCGCAACAAGGTAGTCCCATTGGTGAAAGTTTTGTGGCACAATCACAACGTGGAGGAAGCCACATGGGAAAGACCAGAAAATGTTAGAGCCCAATATCCGGACCTCTTTGCTTAGGAATATTTTGGGGACAAAATTCTGTTAAGGTGGGTGGTATGTAACACCCCGCAATTTGCCTATGTAATTATTCCCCGAATATGTAAACGGAAATTCTCCGATATTAATGCAATGACTATTTTAATGAAATTGTTGATGTGTTCAATTGAATGAAGGTGATTCGTGAGACCGAACCGACTAACTAAATGATGTTTTAGTTAAAATCCAATGGAAGGGCAAACTAGGAAGGAATTAAGGTTGGTGGGAGGGAACTAGCAGATGATTGACACTTGGCAAAACTTGTTGAAGGAGCCAATGCCTTTTCTCTTCCATTCTCCCTCATTTCTCTTCACTCTACGTAAAACACTCTCTGTTTTCTCTCTTCCAGGCGACTACGATATTTCCAAAAACTTCCTTTCTCCTGTTTCCTCTAGTTACAGGTAACCTTCTACGATAGTTAATAAGTTTAGGTTAAACGTTAGTTCTTTTTTTTTTTTTTTTTTGAAGTTTAGGTTAATGTCCGATTTTGCGTACTCTAGGTTCGCGAACCACAGTTGTCGTGCATGCAAAGCTTGCTGCATTTCAGACAACAGGTAAGTTCATGCATATAAGTTGGCTCTTAAGGCCCTACAGCAAGGAGACACTAGATTTTGGTTCGGGTAGTTAGGTCGTAGGTTATGCTTTAAGTTAAACGTGTTCTTTGTGTTCTGTTTCCCGTAGTTTTTATTCTGTCACTTGTATATGTTGAGTTTAAGCATCATACCTATTCATGCATTCACGTTTTCTGGAAAACCCTGTAAATGTTTTTAGCACCGGATTTGAAGTTAAGAAAGATAAAACCTGTAATGAAATGTATGGTTAAGTGTAGACGAGGACTGACATCCTGTCATGTACTCCTGTTATGTCCTGTTGTGGCATGTACTCCTGTTGCGCTAGCTGTTCTTCCCACTTATACCTTCCTGTCCAGTGAACGTAATGTAAAGTAATGTAATGTTCATGTATTTGAAAATGTTCATGCACAGCATACGCATCACCGCATTTCATGTTCTTACTGAGCTCTAGGCTCATAGTTGAACTCCCTGTTGTAGATATGGATCCTCCAGATGAGGACTTTGTACCTCAAGCTGATGAATTGGGGAGGTTGACGGATTGAGCTCATGGGGTTTGGTTGCTGTAGTCAGACGTATTCTGTCCCGAGGTTTAAGTTTTAAATTGAATTTCATGTTTGGAAACTTTGTTGGGATTTTGGTGTTTTCGTTTTAAAACTTTGTTGGGAACTCTGTTGGGGTTTTTGTAATGTATAGGTTTTAGTGTTCAAGTTTTTAAACCTCTGTAATTGACAGTTGAATGCATATTTTGATTTATTCTGGAACTGCTTGAAGTTCTCTTCTTTTAGGTTCTGCATGGATTGTCTCGAGTTTTAGAGCTATCCATGCAGTCTGATTTCTTGCACTTCAGTCATGTTTTCCAACTTCTGTCATGTTTTTATACATGTTTTAAAACTGTGTTTTGAATCGGGTTTTTGTGAAATTTGTAATTCTTATGCCTTCTGTTTTCATGCTTTCTGTTTTTTAATGTCTCACTGTTAAATATCGTCCATTTTGTCTATAAAAGAGTTGTTTATTTTGTTCTGTGAATAGTCGTCCATGCTGTATGTAAAATAGTCGTCCATTCTACCTCCAGTTTTGGTTGTCTATTTTGCCTTCGGTTTTCTGTCTTTTATTTGGCTAAGTGTTAGTCGTCCACGCCTTCAGTAAAACAGTTGTCATTCTCTTCTGTAAAACAGTCGTCCACGTCCATTCTGCCTTCAAAATAATGGTCTATTTTGCCTTCGGTTTCTGTCCTTTATTCGGTTGTGTTATCGTTCAAAGTTATCGTCTACGATAACTTCGCCGAGAGTTTGCCTGTTATTTTAAAAGTCAAAAGTCAGTCTTTGATTTTAAACATCCACAGACTTCTGTGTCCACTATCTTTGTCTTTTAGTGCAAACATCCACAGACTCTTGTGCCCGCTATTTCGGTCTTTTATTTCAAACGTCCACAGATTCTATCTTCTGTGCGATTGCCCACAGCCCCCGAATGTCCACGGCTACTATAGTCTTCCACAGTATGTCTTCTAGTTTACGTTTTTTCCCATTTTTACTTCATGTTTTATTCTGTTTATTCCCCCCAGTCGTCCATTTCTGTTTCCTGTTTTTCCTAGTTTCTTCTGTTATTCACTTCTGTAACCCAGTTTTAAATTAGTTCTCGTTCTCTCTCTGTCATTCTATAATTCTGATATTCAACGTAGTTTTTCTCTCCGTAAAGTGTTTTTTTTAGGGTTTTCTATGTTTCTTCATGTTGTCTTCTGTCGTCTATTTCTATAGCCTAAATATTAATATGTTTTCTGTCTTTCGATTCTGTTTTCTGTTAAAGTTTTAAAAGTAAAGTTAAAAAAAATATGTCATGTTTTAAAATGTCCAGAGTGATGGCTTGGCTCTCGGATCCCGATCGGGGTCGGGTTCCGGGCTGTCACAACGTCACCCTCGAAGTATTCTTATTTTAACAAGTCAACCTCTACTGGACATTCGTTCTCTACTAACGAGCATCCGCTTAGTTTTAAATGTAAAATGAGCGTCCATTCAACAATTTTCAAGCATCCGTTCATAGGCATCCATTTTGGCACCTGTTCAAAGCCACGTTTTCGCCCATGCTCGGGATCGGACATCCATTTATTTTGGAACGGACGTCCGTTCCCGAGCACGTTCGAAAACACAGCTTTGAATGGGTGCCAAAACGACGTTCGTTCTTGAGAATCGCTAGGAACAGACGTCCATTGTTTATTAAACAGATGTTTGTTGCCCGTCCCTATAAAACGGCGATTTGGCGGTTTGCAAAAATGGCGCATGTTTTTTTTTTTTATAGGGTCAGGCAACGGACGTCTGTTTAATAAACAACGAGCGTCAGTTCTTGAGAAGTCACCAGGAACGGACGCCCTGTGGTGGAGAACGGATGTCAAGTAGGAGTTGATTTGTTAGAATAATATATTTTGAGGCTGACATTGTGAAGAATAATTCTTTAATGACATTTTGTGAAATATCCCAAACTTTAGGATTTAAAATAGAATTTATCCTATTAAATAATTACACGCCAGTTAATTTATAATTTTTTGCGGTTAATTCACTGTATAAGTTTGAAATAATCTTACAATTAATTTGGCGTTTAGTTTTAATATAATTAAGAAATTTTATTCCATATTTAATTGTTAATAAAAAGTAATTATTAATCGCATAATAAAATTAAATACGGCTGAACTCCCTTCAAAATAAAGCATTCTGGCTTTCTTTAATCTTTAATAGAATTGGACGTTGCATTGAATTTATTTATTTTATTTAATTATATTAACTTTTCTATTAAATTTGAAAAACACATATCATAATTTTTCTCAAATGTATTTATTTCATTAATGTAATTTTGTTCATTTTAACCAATACATTAAATATTTTTCAAATTTTTTAAAGGAAAATTACCAATTAAAACCTTAAAGTATAGGTTTTTTTAATTTCAACCATAAACTATCATTTCTAGTGCCCTTAACCTTAAGCTATGAAAAACCTAACAAATTCAATCCTTGCGGACGTCCTTTTACCATCCGTTATAGAATTTTGTCATAGAACAGACGGACTCTTAAAAACAGAGTCTGTCTGTTATCTAGAATAGACGGACTGTTTCAAAACACAGTCCATCCGTTTATATTTTTTGCCGTATACAGTGCGCACTCTAAAAAAACACCGTCTGTTCGTTCTTCTCTGGCGACGTGACACTCGAAAACGTCACATCGGACGCACTCTGGGTGTGTTTACCCTCTGTTCTACACCATCTGTCCGTTCTGTTTGCGGTGTATTATATAAACGGACGCACGTTGGATCAACATGATATAAAATGGACAGACTCTCCGAGAGTCCATCCGTTGTCCTCAGCGGACGCACTCGTATATAGAGAGTGCGTCCATTTGTAAAACTAGGGCGAGAGCGGAGGATCACCACCCTCGCTGAGTGCGTCCGTTTTTTAAAATCTAACAAGATAGGATGGTCACCACCCTTGCCGAGTGCGTCCGATCTCACGATTATATCAGAACAGAGAGCTTCCCGAAGCTCATTCACGCATTTTCCTTTGCAAAAACTACGTTTCTCTCAAAACTCTTGCAAATTTTTTTGCAGAAAATCGACCGAAAAACGCTCCAGGTTATTGCTTTATCAATTCTGAATTTTTTCGTTGGATTTTTATCCAACAAACCTCACAAATTCAAGAACCAGCCCTCAAAATTCAAAATTTCCCAAATCACAAATTCGTCGTAAATGGCTGAGAGATTAGTTCATGCAGATGAGCCTGCGAACATAGAGTGCTACCCGGAGGAGGACGCTCCCATATATGGTGATATTCAAGCATTCGATCACTTAGAGACGGTTGGAGAAATAGAGGTGCATTCATCCTCACAAACTCTGGACGATGAGCCACGATCACCGTTCATGTTGGATGATGACGAGGCGGAAAACATACAAGTAAAGGAAGAAAATTCGGATGATTTTTGTTTGGGTAGACAATATAGTTTTTTAACAGCCATTAGAGAGGAAATACGAAATTATGCTTTGAAAAATGAATTTGATATTAAATTTGTTAAAAGTGAACGTACACGACTCACGATAGAGTGCCAAGGAGGATGTAAGTGGCGACTGCATGCTTTGGTCATGCAAAATGAGTTGACATTCCAAATAAAGAGTTACTTTAAAACTCAAAGTTGTGCAAGGACAATTGATAATCGACATGCTTCGACAGAATGGTTGGCAAAACGTTATTTGGATAGGTTCAAAAGTCAACCGGACTAGGAAATTCATTCTATTATCGAGACGCTGAGGAAGGAATATAATGTGAACATTACGCGGAGTCTTGCCGGAAGAGCAAGAAGAAAAGCTAAAGAACTTAATGACGGGAGGGGCGAAAAACAATTCAAGCTACTTTGTTCATACACATAAGAAATCAGGAGATCAAATCTGGGTAGCACAGTGAAAATATATAGTTACGTGGTGGGTGAGGGTCGAAATGAGAAGATGATATTTGAAAGAATGTACATATATATGGCTGCTTGCAAGGCAGGTGTGTTGCAACGGGGCAGCCTTATTATCTGTTTAAATGGATGTCATTTGAAGGGCTCCTGCCTTGGCCAATTACTCACGGCCGTCAGTATTGATGGCAATAATGACATATATCTCATTGCCATTGCCAACGTGGAGTCAGAATGCAAGGACTCGTGGAAGTATTTTTGGAGATATTGCAGGATGACCTAAGCACTGACAATGGACGCGAATGGACATTTGTGTCGAATTGACAAAAGATATATATTATTAGTATTAGTATTGTTCGGGCGTTGTAATTATATTTTTTTATGCTGAGTATGTTTTTATTTAGAATGTCAGGGGTTATCGCTTGTTGTGGAGGAGACATTTGGTTTAGCCGAACACCGCTATTGCTTCCGGCATATGTATGCAAACTTCAAAAGTCAATTTCGGTGCAGAACGTATAAAGATGCGATGTGGAATGCAACAAAGGTAACCACAAGGGAATATTTCGAGATAGAAATGAAGAAAGGGCATGAGCTAAACCTGGATGCCCACGCATGGCTTCGACGAATACCGCCTAGCTATTGGGCTAATCATGCATTTTCGTCGATTTCCAAGTGCGACTTGGGCTTGAATAATTTATGCGAGTCGTTCAATGCAGCTCTATTGCCGGCCAGGGACAAACCGATCCTGACTATGTTCGAGATTATTCGAAATACCTTGATGACTCGTATTGTAAAAAAATACGACAAGATACTCAAGTCAACAGATGTCATATGTCCTCAGATAATGAAAAAGCTGGGGAAACTAAAAGAGACAGCTCATAATTGGAGTGATCAGTTAGCGGAAGATTAAAGTTTTGAGGTCAGCAACGGCAAAGAACAATATGTCATTGACCTGATTGCAGGCGTGTGCAAATGTCAGAGGTGGGAGCTTACTGGAATCTCATGTGTTCATGTCATTCCATGCATTAATTTCATGAGGTTGCCGCAAGAAATTTTGTTCATCAATACTATCACCGGACTACATACTTGGCGATGTACTCAAACTTCATTCGTCCCATTAATGGCCAACATGCGGCTGGAACCAGACAATGCGATCCCAATCGTTCCACCGAGAGAAGGCGTCAACCTGGTAGGCCGAAAAAGAAAAGAGTGGGCGATGTTGATGAGCCACCTACGTCAAAAATTTATAAGAAGAAATCTAGAATGTCATATGGTAAATGTCGGCATCCGGGGCACAATAGTCGCACATGTCCTGACAGGGGATCCACTTCAGGTGCTGCCGCTTCGCACGACACATTTATGGATTTCCAAACATTTGACGGGACACAAGTACATTTTTACCCATTATTCTCATAAACAAACTTTCATTATTTAATTAATATAGTTTTCATTACGTGCATGAATCTTCTACACATGGCCATGGAAGGGGATGAACTACCAGGCGATGACGAGGACAATCTAGAACTGTTTTATTTTATGGACATTATACTTTATTTTTGCATTTTCTCTGTTGTAATTTAAATTGATGTACATTGTAGTTATGATGTAATACTACAAACGACCATTGTAGTTTATAATTCAAATTGTAGTTTTTTTTCCTGGACATTGTACTTTGATGTTGTAACGACCCCTTTTCCCAGCAAGATATTGTTCGCTTTGAGGATTGAGCCGTATCTCAATATTCTCCCCTCACGGCTTTGTTTGGCGAGGACTTCCCAGTCGGTCACTCAACCTTGTACTACTCTCGTCGAAACACTTTTAACTTCGGAGTTCTTATGGGATCCGTTGCCAATTGTGCTCCAAAACGCGTCTTACTATTTTTGGGAGGGTCTCTTTACATATGTTTTATTTCCACATACTTCCCCAAGCGATGTGAGATTGTGACGACCCCCACATTACGACCTACCCCCTTCACCGGCCTTTTTCCCGCACGGACGCACCGCCATTCGGGTCCGGATCCAGTATACGGGCCAGTCGTGTAATACCTGAGATTTTTTGGTGTTACGCTTTTTAATTATTATGCTTGGAAATGGGGAAATTTTGTTAGAACCCTAGGAATTTATTAGGTTATTTGGTGGGATAAGGAGATTTTGGGGAAACCAAACTAGGGAGTAACCGAAACAACGAACTATGTAGCGAAGTTGGTAAGAAACCAATGGAGGGGCAATTTGGGTAGGAATTAAGGTAGTTGGGAGGGAGCCAATGGATGAGATCCAAGTGTCCAAGCTTGTTGGAGAAGCTTTGCTATCTCTCTCTTCCTTCTTCTCTTCGTAAAACACTCATCATTTTCTTCTTCTCCTTTCTGCCTTCTCTCTTCCAGACGACGAACGACCATCAAAGCTCCTCCGATCTCCTCAGTTTCTTTCTATTTCTCTGCCTAAGGTAATCATCTACTATAGTTAACGAGTTTAGACAAGTTAAAATGTTAGTTTTTTGAAGTTTAGGGTTAAGGTTTTGCAGAAAACTCAATGATTTTATACTAAAAACACGTTAGAATGTTATCAAAGGGTTTGATGGAGCTAGAGAGAAGACTACTAAGTTTGATTAGTTAGCATTTTTCAACGTGGTTCATTTTCAATCGTACATGATATAGATCTGTGGATCGCCGAGGACGTGCGTACAAAGCTTGCAACACTACGGACGCCAGGTAAGTTCATGCGTATAAGTTGGCCCTTAAGGCCCTACAACACGGAGATACTAGGTTTTTGGTTGTCGGGTAGTTAGGTGGTAGGTTAAGTTCTAAGTTGAATGAGTTTGCTTTCTGTTTTGCTTGTTAGCTTGTAGCCTGTTTAACTTATGTTTAAGCACCGTAAATGTTCATATATACACGTTTTCCTGAAAGTCATGTAAATGTTTTATGCACGAGGTTTGAAGTTAAGAAAGATAAAACCTGTAATGTAATGTACGGTTAAGTGTGGGACGAGGACTGGCATCCTGTTCTGTATTCCTGTAATGTATACCTGTTATGTGCCTGATAGTGTACTTTTGTTGCGCCAGTTCCTCTATAAGCTCCACTTATACCTTCTGTGCACTTGACGTAATGTAAAGTAATGTTCATGTATTTCAAAAGTTTATGTATAGCATATGCATCATTGCATTGTATGTTCTTACTGAGCTCTAGGCTCATAGTTGAACTCCCTGTTGTAGGTATGGATCCTCCAGATGAGGACTTTGTGCCTCAGGCCAACGAGTAGATGGAGTTGGTAGGACGAGCTCATGGGGTGGTTATGGTAGCCAGACATATTTTGAACCTGTGGGGGTGTATTTTTGAGGTGTATGTCAAGTTCTGTACAGCTTTTGGGATTTTAAAATGATGTATAGACTTTGTGTTGATGTTTTAAAACCTCTGTTCTGACAGTTGAATATATATTTTGAAATATTCTGAAACTGCTTGGAGTCTTTTCTTTTAGGTTATGCGTGGATTGTCTTGGGTTTTAGAGCTATCCATGCAGTTAGATTTTAGAACTTCTGTCATATTTTTCTGGTACGTCCAAACTTATGTTTTGAATCAGGTTGTTGAAGTTTGAACCTTTTTGTGCCAAGAGATGTAAACTGTCAAACAGAGAGGCAGCCGATTGATCGGCTGTGGTAGCAGATCGATCGGTGAAGTGTTGAATTTTAAAAACAGTCGTTCATTCTACCCTAAAAAAAACAGTCGTCCATTCCGCCCTTTAAAAACAGTCGTCTGTTCTGTCCTTTAAAACAGTCGTCCACGCTATTCTTTAAAATAGTCGTACACGTCGTTCTTTACAACAGTCGTCCACGTTGTTCTTTAAAACAGTTGTCCATTCCTGTTGACTTCTGCAGTCGTCCACAGCTTCTACACTTCTGTTGTCCACAGCTCCTGCACTTCTGTTGTCCACAGCTCCTGCACTTCTGTTGTCCACAGCTCCTGCACTTCTGTTGCACTTCTGTTGTCCACAGCTTCTGCACTTCTGTCGTCCACAGCTTTTGAACTTCTGTTGTCCACAGCTCCTGCGCTTCTGTTGTCCACAGCTCTTGCGCTTCTGTCGTCCACAGCTTCTGCGCTTCTGTTGTCCACAGCTTCTGCACTTCTGTTGTCCATAGCTTCTGCACTTCTGTTGTCCACAGCTTCTGCACCTCTGTCGTCCACAGCTTCTGCACTTCTGTTGTCCACAGCTTTTGCATTTCTATTTTCCATTTTATGCCTTTGATTTTATGTCTGGCCATTTTAAAAGTTCAAAAAAAAAAACTTCACGTTTCTAATGTCTGGTGTGAGGCTCGCCAACCTCGATCAGTTCGGGGGTCGTCACAAGTCGTGCACATATGGGTCATCACAATCACCCCCCCCCCCCTCGGGCCCAACGTCCTTGTTGGCCACATTTTCAATTGGGTACAGGCTCTGATACCATTTGTAACGACCCCTTTTCCCAGCAAGATATTGTCCGCTCTAGGGATTGGGCCGTAGCCCAATATCCTCCCCTCACAGCTTTGTTTGGCGAGGACTTCCCAGTCGGTCACCCAACCTAGTACTACTCTCGCCGAAGCACTTTTAACTTCGGAGTTCTTATGAGATCCGTTGTCAATTGTGCTCCAAAACGCGTCTTACTATTTTTGGGAGGGTCTCTTTACATATGTTTCATTTCCACATACTTCCCCAAGTGATGTGAGATAGTGACGGATCCCCACATTACAACCTACCCCTTTCACCGGCCTTTTTCCTTCGCGGACGCACCACCATCCGGGTCCAGATCCAGTATACGGGCCAGTCGTGCACATATGGGTCATCACAATCACTCCCCTTCGGGGGCCCAACGTCCTCGTTGGCCACATTTTCAGTTGGGTACAGGCTCTGATACCATTTGTAACGACCCATTTTCCCAGCAAGAAATTGTCCGCTTTGGGGATTGGGCTGTAGCCCAATATCCTCCCCTCACGGCTTTTTTGGCAAGGACTTCCCAGTCGGTCACCCAACCTGGTACTACTCTCGCCGAAGTACTTTTAACTTCGGAATTCTTATGGGATCCGTTGCCAATTGTGCTCCAAAACGCGTCTTACTATTTTTAGGAGGGTCTCTTTACATATGTTTCATTTCGACATATTTCCCAAGCGATGTGGGATTGTGACGACCCCCACATTACGACCTACCCCCACCAGCCTTTTTCCCGCGTGGACGCACCGCCATCCGGGTCCGGATCCAGTATACGGGCTAGTCATGCACATATGGGTCATCATAGATGTATTTTAGTTTATGATGTAAAATTCTGGAACTGTTTGGTTATTTGAATATGCAGGAACCGTTTGATATTACCTATGGGGAGTCATAAAACAAAGAAAATTATGTCCAATTAGTGTAAAAAATTTAGTGTATAAAACTTTAATTTATCAAACATAGTGCAATTTAGTGAAAAATTTGCTAGAGTTTCCTTTGTTTTTTGACTCCCTCATAGCTAATACCATCATACATATTCAAATACCCAAACAGTTTCAGAATTTTGCATCAAACTAAAGTGCATCAAAGTAAAATAAATGAAATTAAAGTGCATCAAATTAAAGTACATCAAACTAAAATGCATCAGTTCTAGAATTTTACATCATAAACTAAAATACATCAAATTAAAGTCTTTCAAACTAATGTACATCAAATTGAATTACAAAATAAACTACAGTTAGACTTCTTCTTCATAGATTCATAGTCTAGTAGTCCATCATCCCCTATCTACACGTAATCAAAGTTATATTAGAAAATATTAATTATAATGAAAATAAAAATGAGAAAAAAAGGTTGAAATGTACGTACGATTGAGTATCGTCGTCATTGCCCATCATCGGTTGAACTTCCTCATCATTGCCCACCATCGGTTGGGCATAGTCATTATCCTCTTCCATTGGTTAGGCGTCGTCTTCATTGCCCGACATCTGTTGACTGCCCTCGTCATGGCCCCCCATCCAATTCAGAATGATCTGCCTCGTACCTCTCTAGTAGTCCATTATATTTTTCTAGTAGCTCATCATCCCTCTGAGGTTGTTCATCACCTTTATATGAGACTCTGCATGCCTCATTTCAAGCTGATTGACTCTGTCTGCGAGAGAGTCTATCTCTGCCTTACTCACTTCCTAGCTCATCGGG
Source organism: Begonia masoniana (assembly GCA_022432975.1). Taxonomy (NCBI): domain Eukaryota; kingdom Viridiplantae; phylum Streptophyta; class Magnoliopsida; order Cucurbitales; family Begoniaceae; genus Begonia; species Begonia masoniana. The sequence continues at coordinate 17,715,163 of CM039511.1, forward strand.
AGCACTATGGTCATGGGTGCCTCCATATGAACATCATCCTGGGGGCCCTCTCATCTCCCTTGGACGTCTAGATCCCGCCTGTTTCAACAAGGCCCATCCGAACCAAATGAATCTTGCCAAAAATGTCACCGGCCCACTGTGATCTCATTTGCACTCCAGGCAGTAACTGAATATGAAAATGCTGGACAATCTTCAGAATCAACACACCATAGGACATGTTCTTGTTTCGTGTACGCCTGATCTCACACATGTAACTTAAAATCACAAAGCCGGGTCGAACATCCTACCGCTGTACAGTTTCTCCATCACATAGAGATCCAGAAGTTAACGAGATCTCTATGTCCATGTCGCGGTAGAATGGTGTGTGATACCATGTTGTGGATCACACGAGCTTTTTAGTTCAAATCTCTAGCTCTTGGCTTAGGGAACCCCACAATGTCAGATTTCTAATTACTTTTCCTTAAGAACTCTGTTCCCTCGACTGTTACGATAAAATGACAGTTCCGAGAAGTATGGTAGCATCTTTCCACCCCTTCTCCGACAAACCCGATCAACTCAATGACCCTCTCTGGAGTAATCACAATCTTCGTACTGAATATGTATGTCTTTATACTTCCCGACCTCTCGAAAAAGCTCATGTTCTCATAAAATAGGCAAAAAATTTGGTCACAGCTATCGCTTTTCACACTGTACACCCCTTGGAGGCCGATTATGTTGAATATCTCCTGTATCCCTAAGGACTCCCAACCTGTAAAATTCACGATCTTCAAAACCATATCGATTGGTGTAACAAATCCAGCTAGAACTGCTCTTCACAAGCCACACTACGAAATTTAGTGTACTAAAACTCCGACTGGTTCGACCATGGCAGCTAGGGGTGTTTAAAAATCGAACCGGAACTGGAAATCGAACCAAAATCGATGACATCGGTCCAGTTCGGGTCGGTTTTGATAAAGGAAAAACTGAAATACGGTTCTAAATTACAAGAACCAACTGTATTTGTTCGGTTTTCGGTTCGGATCAGCAAGAACAGACAATAACCAAACTGAATTGACCAACAAGGTGAATAATCACGGAGAAGATATGAAATGGCTGTGGAAGTGGATTTTCCCCGCGAGAAGAGTCATCCGAGGAGTCGCCTCGCGTATCAATTCTCGCTAGAGCGGTAAATCTCTCTCTTACGTTTCGAAAATCACGTTTTACCTGCTCTGCAGAGAAAGTGTTTGTGATATTGCCAAACAAATTGAACAGGAGTGTTGAAGTTACGAAGCGATGTTAGGGCTTGCCAGTATGAGGATGTGCGAGTGATGTGGGAGATGCTGAAGAGAAACAAAACAGAGCTGGTTCAATTTGATAGAAGCAGAAAGGGAGATATGGAGTTTCCTTGAATGTGCTAGTTCTGCTCCATGTCTTGGTTGCAGGTTTTGAAAATTCCTTCTCTTCCACCGCAGAGTTTTGTGCAAGTCCAACTCATCGTGGCAAGAAAAGCACTTGCCGACGTCGGAATCATAGCCAGAATTGTTGTCGTAGTCTGTCATATCGCGAAGTCGTTGCATAACTGCGACTCGGTGGCCAGTGGGGGCTCAGGAATTTGGGTATTTCTCTGGAGCGTGTTAAAAATTGGAACTTTGGAAGTGCTTTTATATAATATATTTTATATTATTTTAAATTTTTTAACATATTTTGAAGAACTGAAATCGAACAAAAAATTTTGGTTCTGTTCCGGTTGGTTTCCTGATCGGTTTCTGCCTCCATTCTTGAAATCAAATTCTGGTCAGTTCGGTTCGGTTTCCCTCCAAAATCAAACCGAACCGACGTTTGAACACCCCTAGTGGCGGCCTCACTGTTCACCAGCTTCTGAAGACGTCGCAGGTGCCCGACGTTCTGGAAGTCCACCCTTTCACCTAACAACTAATATCTCAGCCATTTCAGTATAATGTTTCTAAATTATATGCCGAATTGAATAACTCTTGCAAATAAAAAAGACAACCGGTTAGTTATAAATTCAAAATTTGTATGAGCCAAACATGAAATTCACGCAGTTCTGAAAATTATAAACTCTAAGCTTAGAGATAGAGATGGCGACAAAGATGATATCATAAACAAAGTAACAAACCATCAAATTCACGCGGTTTAGGGAATTCAAAAATTTTCAGGGCTCGGGTTGGATTTCACGGATTTTTTGGATAAAAATCGAAACAAATAATTCAGAATTGATAAAGTAATAACCTGGAGCAACTTTTGGTCAATTTTCTGCAAAAAAAATTGTGAAAGTGTCGAGAGAAAATCGTCAGTAATGAAGAGGAGTGTAACGTCCCCGAACCTACCCCAGCTCGGTGCGTTACTTTGACCACACTTACTACGTTTAAAACGGAGTTTAAAATAATTTTCGATAAAATTTCGACTCAATTTTTGGGTTTTTGAACCCTAAAAAATGGTTGGAAAACGTGCATAAAATACGTGCAAAATATGTCGGAAAAGATTGGGTCAAAACATATTTAAAATAGGAAAGTTTTTAAAAAATTTCAGAATGACCCAAAGGGGTGCCACGCGCGCGCACCACAACGCGCGCGCTGGTGCCTATCGATCGGCACCCTCTTGGGTGCACAACCAATCCTTGCCGATCGATCGGCGCTGGGCGCTGCTCGCCCCCACAGCGCGCGCCCCGCGTGGGCCTCCAGCACCCTGCGCACGCCACCAGCGACCCTTTCCCTCTTTTCTCCATTTTTCTTCAAACCACTCACACCAAATCACCTAAAACTTACCCCAAATTTTTCCCGACATATCCACCTTTACGACACGTGAAAAGCTTGAAAAACTGACTCCAAAACGTCATCAAAAATGTGCAAACCAATGTCGTTTATTATACAAAAAATTGAGCAGCATAACGACTAAAATTTTCTAAAACCAAATCCTGAAAAGGCTACATACGCTAAGGAAAATTCCTGGGTGTTACAAGGAGAGTGCGAGAATGAGCTTCGGTAAGCTCTCTGTTCTGATATAAAAGTGAGATCGGACGCACTTTGCGAGGGTGGTGACCTTCCGATCTCGTTAGATTTTAACAAATGGACGCACTCGGCGACCCTCTGCTCTCGCCCTAATTTTAAAAACGGATGCACTCTCTATATAAGAATGCGTTCACAGAGAAAAATGGACGGAGTCTCTAAGAGAGAGTCTGTCCGTTTTCTATCCTATTGATCCAACGTGCGTTCGTTTATATAATACACTGAAAACAGAACAGACGGACAGTGTAGAATGGAGGATGAACACCCCCCAGAGTGCGTCCGATGCGACGTTTTTGAGTGCTACGTCGCCAGAGAAGACGGATGGTGTTTTTCGAGTGTGTGCACTGTATGCGGCAAAAAATATAAATGGACGAGTTGTGTTTTGAAACAGTCCGTCCATTCTCGATAACAAACAGACTCTGTTTTTAAGAGTCCGTCTGTTCTACGAAAAAATTTGAGAAAAGACAGTAAAAGGACATCCACAAGGGTTGAATTTGTTAGGTTTTTCATAGTTTAAGGTTAATGGCGTTAGAAATGATAGTTTAAGGTTTGAAATAAAAAAACATATATTTTAGAATTTTAATTGGTAATTTCCCTTTTACCGTTCGTAAGTATGTAAAAAAATAAAAAACTTGAAATACATTTGACATTCTAAACTTACAAAGTCTGTAGAACTGATATTTTAAATATCGTCTTTCGTTTAATAGACCCCTTTATGACCTTAACATGTTTTATATATCTAATAAGTAATTAGGTCGAATGCAGAATAAGTTTAAATTCCTTCTATGGTTGATATTCTCTTTATTTCTTAGACTTTTTTTTCTTGATGGAGTTCTCTATTTGTTTAGCTTTTACTAAATCTTTATATTTTGTCAATTGATGGTATATTTTTTGTTTTTAAGAGTATAAATTTAGGGACTCAATCTTGTGTTATAATCATTGAAAAATTATCTCTATCAAAGAGTTTTCAACAAATATATATATACGTAAAAGTACTACGACAAAATTAAATTAATGTAATATATCATTGAATTGAATAATTAATTTTTCAAAATTCATGCACATCTACGTGTATTCTTTAATTCTACAATCTAATTATACACAATGACGTGACAAACATTAATTGATGAGTGAAAGTAATTATTAATAGACAATTATTATATTATATGGACATCTTTATGAAGTTTATAAATCTAACACATTTAGCTTTTGCTCGTTAACAAAATAGATCATGTCGTCGAGAAATCCACAAAAGTTATCAAGCTAGTACCGCATGATGGTGTAACTTTATAATTGTTATCTACTAAGTGCTCTCTTTAGGAAAGAAAGGTTTATTGACCTTGATAATTAATTAATTAATTTAGAATACTATATATTTTCATTAGATATTATATAATTTATGGCATAACGTTCAATAATTTAGAATACTATATATTTTAAAAACATTTATTTCCTTTTTAATCACTGTTGATTCAACGACTACCATTTTTTCACTGTTGACTACCATTTCAGTTTATTGACTTCTTCAACTCTATGAACTTTTCTCATCAGCTCATCGACAACAAATTTTCCGATATAACGAACGCAGAATTCAAGAGCGCATACCTGTGATTCCGTCATAATAAGCATAAGAAAACATATTTCACATATGAAGGAGAAAAGGGTATGCCAATTACTACTGATTGGAGAAAGAAAAGTGATGTAACTCCACTCAAAGATCAAGGCCAATGTGGTGTGAAATCATTATGTCATAAATTTGAACTTTGGTTCCTTATTCATAGCTTCAAGAACAACATCTCATCACTTAGCAATATTATTACTAACTTTTGAGATCCTATAAGTGGCAAAATAACCTACAACTTAGAACTTTCTTCGCTAAAAAAGAGAAATCAAACTATACATCACACAATATAGCAGCATGTTCAACACATATCTATCTAATGATGTTGGTGTGACGCCCCCCAGACCCGATCGGGGTCGAAGGGCCTCACTCAGGACATTTTTAAAACGTGGACTATTTTTTTTTTTTGAACATTTAAAGCTTTACACAGAGTAAACCTTCTCTGGAATTGAAGACTGAAAGACATAGAGTGGAATACATGACATAAAGTGGAAGACTTAAACTAGAAGACATAAAGTGGATGACAGGAGTGGATGACAGAAGTGGATGACAGAAGTGGATGACATAGTGTGGATGACAGAAGTGGATGTCAGGAGTGGATGACATAGAGTGGATGAGAGGAGTAGATAACATAGAGTGGATGACAAAAGTGGATGACATAGAGTGGATGATAGGAGTGGATGACATAGAGTGGATGACGGAGTGGATGACAGTAGTGGATGACATAAAGTGGATGACAGGAGTGGATGACATAGAGTGGATGACAGAAGTGGATGACAGGAGTGGATGACATAGAGTGGATGACAGAAGTGGATGACAGGAGTGGATGACAGGAGTGGAGGACAGAATGGATGACAGAGTGGACGACAGGAGTGGATGACATAGAGTGGATGACAGGAGTGGATGACATAGAGTGGATGGCAGAAGTGGATGACAGGAGTGAATGACATAAAGTGGATGACAGAAGTGGATGACATAGAGTGGATGACAGGAGTGGAGGACAGAATGGATGACAGAGTGGACGACAGGAGTGGATGACAGTAGTGGATGACATAGAGTGGATGACAGAAGTGGATGACATAGAGTGGATGATAGAAGTGGATGACATAGAGTGGATGACAGAAGTGGATGACAGGAGTGGATGACATAGAGTGGATGACAGTAGTGGATGACAGTTTAAAGGCAAAATGGACAATATTTAATAGGAAGACATAAAAACAGAAGGCATAAGAAAACAAACTGCATGGATAGCTCTAAAACTCGAGACTATCCATGCACAACCTAAAAGGAAAAGATTTCAAAAACAATTCCATAATATTTCAAAATGTATTCAACTGTTAAATAAAAACAGAGGTTTCAAAACTTAAACATAGAGTCTATACATCGTTTTAAAATCTCAGAAGCTGTACAGAACTTTAGAAAAATACATCCTCACAGGAATAACATATGTTTGACTGCAGTGACCAATCCCCATGAGCTCGATCCACCAACTTCATCTACTCATCAGCTTGAGGCACAAAGTCTTCATTTGGAGGATCCATACCTACAACAGGGAGTTCAACTATAAGCCTAGAGCTCAGTAAGAGCAAAAAAATGCAGTGATGCATATGCTATGCATGAACTTTCGAAATACAGTGACATTACATTACATTACGTTTCATTGGACAGGAAGGTATAAGTGGGGCTTATAGAGGAACTGACGCACATACATACTTGACATAATAGGACATGACATTGGTTAGTAGTTTTGCCGGGTCCCAGGGAAGGACAAGGTACAGAGTGTCCTTGGCGAGGACGGTTTTACATGAGTCCCAGGGAAGGACAAGATCAGGATGCCAGTCCTCGTCCACACTTAACCATACATTACATTCACATTTTAACTTTCTTAACTTCAAATCGTGTGCAGAAAACATTTACATGACTTTAAGGAAAAACGTGTATGCATGAACATTCACGGTGCTTGAACATAAAGGAGACAGGTGGCAGAACAACAAAGCAAGACATAAATAAAACACACTTAACCTAAAACATAACCTACGGTTTAACTACCCAACGACAATCCCAACAACGTAAACCTAGTACCTCCGTATTGTAGGGCCTTAAGGGCCGAACCTATATGTATGAACTTACCTGTTATCCGTGAAGTTGTAAGTCTTGATCGTGTTGCCTCGGTGATGCACGAACCTAAAACATGCACGCAAGAAAAATAAACAGAGCTGCAAATGCTAACTGATAACTTAGTAGGACATGCTCAAAACTCCATTCAAACCTTTAGAAAACTAACCTACGTGTTTTCATTCAAAAACAGTGAGCTTTCTCCAAAATATCTTAACCCTAAACTTCGACAAAAACTCACATTTTAACTTGTCCAATCTCATTAACTTTAGTAGATGATTACCTTCACTGGAGGAAACAGAAGAAAACAGGAGAAACAAAGTTTTGGAAATGGTCGCAGTCGCCTGGAAGAGACAAAACAGAGAAGAGATGGAAGGAAACAGAGAAGTGAAGTGTGAAAGTGAAAAGCTTAACGTGGAAGAGAAGAGAAAAGTGGGATTTGGCTTCTTCCACAAGATTTGGACAAGTGGCATGCCCTCATTGGCTCACTCCCACCAACTTTAATCTACTTCCTAAATAGCTCCTCTTTGGTTTCCAACTAAATTGTCATTTAGTTCTTTGTTTCGGTTACACCTTAGTTTTGTCTCCCCCACTAAACATCTCACAATTCTAATAAAATATTCACTATATTAATAGCGAAATAATCCCGACTAATAATTCAAGGGATAATTCCATGGCCAAAGTTCCGTTAATGGAAATTTTGTCCCAAAATTTGTTTAGACATCTAGTTCAGGATATCTGTCTTTTACATCATGTCATCATTCCCAAGTGGCTTCTTCCACGTTATGTTATGTCTTCCACTCTATGTCTTCCAGTCTTCAATTCTAGAGAAGGTTTATTCTGTGTAAAGTTTTAAATGTTCAAAAAAAAACAAAAATAGTCCACGTTTTAAAAATGTCCAGAATGAGGCCCTTCGACCCCGATCGGGTCTGGGGGGGCGTCACAGTTGGCGCTTCCAACTACAAGTATTTGAAAAGTATACCCAATATTCCATTTTAACTTATAAGGTTTTGGAGAATTTCACAAACATGCCATTAAAGAATTATTCTTCACAACGTCACCCTCGAAGTATTCTTATTTTAACAAGTCAACCTTTATCGAACATTCGTTCTCTACGAACAAGCATCCGTTTAGTTTTAAACGTAAAATGAGCGTCCATTCAACAATTTTCAGGCATCCGTTCATCGACATCCATTTTGGCACCTGTTCAAAGCAACGTTTTCACCCATGCTCGGGACCGGACATCTGTTTATTTTGGAACGGACGTTTTCACCCATGCTTGGGACCGGACATTCGTTTATTTTGGAACAGACATCTGTTCGCGAGCACGTTCGGAAACACAGCTTTGAACGGGTGCCAAAACGACGATCGTTCTTGAGAATCACTAGGAACGGACGTCCATTGTTTATTAAACAGATGTCTGTTGCCCGTCCCTATTAAACGGCGATTTGGCGGTTTGCAAAAATGACGCCTGTTTTTTTTTATAGGGTCGGGCAACGGACGTCTGTTTAATAAACAACGAGCGTCAATTCTTGAGAAGTCACCAGGAACGGACGCTCTGTCGGGGAAAACGAATGTCCGGTAGGAGTTGATTTGTTAGAATACTATATTTCGAGGGTGACATTATGAAGAATAATTCTTTAGTGACATTTTGTGAAATATCCCAAATTTTGGGATTGAAAATAGAATTTATCCTATTAAATAATTACACGCTAGTTAATTTATAATTTTTTGCGGTTAATTCACTGTCTAAGTTTGAAATATTCTTACAATTAATTTGGCATTTTGTTTTAATATAATTAAGAAATTTTATTCCATATTTAATTGTTAATAAAAAGTAATTATTAATCGCATAATAAAATTAAATACGGCTGAACTCCCTTCAAAATAAAGCATTCTGGCTTTCTTTAATCTTTAAAAGAATTGGACATTGCATTGAATTTATTTATTTAATTTAATTATATTAACTTTTCTATTAAATTTGAAAAAAACATATCATAATTTTTCTCAAATGTATTTATTTCATTAATGTAATTTTGTTCATTTTAACCAATACATTAAATATTTTTTGATTTTTTAAAACATAAATTATGTGTACTGTGACGATCCCCTACCCCATCGGGGCAGACGAGCTTCACTTCAGACCTTTAAAACGAGGACTATTTTTTTTTTTTTTTTGACTTTTAACTTTAACACCTTGACAGAGAAAACTTTATCTGAAATTGAAGACTGGAAGACATATTAAAAGGCATGATAAATCAGATGACATATTTAAAACAGTAAGACAATTAAAATCGGACTACAGAAATAGATGAAAAATAGGAAGACAGAAGTGGACGAAATTTAACTTTTACTGAAATGGACGACAGAGATGAAAGGTAGAATGGACGACAGAAATAAAAGACAACAGATTTAGACGGATAATTTGGACGACGTTATCGCCCACGACTTTGGCCGATAACTTCGGACGACGTTACCGCCCATAACTTTGAACGATAACTTTGGACGACTATTTAAAGAACAGAATGGACGATGTTAAAACAATAAAGCAGTGTTTTCAATCGACAAGACACAACACTTGAAGAGCTATGACCCACAACAAAATCGGTCGAAGTGACCTCGGTGATGAAATCGGTCGAAGTGACCTCGATGCTGAAATCGGTCGAAGTGACCTTGGTGTTGAAATCGGTCGAAGTGACCTTGGTGATGAAATCGATCGAAGTGACCTCGGTGTTGAAATCGTTCGAAGTGACCTCGGCCATAACACTTAACTGAAAACTTATGAAAAAAATTCTAATACGTCTGGACGACAGGTTTGGACGACAGATTCAGACGACAACTTTGGACGACATTATCGCCCACAGCTTTGGACGATAACTTTAGACGATTAACACTTAGCCTTAGTCGATAGACTAAATCTCTAGAATTAATTTCTACACCATTATAGATAACAGAGGGACTAAACACTCCCTCAACATCTTAAGCACCCCAACCAAAAGAAACCCGATTAAAACATAATTTTAGACATGTTAGAAAACATGAGAGAAGTTCAAAAATCTAACTGTATGGATAGTTCTAAAACCCAAGACAATCCATACATAACCTAAAAGAAAAGACTCTAAGCAGTTCCAAAATATTTCAAAATATATATTCAACTGTTAGAACAGAGGTTTTAAAATATCAACACAAAGTCTATACATCGTTTTTAAAATCCAAAAAGAATCCCAACATAGACTATAAAAACATGACATTCATTTTAAAAATTCACCCTTGGGTCTAAAATGTGTCTGGTTGCCGCAACCACCCCCGAAAGCTCGTGCCACCAACCACCTATTCGTCAGCTTCAGGCACAAAGTCCTCATCTGGAGGATCCATACCTACAACAGGGAGTTCAACTATGAACCTAGAGCTCAGTAAGAACATACAATGCTGTGATGCATATGCTATGCATGAACTTTTGAAATACATGAACATTACTTTACATTACGTTCAAGTGCACAGGAGGTATAAGTGAGGCTTATAGAGGAACTGGCGCAACAGGGGTGCACTATCAGGCACATAATAGGGGTACACTATCAGGCACATAACAGGGATACATAACAGGTACATAACAGGATGTCAGTCCTTGTCCCACACTTAACCGTACATTACATTACAGGTTTTATCTTTCTTAACTTCAAACCTTGTGCATAAAAAATTTACATAACTTTCAGGAAAATTTGTATGCATGAACATTTATGGTGCTTAAACATAACATAAACAGGCGACAGAATAACAAAGTAAGACATATAACATAAAATATTCAACTTAGAATGTAATTTACGACCTAGCTACCCAACCACAACTCAGACAAACAAAAACCTAGTATCTCTGTGCTGTAGGGCCTTAAAGGCCAAACCTATGCGTATGAACTTACTTGATGTCCGTAGAGTTGAAAGCTTCGCACGCAAGTCATTGGCGAGTTCACGAACCTTTAACGGAGAAACTGGGAGGAAACAGGAGAAGACGAAATTGGAGATGGTTGCACGTCGTCTGGAAGAGAGGAAACAAAGAGGAGAGGAAAAAAAATAAGAGTTTTACGTAGAAGAGAAGAGAAGAAGAGAAAGAGAAAGCTTGTCTTCTTCCACAAGCTTGGACACTTGGCACACATCCATTGGCTCCCTCCCACCAACCTTAATTGGCTTCCTAATTTGCCCCTCATTGGTTTCCAACTAAATTGTTATTTAGTTCGTCGACTCGGTCTCACAAATCTCTCTCATTCAATTAGACACATCGACAATTTTCACTAAAACATTCATCGTATTAATATCAAATTAATCCCGCCTAATGATTCGGGGAATAATTACATGGCAAAAATGCCGAGTGTTACATTCCACCCACCTTAACAAAAATTTTGTCCCCAAAATTTGCTTAAGCGAATAGCTCCTAATATTGGGCTCTAGCGTTCCGTTGTCTTTCCTAGGTGGCTTCCTCCACGTTATGATTGCGCCATAATACCTTCACTAATGGGATTACTTTGTTGCGTAACACTTTGAGTGAGGAGTCCAAAATCTTTATGGGCCTTTCTTCATACGTCAACATCGGCATGATATCTATGTCTACCAGTTCCATGATCTGAGTAGGATCTCGCACACATTTTCTCGGCATTGAAACGTGAAAGACGTTATGAACTCCATTCATAGACGCTGGCAGCTGTAGTCTGTAAGCCATGCTTCCTACTCTCTTCAAGATGGGAAAGGGCCCAACAAACCTTGGACTTAGCTTCCCTTTCTTGCTGAACCTCATCACGCCCTTGAAAGGTGACACCTTCAAGAATACTTCATCGCCTTCAGCAAACTTCAAGTCTCTCCTCCTATGGTCTGCGTAACTTTTCTTTCGACTCTTAGCAATTTTTATTCGTTGTTTGATAGCAGTCACCACCTCGGACATCTGCTGTATTAACTCAGGGCCGATGAGCTTCGCTTCTCCAACTTCATCTATAACGTCCCTTAGATTTACCCTTGTCACTATTCCTGAAAATCCCATATAATTTTTAACTTTCGTTTCCATCCTTTAATCGTACTCGTTTAAAGTCAATTAACATCATTCAGCGGAAGACGTACTACATGTGGAATTCTTGAATTGAAACTATACTCAAGTGCCAGTGTTAAAATAATAAAACTAGAGTTTCGGTCGACAAGATACATTACATGAAGAGTTACGACCACAACAGAATCGGTCGACGGCTCCAAAACGCATCTTACTATCTTGGGAGGGTCTCTTTACATATGTTTCATTTCCACATACTTCCCCAAGCGATGTGGGATTGTGACGACCCCCCTTTCTACGACCAAACCCTTCGGCCCAAGTCTAACCCGGATCCACGGAGTTTTAACCCAGTACGTCACCCTCCGGCCCAAGTACCACTTGGGATTCGCGGAGCACTGGGTAGTTCATTCTCATACGTGTTCATTCGGGTCATCACAATCACCCCCTCTCGGGGGCCCAACGTCCTCGTTGGCCACATTTTCAGTTGGGTACAAGCTCTGATACCATTTGTAACGATCCCTTTTCCCAGTAAGATATTGTCCGCTCTAGGGATTGGGCCGTAACCCAATATCTTCCCCTCACGGCTTTGTTTGGCGAGGACTTCCCAGTCGGTCACCTAACCTGGTACTACTCTCGCCGAAGCACTTTTAACTTTGGAGTTCTTATGGGATCCATTGTCAATTGTGCTCCAAAATGCGTCTTACTATCTTGGGAGGGTCTCTTTACATATATTTCATTTCCACATACTTCCCCAAGCGATGTAGGATTGTGACGACCCCTCTTTCTACTACCGAACCCTCCGGCCCAAGTCCAACCTGGGATCCGCGGAGTTTTAACCCAGCACGTCACCCTTTGGCCCAAGTCCCACTTGGGATTCGTGGAGCACTGGGTGGTTTCTCCTCATACGTGTCCATTCGGGTCATCATATCATCCCAACACAATGGAGATCTACACTTCCTGCCGTAAAGAGTTTCATATGGAGCCATACCGATCGTAGCCTGGTAGCTGTTGTTATAAGCGAATTGTACTAGCGGCAAATACTTACTCCAAGGGGCATGAAATTCTAGCACGCACGACCTTAACATATCCTCCAGTATTTGAATCGTCCTTTTGAATTGTCCGTTCGTCTGTGGATGAAATGTTGTGCTGAAGTTTAACTTGGTACCCAAGGAGTTTTGCAAGCTTTTCCAGAACCTCGACGTGAATCTAGGGTTTCGGTCAGATACAATTGATACTGGCACCCCATGTAGCTTGATGATCTTGCTTATGTATAATTCTGCATAATGGTCCATAGAGAACATCATCTTCACAGGTAGAAAATGGGCCGACTTTGTTCGTCTGTCCACAATGACCCATATGCTGTTATGGCCTCTAGCCGTCCTTGGAAAGCCGACAACAAAATCCATCGTGATATTCTTCCATTTCTATTTGGGGATTGGAAAATGCAGAAGTGTTCCACCTGGTCGTTGATGTTCAGCCTTCACTTGTTGATATATCATGCAAGACTCCACATATTTGGCTACTTCGTTCTTCATATTCGGCCACCAGAAGTGAAGTTTCAAGTCTTGATATATCTTCGTGCTTCTAGGATGCACTGAGAAAGAAGACGAGTGGGCTTCCAATAAGATGTCCCCCCTTAGCTTTTCATCTCTCGGAACATACCACCTGTCTTTGAACTTCAGAATACCATCATCTGAATGACTGAACTCGGAAGAGGCATTAGACAACTTGCTTATTGTATCAGCCATCTCTTTCGAATTGATCTTCTGGGCTTCCTTAATTCGGTCCAGAATGGTTGGCCGTATTGTTAGATCTGCCAGTACAACCAACAACTCATAAACTATCTCCATACCGAACTTCTGAATTTCTGTCCTCAAAGGCATCGATACGGTCGACAGAGTTGGTTGCATAGCAGCCGGCATCCTGCTCAATGCATCGGCTACCACGTTAGCTTTCCCCGGGTGGTATTTAATCTCGATATCATAGTATTTCACAAACTCGAGCTACCGTCGTTGCCTCATGTTTAACTCCTTCTGAGTAAATATATACTTTAAGCTTTTGTAATCTGAAAACACCTCACATGATTGTCCATACAAGTGGTGTCTCCATACTTTCAGTGCAAAAACAACTGCCGCTAACTCAAGGTCATGAGTAGGGTAGTTTTGCTTGTGATTCTTCAATTGTCTGGACGCGTACGCCACCACTTTTCCTTCTTACATTAGTACTCATCCCAAACCAACCTTTGACGCATCGCAGTACACACTGAATTTGCCATCTTTGACCGGAAATACCAACAGAGAAGCAATGGTTAATTTCTGTTTGAGCGTCTGAAAACTCTTTTCACACACTTCGAACCACTTGAACTTGACATCTTTCCTCGTTAAGCTGGTCATAGGCTTTGCTATCACAGAAAATCCCTTGATAAACTTTCTGTAATAACCAGCTAGCCCAATAAAACTTTGTACCTCACTGGCATTCCTTGGCCTCAGCCAGTCTTTCACAGCCTGAATCTTGGTCGGATCCACTGAAACTCCTTCTACAGACACCACGTGGCCTAGGAAGTTAATACTGCTCAACCAGAATTCACATTTTGACAGCTTGGCATATAATTGGTGTTGTCTCAACCTCGATAGCACAATCGCCAAATGCTCCTCGTTCTCTGCTTCACTCCTAGAATAAACCAGGATGTCGTCGATGAAGACGATCACAAACTTGTCCAGAAAATCCTGGAACACCCTGTTCAACAGGTCCATAAATGTCGTCGGGGCATTAGTTAACCCAAACGACATCACCAAGAACTGATAGTGTCCGTATCGGGTCCTGAATGCGGTCTTTGGAATATCGTCAGCTCTTACCTTCAACTGGTAATAACCGGAGTGTAAATCAATCTTTGAGAACACCCGAACCCCTTGCAGCTGGTCAAATAGATCGTCGATCCTCGGTAACGGGTATTTATTCTTGATGGTCAACTTGTTCAGCTCACGGTAATCGATACACATGCGTAGGGACCCATCCTTCTTCTTAACGAACAAGACGGGAGCGCCCCACGGAGAAAAACTAGGGCGTACAAAGCCTTTGTCCACAAGTTTCCTTAGCTGGTATCGGTGCCATACGGTACGGATTCTTCAATACTGGTTTAGCACTAGGACATACTTCAATTTCGAACTCAATCACGCTATCCAGTGATAATTCTTGCAGGTCGTCTAAGAAGACCTCTGGGAAGTTTCAAACTACCGGAATATTTTGAAGTCCCACCTCACCTTGCCTTTGAACATCTACCACATAGGCTAGAAATCCGGCACATCCCGACCTCATTAGCCTTTGAGCTTCTAAGGAGGATACAATAGACATAGAGTGTTCCTTTGGTATAGCCTGCTAGGAGAACTCTTTCTCATTCGGGCGCTTAAAGGACACAAGCCCAGACCTACAGTCGATGGCGGCGTGATGTCTAAATAGCTAGTCCATCCCCAGAATTACATCGTATCATTTCATACCAATGATGATAAGATTGGCATACAATTTATGGTCCCCTACTGACACTATATCGCCCTTCACTGCCTGCTCGGAGTGCATAAACTCTCTGGATGGTAGTATGACACTGTAGGTTGATCTGTCGGCACAAGACAAAATTTCTCCCTAACCACGAAGTCCCTAGCCACAAACGAGTGTGTGGCCCCCATGTCCAACAATGTATAGGCAGGTGAATTACATATCAAGATTATACCTTTGATCGCTGTGTGCTGGGTATCGTCATCATTCTCTGTTATAGCAAATACTCTTGGCATGGCACGATTCGGCCTCGTGTCGGGCATTGGGCAACCCCAGACTTGATGGTCCTCTTTGCCGCATAGGAAGTAATGGCCGGTAAAGAGCCTGCATTCATCTATGTGAATTTTCTGGCAACGCAGGCATACAGGAAGCTGAGGAGCCTCTATTGGTCTTTTTCCCTTATCCTGATAAGCAGCAGTCTCATTGGGCCTCTTAACGCCCCTATTCTGTTGCTGTTGTGGTTGCCAATTTTGACTCCTTTGTTGTTGTTGAGGGGCATCACCAAGGAATCTCTTCGACGAATCCCTCTGTTTCTGGAACTTCATTTCTAAGACTTCCAACTGATAAGCCTTGGTCACCACTTTCGTGTACGGTGCCTCATCAAATCCCCCAGTTGTGATCCCGCGTATTAAGTCCATTTTCATCCCTTGAATGGACTGGTGTACCTTATTCTCATCGGTGTCCACCAAATGTGTTGCATAGCGGGACAAGGACTCAAACTTCTGAACGTATTCGGCCACTGATCTGTATTGTCGTGGCCGAGAGAATTCCATGATCTTTTCCTTCCTTGCACTGCGGTCAAAATACTTCTCATAGAATATCCGTTTAAATCCATCCCAGCTCAATGCCACTCTTGTTGCCTGGACGGTGTCCCACCAAAATCCTGCATTCTTGGTGAGATGAAACGTGGCACATACAACCTTCTTATTTTCTTTCACTTCTGCGTAGTTGAACATTCTCTCTATATGCCGGATCCATTCCTCAGCGTGAGTTGGGTCCGTAGATAGCCCATCAAACGTAGGCGGTTGGAGTCGCCTGAATCTATCTCCACTGGTGTCACGTGAAACATTCCCATGATTATTGTTTCTATTATCTTCCTTGGCCATCATGTGTTCCACCATATGGGACTGTACACCCAACAGTTCGGTTAAACGGTCGATGGCACTGGCACTATCATTTGCTTCATCCTGATGTCCTCTCACCATTTCTAAGAAAATCCTATAAACAGAATAACTAAATTTAATAAACAAAACTTTTTATAGGAACTTAAACACTTACAGTTGGTGGAGCGATCTCACGTGGCGGATTGCGCAATCAGACAGTTCTCCAAAATCGCTTTTAAAACCTAGCGTTTCTGATACCATAACTGTGACGACCCCCAACCAGATCGGCGCCGGCGAGCCTCACTCCAGACCTTTAAAACGTGGACTATTTTTTTTTTTTTTGACTTTTAACTTTAACACATTGACAGAGAAAACCTTCTATGAAATTGAAGACTGGAAGACATATTAAAAGGCATGATAAATCGGATGACATATTTAAAACTATAAGACAATTAAAATCAGACTACAGAAATAGATGAAAAACAAGAAGACAGAAGTGGACGGCGTTTAACTTTTACTGAAATGGACGACAGAGATGAAAGGCAGAATAGACAACAGAAATAAAAGACAACAGATTTAGACGGATAATTTGGACGACGTTATCGCCCACGACTTTGGACGATAACTTCGGACGACGTTACCGCCCATATCTTTGCACGATAACTTTGGACGACTATTTAAAGAAAAGAATGTACGATGTTAAAACAATGATCGACAAGACACAGCACTTGAAGAGCTATGACCCACAACAAAATCGGTCGAAGTGACCTTGGTGATGAAATCGGTTGAAGTGACCTCGGTGATGAAATCGGTCAAAGTGACCTCAGCCATAACACTTAGCTGAAAAATTATGAAAAAGATTCTAATGCGTCTGGACGACAGGTTCGGACGACAACTTTGGACGACGTTATCGCCCACAACTTTGGACGATAACTTTGGACGATTAACACTTAGCCTTAGTCGACAGACTAAGTTTCTGGAATTAATTTCTACACCATTCGGTCGACAAATTCGACCGAATAGATATAGATAACAGAGGGACTAAACACTCCCTCAACATCTGAAGTACCCCAACCAAAAGAAACCCGATTAAAACATAATTTTAGACATGTTAGAAAACATGACAGAAGTTCAAAAATCTAACTGCATGGATAGCTCTAAAACCCAAGACAATCCATACATAACCTAAAAGAAAAGACTCCAAGCAGTTCCAAAATATTTCAAAATATATATTCAACTGTTAGAACAGAGGTTTTAAAACATCAACACAAAGTCTATACATCGTTTTTAAAATCTCAAAAGAATCCCAACATAGACTATACAAACATGACATTCATTTTAAAACTTCACCCTCGGGTCAAAAATGTGTCTGGCTGCCGCAACCACCCCCGAAAGCTCGCGCCACCAACCACCTATTCGTCGGCTTCAGGCACAAAGTCCTCATCTGGAGGATCCATACCTACAACAGGGAGTTCAACTATGAGCCTAGAGCTCAGTAAGAACATACAATGCAGTGATGCATATGCTATACATGAACTTTTGAAATACATGAACATTACTTTACATTACGTTCAAGTGCATAGGAGGTATAAGTGGGGCTTATAGAGGAACTGGCGCAACAGGGGTGCACTATCAGGCACATAGCAGGGGTGCACTATCAGGCACATAACAGGAATACATAACAGGTACATAACAGAATGTCAGTCCTCGTCCCACACTGAACCGTACATTACATTACAGGCTTTATCTTTCTTAACTTCAAACCTCGTGCATAAAATATTTACATGACTTTCAGGAAAACGTGTATGCATGAACATTTATTGTGCTTAAACATAACATAAACAGGCGACAGAATAACAAAGCAAGACATATAACATAAAACATTAAACTTAGAACGTAATTTACGACCTAGCTACCCGACCACAACTCAGACAAACAAAAACCTAGTATCTCTGTGTTGTAGGGCCTTAAGGGCCACACCTACACGTATGAACTTACCTGATGTCCGTAGAGTTGAAAGTTTCGCAAGCAAGTCCTTGGCGAGTTCACGAACCTTTAACGGAGAAACTGGGAGAAAACAGGAGAAGACGAAATCGGAGATGGTTGCACGTCGTCTGGATGAGAGGAAACAGAGAGGAGAGGAAAAAAATGAGAGTTTTACGTAGAAGAAAAGAGAAGAAGAGAAAGAGAAAGCTTATCTTCTTCCACAAGCTTGGACACTTGGCACACATCCATTGGCTCCCTCCCACCATCCTTAATTGGCTTCCTAATTTGCCCTTCATTGGTTTCCAACTAAATTGTTATTTAGTTCGTCGACTCAGTCTCACGAATCTCTCTCATTCAATTAGACACATCGACAATTTTCACTAAAACATTCATCGTATTAATATCAAATTAATCCTGCTTAATGATTTGGAGAATAATTACATGGCAAAAATGCCGGGTGTTACATGTACTAAGTAAATAATGATAAAAGATATATAGTAGATAATCTACATAATAATAAAACTCATTATAACTTTCCAAAGAAGTTAATAAATATTGAAAGAAATGTTGACCTTAGTGCAATATTTTTATCAGAATATAAATAATTATAAGAATATATTAATCCTATCAATGATTAAACAACACATGAGAAATAATTTAGAAGTTGTTCATACTTAAAGAGGCTCCTAAGTTACTATCATAAAAGTTTTAAGGGATGTACGAGAAATTTTTTCTTTTATTTCTTTGTTTATGTGTAGTAGTCCATCATGTGAAGACAATGACAACCGAAGATTCTATTGATTGTAAGGGTCTACCTCATACGTGTGGAGCTGTACAATTTCACATCGCTTGAGAGAGTAAAAATTAAGTTTTTTATAAGTAGAGTTTCTCTTCCGACATAGTACAATGCGTTTTGCATTAATCTAAAAAAAAAAATTGTATGAGCTCTGGCCCAAAGTAGACAATATTGTACTATGAGTACCAGGAGACTTCACAAATGGTATCAGTCAATTCCTAGCCGAAAGTGTGACTGATAAGGACGTCGAATCCCAAGGGAGCAAGATTGTGGTAGCCTGTCCTGTGAAAGCAAAAACAACCTCAAGATTATGTTGATTGTAAATACTTAACTCATACCAGTAGGAGTGTACAATCTCACATCGCTTGAGAGAGTGAAAATTGAGTGTTTTATAAGTAGAGTTCTCATTTCTACCTAGTACAACATATTTTAGGGTAACCCTAATAACAAATTTGTACAAGTTTCGGTCCAAAAAGGACAATATTGTATTGGGAGTAACAAATGGCTCCATATTATGTGCTTTAAAAGAAAACTTCTCGATAGAATAGTAATCTTATATAGAATATCCTCATTCCCAGGAGTTACGTACAAGTCTATATAACGGACGTGTGGAATGAACTATTCTCATTGATTTTTTTTTTCCATTGGAAGGAGCTCAATACCCCTTTGTGAATATTCTGCCAGTACGAAAACAAATATTATTAAATAAATAATGTTAATTGTATACTCTTAAACTTAGTATATTGCCTTTTTCTTTTTTT
Organism: Begonia masoniana; assembly: GCA_022432975.1. NCBI lineage: Eukaryota > Viridiplantae > Streptophyta > Magnoliopsida > Cucurbitales > Begoniaceae > Begonia > Begonia masoniana. The sequence continues at coordinate 17,735,127 of CM039511.1, forward strand.
TGCATTTATGGGCGTAGGTGATATATAATTTAGGGAAAAGTTCAATTTAGCCCCTAACGTATGGGGTCAATAGTCAATTGGCCCCTAACGTTTCTTTTTGACCCAATCTGTCTCTATCGTTGACGTCGTTTGCAATTCGACTCTTCCCGTCAAATTTTCCTTTAAATTTGACATGTACTCTGCACGTGTCCTTCAAAATTTCCAAACTACCCTCCTTCCTTCCCTACTCTCTCTCTCTCTCACTTCCTCTCCCTCTCTCTCCCTCCCTCCCTCCCTCCTTCCTCTGTCTCTAACGAACCAATGAATTTCACTCAACGAGTTGAAGTAAGAATGACAGAGAAGATGCGTGAAATTGCGACTGCGAAACTCAGATATCCGGTGAAGAATGCCATGGTCACAGTCCCTGCGTATTTCAATGATTCACAACGACAAGCCGCAATGGATGCTGGAGTGATCGCAGGCCTTAACGTCATGCGAATAATCAACGAGCCTCTAGTTGATGAAGATAGAGACCCCACTTAGTCAAAGTCCGAGTCAAAGAAGTTCTGGCTGGCACATTTTCTGGTAGAAGACGGAGAAAAATCACAGCCATGGAGGTCGTGTTGGATTCTATTTTCATTGGTAATCAGGCAATGAACCTGAAAAAGATGAAGATAGTTTAGCGAGAGAAGAAGAGGAAGCAAAAATGGCGGAGATGGGAATTCGTGGAAATGGAAAAACCTTGCAGGAGAGAGAATAGAAGAAAAATGGAGGTTGGAGGCTTCTATCGCAGTTGTTGCAGAATTTTCCCGAGCCTCTAAATGGGTTCGATATAGGCCTCTCATTCAGAAACACCACTTTCTCACTGTTTGTCGTGTATGGCTGAGTAATCCAAAACAGTTTAACTCTGAGAGAGAGAGAGAGAGAGAGAGAGAGAGAGAGAGAGAGAGAGAGAGAGAGAGAGAGAGAGAGAGAGAGAGAGAGTAGGGAAGGAAGGAGGGTAGTTTGGGAATTTTGAAGGACACGTGCAAAGTACATGTCAAATTTAAAGAAAAATTTGACAGGAGGGGTCGAATTACAAACAACGTCAACGGTAGGGACTGATTGAGTAAAAAATAAACGTTAGGGGTCAATTGACCATTAACCCCATACGTTGGGGCTAAATTGAACTTTTTTCTATAATTTAAATATTTAAAAATTATTATAATTTTATTAATTGCTCTATAACCAACACTACCATTGTAGAGTAAATTCTCTATCAAATCTATAGAAGTTTTATTATGAAGTACATATTTGACCATGTATTTGTAAAATTCCATGCTCAAATAACCTCTTTGGTTGCATTAAAATCGCAATAAAAAAATTGAAAAATAGGATCCTTAATTTCGAAGAGGAATTATCACGTACTTAAAAGGAGTATTACAACGAATTTTCTAATAATCATTATTGGTTTGTGTTTTAAAATAATTAATTATTACAAAAATAAAGCATTTTTAATTACCTCAACTTCAAAGTCCCTCCATATCAATTTAAGAAAGAAAATGTCATTTGCTCATTAATATCCAATTTTATAAGAACAATTAAAAACCAAAGCTTTATTCACTTTTTTGGGATCAACCAAACAAAGAGTTTACATTTATAGAAATAATAATTGAACTGTCTAAGGTAATAGATTATTTTATATGAAATTGTGAAGAACAAACTTTCGTGGTAAACCACAATAATATCATACAAATGTTATAACAACCCTAACTAAATAGATTTTAATATCACTTTGGCAACTTTAATCGACTAATTTCATTATTTCGCTCAATTGAAAGTGCACTAGTACATTACCAACTAATGAAAGTTTTCGTGGGTGGGTACATAATAGAAAAATGAAGGCATATAAAATTTTTTATTTTATTTTTTTTTTAAATAAAGTTATGTTTACACTCTAATTTTACATTTTAACGTGACAAACATTGATTGATGTAAATAATATAATAAATTATAATAGTTAAAATAAGTAACTAATTTTACCAATCAATGTTTGTCATATTAAGACATAAAATTAAAAAAATAAACGTAATATTATTTTTTTTTAAATTATACAATTTTTTTTCTCAATTTGTACTCTCGTATAAGAAAAAAAAAAACAGGACACATTCGAAATCACGGAATGGTTTCATAAACAAGGAAAATGCAATGATTTCATGTCGAGTTCTTGATTTCAGGAAACAACCAAATAAGGCATCTAAAAGGCTACCCACCAATTTTATTCCATCTGTGTTTCTTAAATAATTGAAGATGCCTCAACACGTCACGATCACATCATTCACCATAAACTAATCCAGTTGTTATGTTTTGATACATAAAATTGTTGTACCTCGTAACCTTCATATCATGTGCCATCTTGCCCCATTGATTATATTATTAAATTCCCACCAAATACAACTCATATTTCACATCAAAAATTTGTATTGGAAAAAGAAAAAGTATAGCTTTTTATAAATATTAAATGTTACATTTATTTATCACGAGTCAAAGGGCATATAAAAGTTAGTGACATTTAATAAAATATCTTCATGTCAATCCCGGGGTCAATTTTTACTTCCTTTAGTGAGTGACATGCGAAAAATTAAATTTGACTAATTAGATATTCACTTAATTAGATTTTGATCAATGATCAAAAAATGACTCAGAACTATTTTTTTGAGTAAAAAAAAAAGTCAAACTATCAAAAACCTATCAAAAAACGAGATTGTGGTCCACCGCTAACTCTCCTGCGACAACTTTTTTACATAGAACGGTCGACCGTGTCTGTGCTGTGGCAATTTTGAGGTGATTCACCCTCTGGCGGGGGGGTGTTCACCCTCTGGCGATCGACCGCATGCGGTCCCAGCCAGAGGTTGATTCACCATCCATCTACCCTATGTTTTCAATTTACAAATTAATTTTAAAATATCAAACAACATTCAATTTATATACAATTCTTACCACATATTCACCACATCATAAAAAAATATTCTGAAAATTTTGTAGTTTATAAAACTTGT
>CM039511.1:17738243-17768828 GCA_022432975.1 Begonia masoniana
TCTATTAACGAATAAGTCTAAGTAGTCCGTGGACGCTGGGGTCTGTGGACGAAAGAGTTAAGTAGTTTGTGGACGCTGGAGTCTGTGGACGAAAGAGTTAAGTAGTCTGTGGACGCTAGGGTCTGTGGACGAAAGAGTTAAGTAGTCTGTGGACGCTGGAGTCTATGGACGATGAGTCTATGTATCCCGTGAGTGGAGAAGTCACGTGAACCGTGAACATTAAAGTCACGTGCGTAACACGTGGTCTGTGGACGATAGACTTAAATAAGTCTATGGGTATTGGTTGGTGGACGTTGTTGACTGGGCAGACTATAGACGATAGCTTCTAAGTAGCCCGTGGACGATAAAGTTGTCTGATTTTGCAGACGATAATATTGCCCGACTTGTGTCGTTCAACTCTGTGGACGAGTACGTCGTCAGGAATGTGAAGGAGTTGAGTTCAGAGAGTTAAAGATTTTAGCCGTTGTTATTTAAGTTATATGTCCGTGGGTTTTCAAAAATATATATATATCCTTAAATGATTTATGATCCGAGTCTAGGATTTATGGTGTCAAGAAGAAAAAAAATGAAGAATCTTATGTCATGGAATGAAACTAGAAGTAAATGTATGTCAAGGCAATACTCGTGGCGGCCCTGACTGGGTTGGGGTCATTACACGTTTGAAATAAAAGGGCAGACTCTATGGACAACAGAAGCCGTGGATGTTTAAAATCAAAGACGGAATCTGTGGACAAATAGAAGCCGTGGACAATCGGGAGCTGTGGACAATAGGGTACTAAAGGCAGAATGGACGATAAAATTTAAAGGCAGTATGGACGATAAAATTTTAAAGACAGGATGGATGACTGAGATCGAAGGCAAAATGAACGACGGAAATTTGAAAGGCAGAATAGACGATTGAGTCCGAAGGCAAAATGGACGAAGGGATTTGAAAGGCAGAATGGACAATTGAGTCCGAAGGCAAAATGGACGACGAGATTTGAAAGGCATAATGGACGACTAACACTTAGCCGAATACTTGAAAACTCGAAAGACAGAAACTGAAAGGCAGAATGGATGACTAAATATAAAGGCAGAATGGACAACTGTTTTACAGAAGGCGTGGACGACTGTTCACAGAACAAAATGAATAACTCTTTTACAAAAGACATGGACGACTGTTTTACAGAAGGAAAACTTGAAGACATAACATTTGTTCCGCCGATCGATCGGCTATCCCAAGCGATCGATCGGCTACTCCTCTGTTTGACAACTTACTTCATTTGAAACAAAAACATCAAAACTCTAGAAACCCGATTCAAAATATAATTTTAACACATACCAGAAAACACGTCAGAAATTTAGAAAAACATGACAGGAGTTTCAAGAAAACAAACTAGATGGATAGCTCTAAAACTCAAGACAATCCATGCAGAACCTAAAAGAAGAACTCCAAGTAGTTCCAGAATACTTCAAAATATATTTACAACTGTCAAATACAGAGGTTTTAAAAACATTTAGACAGAGTCTATACCACTTTAAAATCTAAGAAGCTGTACAGAACTTGACATACACTTCAAGAATTCACCAACAGGAGTTTTAAAAACATAAACACAAAGTCTACACACACGACCTTCACTTTTAAACTTCACTCTCTCGGGTCAGAAATGTGTCTGGCTACCGCAACCACCTCCTAAAGCTCGTGCTATCAACCACCTATTCGTCGGTCTGAGGTACAAAATCCTCATCCACGAGTTTCATTCCTACATCAGGGAGTTCAACTATGAGCCTAGAGCTCAGTAAGAACATGTTAAAATGTAGTGATGCATATGCTATGCATGAACTTTCGAAATACAGTGACATTGCAATACATTACTTTTATCTGTCAGGGGGGTAGGGGTATAAGTGGAGCTTATAAGGGAACTAGCGCAACAGGAGTACACGACAGGTACTTAACAGGGATAACAGGGATAACAGGATGCCAGTCCCCGTCCCACACTTAACCGAACATTACATTATAGGTTTTATCTTTCTTAACTTTAAACTGTGTGCAGAAAACATTTGCATGACTTTCAGAGAAAACGTGTATGCATGAATTGATATGGTGCTTAAACTTAACATATACAGGTGACAGAATAAAAGCAAGATGTGAAACAGAATACGTTTAACTTAAAACATAACCTATGACCTAACTACCCGACAACCAGAACTTAGTACCTCCGTAATGTAAGGCCTTAAGGGCCAACCTACGCGCATGAACTTACCTGCTGTCCATGAGTTGCAAGTCTTGAACGTCTCGGTGAGTCTCAAACCTATATTATGCGTAAACGGTCCATTAACCCTAAAACTTCAACAACACTTAACAAATAACTAACATAAACTTGCTAATAACGTAGAAGGTTACCTTCAACGGAAAATGGTGAAAATAGGAGAAGACGAAATTTAGGATTCGTCGCACGTCGTCTGGAAGAGAGAGAGCAGAGAAGAGTGGAGAGAACATAGAAGAGAAGTGAGGAGGGTTTCACGTAGGAGGAAGAATATATCTTGTTCAACAAGTTGAACACTTGACAGTCATTCATTGGCTTCCTCCCACCAACCTTAATTCCTTTCTAAATTGCCCCTCCATTGATTTTCTAACTAAATGATTTGTTTTGGTTACACTTTTGTTTAGTTTTCCACTAAACATCCCAACAAATTTCACCAAAACATTCATTATATTAGTATAAACCTAATCCCGTTCGATAATTCGAGGGATAATTTCCCCGGCCAAAATGCCGGGTGTTACATTCCACCCACCTTAATGGAAATTTTGTCCCAAAAATTTGCTTAGACTTAAAGGTCTCTAAATCCCTTTTACCCTCATCCTAATGTTCTCTATTTTATTAACTTCTACAATGGGACCGTACCTGTGATCGCTATGTGCTGGGCATCATCATCATTCTCCATCAGAGCGAATACTCTCGGAGTGGCACGGTTCGGCCTATTATCCGGCATTGGGCAATCCTGGACGTGATGACCTTCCTTGTCACACCGGAAGCAACGGCCTGCAAAGAGCCTACATTCACCTATGCGGCCTCTCTGGCAACGCGGGCACACGATAAGCTGAGGAGCTCCTATCGATCTCTTTCCCTTGTCTTGATAAGCAGCAACCTCATTAGGCCTTTTGACGCCCCTGTTTTGTTGCTGTTGTGGTTGCCAACCACGACCTTGATGTTGTTGTTGTTGCTGGGGAACGTCCTAATAAAACCTTTCTGATGAATCCCTCTGTCTCTGTAAATTCATCTCTAAGACTTCCAACTGATAAGCCTTGGCCACCACTTTCGTATACGGTGCCTCATCAAACCCTCCGGTCGTAATTCCTTGTAGGAGGTCCATCTTCAGACCCTGGATGAACTAGTGTACATTGTTTTTGTCGGTGGCCACCAGATGAGGTGCGTAGCGGGATAGTGACTCGAACTTCTGAACATACTTGGCTACCGATCCATATTGCTGTAGCTGAGAGAATTCGATCAACTTGCTCTTCCTCACACTACGGTCAAAGTACTTCTCGTAGAAGATCCTCTTGAATCCTTCCCAGCTCAATGCCACGGTAGATGGCTGCACCGTGTCCCACCAAAATCCAGCATTTTTGGTGAGATGGAACGAGGCACATATCACCTTCTTGTTTTCCTCCACTTCTGCATAGTTGAACATACATTCGATCTGCCGGATCGATTCTTCGGCGTGAGTAGGATCTGTTGATAATCCATCGAACATAGGCGGTTGGAGTCGCCGGAATCTCTCTCCACTAGTGTCACGTGGAGCATTAGCACGGTTATTGTTCCCATTATCAGCCATCATGCGCTCCATCATACGAGACTGAACGCCGACCAGCTCAGTTAAACGGTCAAGGGCATCGCCCCTATCGTTTGGCTCACCATGGTGTCTTCTCACCATTTTACGCAATATCCTATACATGATAAGGAACTTAACTTAATAAACTAAAACGGATACAAAACCTTAAATACTTACAGTTGGTGGAGCGATCTCACGTGGCAGGTTGCGTAACCAGACAGTTCTCCAGAACCGCTTTTAAAACCTAGCGGCTCTGATACCATTTCTGTGATGTCCCCGAACCCGATTGGGGTTGAGGAGCCGTCTATTCAGATACTCGAGGATATGTTGAGAGCATGTGTGCTAGATTTTTAGACATCTTGGTGCCGACATCTGCCCTTGGTTGAACCAGCCCACCATCGGTATGGCACCGTATGAAGCACTGTATGGTAGAAAATGTAGATCACCTTTATATTGGGACAAAGTTGGTGAAGCAAAACTCCTAGGACCCGAGATTTTGCAGCAGATGTCAAATAAGATTGCCACAATTAGGAAAAGGATGATGACTGCTCAAAGTCGACAGAAGAGTTATGCAGACCATAGAAGAAGAGTTCTTGAGTTTGCCGTTGGAGATGAAGTGTTCCTAAGAATTTCACCGTTTAAGGGAGTTTTAAAATTCGGCAAGAAGGGAAAGCTTAATCCACGGTTCATTGGACCATTCCCTGTCCTGGCCAGAATTGGCAGTACAGCTTATAGATTACAATTACCTCCAACATTGAATAAGGTTCATAATGTCTTTCATGTGTCAATGTTAAGGAAATGTATACATGATCCGACACATGTTGTTGAACCAACTGAAATCGATATCGAGCCGACACTGACGTATGAAGAGAAACCTGTCCGAATATTGGAAGCTGCAGTTAAGACTCTACGGATAAATTCTTTTTTTTTCCTCTTTGTGTGATTAAAATAAATTATTATACCAATTGATAATACTCCATAAAATAAGGAAGAAAATAATGAGACACCGACTTTAACGTGGTTTGATAATGTGTCTACATCCACGAGACCAAAATATGATCTGATCTTCCACTATCAAATAATGGATACATTATAATCCTTTTTAGAATAAACTTAAAAACACAACAGCAAGAGAGATTAATATCGAGAATCAATATTCTCGGCAAACAAGAGAAAAATAGAGTGATGTCACTAACCGACTCGCAACACAATCTGAGTGACTTTTGCTCTTCAATAATTAAAACCAGTAGAATTGTAGATCTCGTCGACCCGAAAAACACTCTGAAATCTTGGTTGAAATGAAGAAGAATTGACCGTTTGATCTTGCACGCGAAGATAAGAAAATCGGAAGAAAAATCACTTTTTTCTTTCTCTCTAGCCAAATCTCACTCTTTAAATTCTTTCTCTATCTTATTTCTCTCTCTTCAATCCCATTTTAAAAACTATTTATCTCTATCTCCTTTTATTTTTTTATTATTATTTTTTTCATTATGTTAGACTATCTCGTAATAAAGACGGAACCCAACATAGTTTTAATGTAAATCTGGCATTTTAAGCTGTTTCGATAAATTCGTATTTTTAATTTTGTTTTTAAATAATAGTTCCATCGTTTCCGCGTTTGCATTTATCAGAAAATGTCTATCCAGATAAGAAATAATTAAATTTTGGTCTGGTTTAAAAACAAACATATTTATCTATCTACATATTTATCTATCTACCTATAAAAGTGTAAATATTTGGAGTTTTTTTAAACATTTTGATTTATTTTATTTCTATTTTACGAATTACTATTTTGAACTTAAAATATAATATATCAATATATTTTATTAATTTTTTTTTACTACATACGTATCTAAGTAATTTAAAAAATATTATAATAAAATATCTTCTTATAACTTTTTATTTAATTTTAATTCATCATATATTTTTTTTTATTTCAAAATATACTATATTAATATATTTTTCATAGTGATTTTATATTTTTTTATCCAATTATTTTTTTAATATTAATCTATTAAATTATTTAATATATATTATTAAAAATATTCTTATATAATGATGATTATTATTTTTTTATGAGATATTGTTTTTATTACATATTTATTTGTAAAGAAATTTAAAAGATCATATACCTGAAAAGGATGTTGAATCCCATTTTGTTCGAACTATTAAATTAATTCAAAATTTAATTTAAAATGTCAAATCAGATTATCTCAAACAATTCATTTTAGGGTTAAAATCATTTTAACCCTCGAAGTTTGGGTTTGATTTAAAAAAACCCTCAAAATATGTTTATGTAAAAAAAACCTTAAACTATAAAAAAACGTATAAAAAAAAAACCCTTTGCGATTAACCGATAATCCCCCATTCTTAAAATTACACATAGAACGGGGGACCGTTCTCCGAGAACAGTCCCCCGTTCTATCAGGGCGTTCTCCACATTCAACGCACGAGGAGAATGAGGGGTGTGTTTGGGGGTGGAGACCCCCCCCCCCCCCCCCCCCAATGTTAGAACGTACCCCGCACTTGCGCGCGGAGGGTCTCGATCTGCAAATGCACCCTCCGCGTACACGTGATCCGCACATGCGCGAGGATCTTCACCCTCAACTCACCTCCTGGAGAACGGTCTAGTTTCCCGTTCTCCTACAGTGCACCCGTGATCACATAATAATTGACAATTATTAAGTGATCACGGGTGTCACTGTAGGAGAATAGGGTACCGTTCTTAATAATTGATCGCTCGTGATCAATGATCAAGGGGTGTCACTGTGGGAGAATCAAGAACGGTCTCCAGTTCTCCCACCCTATTTAGAGAGGATCGCGCCCTCCATTCTAACTACATCCAATTTTTATAACTCTCTAAAACCACTCTATTATTATCTTGCTCTAGAGAATTTTTGTTGTATAAGCGACGACAATGAATTTTGATTCACCTAGAGCAGTTGATTTAGACGAGCCAACAACTTTGGATGTCGATTGGGATTGGTATTCGCACGCCACTCTTGCATATGGTGATCTTTGCGCATTTGATCACTTATATGGAAATGAAGAAATCGAGGTGTATTCGACTTCCAGAACTCTAGATGAGAAGCTTCGAACACCTATCAGTTCGAAAGGTGATGAGGTGGAAAGCAAACCCGTAAGAGAAGAAATTTCATCGATTTTTTTTAGAAAGAATATAGTTATTTGAAGGATATTAAAGCGGAAATAATCCAATATTTTTTGGACAATGGTTATTGGATAGAATTCACTAAAAGTGATAGGCAGCAATTGACGGCTGAGTGTGAAGACGGGTGTGAGTGGCGACTGCATTCTTCTCAGAAGCAAGACGAGCTGACGTTTCAAATAAAGATTTTGATCAATTCTCACAGCTGTTCGAGAAAAATTGAGAATCGACATGCTAGAGCACAATGGATGGCTGATCATTATCTGGATAGGTTCAAAAGTCAAACTATGTGAGAAATCTCTTCCATTATCGTGACTTTGAGGAATGATTTAACTGTCACCATTACACCCAGCATTGCCAAAAAAGAAAGAAGCATAACTCAAAAAATTAATGAAGGCAAGGGCGACAAACAATACAAGCTTGTCTGGTCGTACGCAGCAGAATATATAGATTAAATTCAGGTAGCACATTACAAATACATACTTCCGAGATGATGCATGATTCATTGGTATGTCAAAGAATGTATATGTGCATGGCTGCTTGCAAAGCAGGTTTGCTGCGGTACGGTCGTTCTGTTATCTGTTTGGATGGTTGTCATCTTAAGCGCTCATGTCCCGGCCAATTACTCACAGCCATCAATATTGATGGCAACGATGAAATATATCTAGTTGTTGTTGCCAACATCAAAAAAGAGTGCACAAACACATGGACGTGGTTCTTGCAAATATGGAATCGAGACCTAAATACTAAATCGAGGCGCTGGTGGACAATTATTTCCGATCGGCAAAAGGTATAATATATTTCCAATTGTTATTTTAAAATAGGAGCATTGTGGTAATTATATTGTTTGATGTTGACTATGTTTTTCTGTAACACCCGGCATTTTTTCCATGTAATAATCTGTTGAATTGTTGTATGGATTTAAATTGCCATAAATACAGAAATTATTTTATTGTAAAATGTTGGAGCATTTAGTGAGGAGAGAACCGAACTAATGTGTAACTAAACTAAACACTAAGTTTAAAATGCATGGAAGGGTCAATTGGGGAGAAATTAGGGTTGGTGGGAGATAACCAATGGATAGCTGACACCTGGCAACTTGTTGAGGAAGTTAAGTTCCTCCTCCTACGTGAAACCCTCTTCATTTCACTTCTCTGCTCTCTCTCCATTCTCTTCTCGGCATTCTCTCTTCCAGTCGTCAATCAGCCATCGAAGCTACATCGATCTCCTCGGCTCCTTTCTGTTTTTCTACTAGGGTAAGCATCTTTTAAATGCTAACAAGTTTGGACAAGTTTAAAGTGAGTTTTGGTTGGAGTGAAGGATTGTGATACTTTGGTAAAACTCACTGTTTTTGGATGAAAACACACCGATTTTTTTTCTAAGGGTTTGAATGAGTTTGAGACAAATTCTTCTAACTGATTTGTTAGCATTTGCAGCTTGTTTATTTTCTGAACGTGCATGTACAGGTTCGAGCATTTCCGAGACGTTCAGGACTATCAACTCTGCAGCAGACAGGTAAGTTCATATCCGTAGGTTGGCCCCTAAGGCCTTACATCACGGAGACTCTAGGTTTTTCTTCTGTCGGGAGGTTTCGGGTAGAGAAAGTTAGAGTTAAGTTCTGAGTTATCTGTTTTTTCTCTAGATTCTGTTGTATTATTCTGTTAACTGTTGTTTCAAGTTAAGCACTGTGAAAGTTCATGCATACACGTTTTACTGAAAGTTCATGCAAAACTATTTTCTGTACACGGTTTGAAACTAAGAAAGATAAAATCTGACTGTCTGTAATATACCGGTTAAGTGCGGGACGGGAACTGGCCCTAGATCTGTTTCCTGTTCTGTTCTGTATTACTGTATGTGCCTGATAGTGCACCGTGCCTGATAGTGCACCCCCTGTTCGTCAGTTCCCCTATAAGCCCCACTTACACCCCTCTGCCACTGAAACGTAATGTTCTGTTCTGTCACTGTATTCTGAAAACCGCATGCATAGCATTTTACATCACTGCATCTGTATTATGTTCTTACTGAGTTTTAGACTCATAGGTGAATTCCCTGATGTAGGTACTGAACCCGAACGTGAGGACTTTGTGCCTCAATCTGATGAATAGGTGGCTGGTGGCTCGAGCTCTCGGGGGTGGTTGCTGCAGTCAGACACAATTTTCTGTCCCGAGGTTTAAGTCTTAGTCTTTTAAGTAACGTTCATACCTGTAAACTCTTCTGAAATTATGGTGTGTTTGTTTTAAAACTCTGTTGAGGTCCTGTGTTTCGTTTTAAAAAAAACTCTGTAGGAAATTCTGTTGGACATATATATAATGTATAAGTTCTGATGATCGAGTTTTAAATCTCTGTTGACAGTTGTTAGTTGTTTCCTGTGAAATGTCTTGAAAACATTCTGGAACTGCTTGAGTTCTCCCTTTTCAGGTCATGCATGGATGGTCTCGAATTTTAGAGCTATCCATGCAGTTTGTTTTCTTGAAATCTGTCATTTTTAATGAGGGTCTGAAACCTGTATGCCTTCTGTTGTGCTCGAGAACCATGTTTTGAATTGGTTTGAGAATTTGAGACTTTCATGTTTTCTGTTCTTTAAGCTCTCTGTCTATATGTTTTTCTGTGAAAAGTTGTCAAATTCTGCCCCTTTTAAAACTGCATCTTCCGATCACGTTTAATGCATCCACCGATGGTCACTGTTCACATTTTGTCTCATCTCATCCACCGGTGAACAGTCGATTTCATCAGTCTTAGTTACTTCTGCTGGTTTCATCTGTCTCTCAGTTTAACTTTATCTTCCAATGACATCATCACATCTTCTGATGACATCATCACACATTCCGATTACGTTTACTGCCTTTATCTGTCGATGACATCATCACATCTTCCGATGATGTCATCACACATTCCGATTACGTTTACTGCCTTTATCTGCCGACGACGTCATCACATCTTCCGATGACATCATCACACATTCCGATTACGCTTACTGCCTATATCTATCGATGACGTCATCAAATCTTCCGATGACGTCATCTATTTTGTCTTATACAATCCACCGGTGAGTAGTGCAATTACGTCTGTTTTAAAAGTCACATCTACCGACTGACGTCATCCCTACTTTTGTCTTTGCAAATGCATCTTCCGCCTGACGTCAGCTCACATCTTCCGCCAGTCTTCCGCCCAGCTTAATTATTCTTCCCGCCCCGTTTTAAATACATCTTTTGTCTTACCTTTTCCGGTCCGGTCCATTTATATTTCCTGCTCACTTCTTCTCCAGTTTAAGTTCTCTTTAATGTTCCGGTCTTCCTGCATTTCGGTTCCTTCTGCTATCCATTATCGAAACCTGTTTTGCTTTCAACTTCAGAGAACTCTCTCTCTCTCTGTCAATGTTTTAAAAGTAGAATATACAAAAAAAAACTATATATATAGTCTCCTTTTTCTATTAACTGTCCCGGAGTGATGGCTCCGATCCCGGACCCCGATCGGGTTTGGTTTCGGGTCGTCACATTTTCTTTTCAAATATTAGTAGTGTAATTGCACTGTATAAGTAAGTTCTGTCTAGGAGACTAGAATTTAAGTGGGACCATTTGTGACCCCTACAACCTTTCCTAAGAATTTACTTGGAAAGGTAATTCTATCTAGGAAATTGTCCAATGCAGTCTTTCTTGAAAATTTCTGATCAGTACTCTCAACGTTATATTGTTTTATGTTGACTCTGTTTTTCTTTCAAATATTAAGGGTTATTGAAGGCTGTGGAAGAGGAATTTAAAGAAACCGAACACCGCTACGTCCTCAGGCATATGTACGCAAATTTTAAAGGTCAATTTCGGGGCAGAGCCTACAGAGATGTGATGTGGAATGCAGTCAGGGCAACCACAATGTGACATTTCGTAACAAAAATGCAAAAATTACACCAGCTTAGCCCAGAGGCCCACACATGGCTTAGAGCAGAAGAGCCTAGATATTAGGCTAGTCATGTATTTTTTTTTTGAATCCCAAGTGCAACATGGGATTGAATAATTTGTGCGAGTCATTCAGTGTACTTCTATTGCTGATCAGAGACAAACTGATCCTGACCATGTTTGAGATGATCTGAAAGTGCATGATGACTCGCATTGTGAAGAAATTTGAGAAGCTAGCCCAATCAACAGGCCTCGTGTGTCCGCAGATAAAGAAAAAACTTGAAAATCTAGACGTTGCAGCTCAAAATTGGAGTGCTCAGCTTAGGGGAAGTGCACGATTTGAGGTCAGCAACGGCTATGAACAATACGTGGTTGACATGAATATGGGTGTGTGTAACTGTACCAGGTGGGAGCTTACTTGAATCTCGTGTGTCCATTCTATTCCATGCATACATTTCATGAGAGTGACACCAAAAAATTACATGCATACATGCTATCACCGAGCAACTTACTTGCAGATGTACTCACAGTTTATTCAACCCGTGAGCGGTCCCCAAATGGGACTGCAAATATCAGATTGACATGAACTGATCTTGTCCAGAAGATATCGCCAATCGGGTAGGCCGAAGAAAACAAGAGTACGAGATGTCGATGAGCCGTCAAGTTTGACAATGAGTAGGCAGAACTCAAAGATGTCATGCGGTATATGTCTACAGAAGGGACACAATAGTCGCACTTGTCCTCACCGGGGATTCATTTCAGGCACTGTTTCTCAAGAAACGTTTATGAGTTTCAACACATTTGACGGGACGTAGGTACAGTTCCACATATTTCACTCGTAAACACAGTCATTCTTTTTTAATATAGTTTCCATTATATGCAGGAATCGAGGACGTGCGACCGAGGTATCAATTATTGACAGTTGTAATTTTGCTTATGGGTCCATTTTTTCAATTTTATTAGACTAACCTAAAATAACATTTTTTTATTTAATGAAATAAAAATAAATAATTACAATTTAAAATATTTTTGGGCTGTAATTTGTTATATTGGCTTATTCAGACAAGAAGGACATCACAAAGATTAATGGTTGTAAGGCAGGTTTGAGTACTCTACTCTTTTCATAATCTAACGATTTTACCGTATGTTCACTGTGACAACCAGAGAAGGGGTTGGGCAAAATCCCACATCATTTGAGGGAAGATAAAAATATTTCTTAAGTACCAAGTTGGATGACCACTTAGGAAGTACTCGTTGAAAACAAATCTGTGAGGACCGAAGTTCACCCAAAGCGGATAATATCTTACTGGGAGAAAAGGGTTCGTTACAAATGGTATCAAAGCCTCTACACAACAAGAAATGTGGCTGACGGGGACGTCGATTCCTCGAAAGGGAGGTGATTCTGACGACTCGCCGACGAAGATGTCGGGTCCCAAATGGGAGGTAGGGGGCGGTTGATTGTGACGACCCAAGAAGGGGTTGGGCACAATCCCACATCGCTTGGGGGAAGATAGAAATGTTCCATAAGTACCAAGTTGGGTGACCACTTGGCAAGTCCTCGTTGAAACAAATCTGTGAAAGCTGAAGTTCACCCAAAGCAGATAATATCTTACTGGGAGGAAGGAGTTCGTTACAAATGGTATCAGAGCCTCTACCCAACCAGAAATGTCGCCGACGAAGATGTCGGGTCCCAAATGGGAGGTAGGGGGCGGTTGATTGTGACGACCCAAGAAGGGGTTGGGCACAATCCCACATCGCTTGGGGGAAGATAGAAATGTTCCATAAGTACCAAGTTGGGTGACCACTTGGCAAGTCCTCGTTGAAACAAATCTGTGAAAGCTGAAGTTCACCCAAAGCAGATAATATCTTACTAGGAGGGAAGGAGTTCGTTACAAATGGTATCAGAGCCTCTACCCAACCAGAAATGTCGCCGACGAAGATGTCGGGTCCCCAAATGGGAGGTAGGGGGCGGTTGATTGTGACGACCCAAGAAGGGGTTGGGCACAATCCCACATCGCTTGGGGGGAAGATAGAAATGTTCTATAAGTACCAAGTTGGGTGACCACTTGGCAAGTCCTCGTTGAAAACAAATCTGTGAAAGCTGAAGTTCACCCAAAGCAGATAATATCTTACTAGGAGGAAGGGGTTTGTTACAAATAGTATTAGAGCCTCTACTCAACCAGAAATGTGGCTGACGTGGACGTCGGGTCTCCAAAGTGGGGGGGGGGGGGGGGTTGATTGTGACAACCCGAGAGAGGGTTGAGCACAATCCCACATCGCTTGGGGGAAGATAGAAATGTTCCATAAGTACCAAGTTGGGTGACCACTTGGCAAGTCCTCGTTGAAAACAAATCTGTGAAAGCCAAAATTCACATAAAGCGGATAATATCTTATTGGGAGGAAGGGGTTCGTTACAAATAGTATCAGAGCCTCTACCCAATCAGAAATATGGCCGACGTGGACGTCGAGTCTCCAATTTTTTTTTTTGGGGGGGGGTAATTGTGACGACCCGAGAGGGGGTTAAGTGTAACACCCGACAATTTTGCCATGTAAATATTCCTTGAATTATTAGACGGAATTAATAGAAATATTTATACAATGTATGTTTTGTGAGTTTTCCGATAGTTTCAATTGAATGTGGTGATTCGTAAAGCCGATTTAAGGAAACTAAATAGTAAAATAGTTAAAAACCAATGGAAGGGCAAAATAGGGAAGGAATTAAGGTAGGTGGGTGGGAGCCAATGGATGGTTGCCAAATGTTCATAACTTGCTGAGAAACCTACCTATTGTCTCCTCTTCTCTTCTCTTCTACGTAAACCTTCATTTTCATCCTCCTCTCTGTTCTCTCTTTCAGGCGATTGAGACAAACTTCCAAAAACCTTGTTTCACCTATTTCTTCTGTTTCCTTCAGCAAAGGTAATCATCTAACCTAGTTAACGAGTTTGGACAAGTTAAGATGTGAGTTTTGTGGAAGTCAAAGGTTACGATAGTTGGAGTGAACTCACTGTTTTTACATGAAAACACATTGGTTTGTTTTCTAAAGGTCTGAATGGAGTTTGAAGCTTATTCTACTAAGTTATTAGTTAGCATTTGTAGCTCTGTTGATTTTCCTTACGTTCATGTTTTAGGTCCGTGTATAACCGAGACGTTCAAGACTTGTAACTCTACAGCAATAGGTAAGTTCATACGTATAGGTTTTGCCCTTAAGGCCCTACAATACGGAGGTACTAGGTTTTATGTTGTCGAGATTTATGTTGGGTAGTTAAACCATAGGTTATGTTTTAGGTTAAGTGTGTTCTGTTTTATATCCTGCTTATTATTATTCTGTCGCCTGTCTATGAATGTTCATGCATACATGTTTTCTCTGAAAGTCATGAAAATATTTTCTGCACACGGTTTGAAGTTAAGCAAGATAAAACCTGTAATGTATGGTTAAGTGTGGACGAGGACTAGCATCCTGTCATGTACTCCTGTTATGTCCTGTTGTGGCATGTACTCTTGTTGCGCCAGCTCTTCTGCCCACTTATACCTTCATGTCCAGTGAAATGTAATGTAATGTTCATGTATTTGAAAATATTCATGCATAGCACGTGCATCACTTTGCATTGTATGTTCTTTCTGAGCTCTAGGCTCATAGTTGAACTCTCTTGTAGGTATGGATCCTCTAGAGGAGGACATTGTGCCTCAAGATGATGAGTTGATGTATTTTGCGAGATGAGCTCACGGGATGGTTGTTGCAGTCAGACAAGAGTTAACTTTGTGAGAATGTACTTTTTGAAGTTATGTCAAGTTCTGTAACATCTTTTGAAGTTTTTAAAAAAACATTTGAAGTGTAGGTTCAGTTCTGTACAACTTTTAAGTTCTTTTAAAACGACGTATGGAATCTGTATTGATGTCTAAAACCTCTGTATTTGACAGTTGTATCTATATATTTTGAAATATTCTGGAACTGTATTGAGTTTCCTCTGATTAGTTCAAGCAGGGGTGGTCTCTGGTTTTAGAGCTATCCAAGCAGATTGATTTTCTTAAACTTATGTCACGTTTCCTGTTATGTCTGAAAATCACGTTCTGAATCAGTTTTTGAGAATTTGAAACTTTTATGCCATCTGTTTTTATGCTCCCTGTTCGTATGTCTTCCTGTTAAAAGCTGTCAAATTTTGTCTTTAAAACTACATCTTCTGATTACATCCACCGCTACTTTTAAGTTCACATCCACCTGTGAACAGTAAATTTCTGTCTGTAGTTCACATCCACCGGTGAACAGTAAATTTCTCTTTGTAGTTCACATCCACCGGTGAACAGTAAATTTCTCTTTGTAGTTCACATCCACCTGTGAACAGTAAAATTTCTATTTGTAGTTCACATCCACCTGTGAACAGTAAATTTCTCTTTGTAATTCACATCCACCTGTGAACAGTAAAATTTCTGTTTGTAGTTCACATGCACCTATGAACAGTAAATTTCTCTTTGTAGTTCACATCCACCTGTGAACAGTAAATTTCTGTTTGTAGTTCACATCCACCTGTGAACAGTAAATTTCTCTTTGTAGTTCACATCCACCTGTGAACAGTAAATTTCTGTTTGTAGTTCACATCCACCTGTGAACAGTAAATTTCTGTCTGTAGTTCACATCCACCTGTGAACAGTAAATTTCTGTTTGTAGTTCACATCCACCTGTGAACAGTGAATTTCTCTTTGTAGTTCACATCCACCTGTGAACAGTAAATTTCTGTTTGTAGTTCACATCCACCTGTGAACAGTAAATTTCTCTTTGTAGTTCACATCCACCTGTGAACAGTAAATTTCTCTTTGTAGTTCACATCCACCTGTGAACAGTAAATTTCTCTTTGTAGTTCACATCCACCTGTGAACAGTAAATTTCTCTTTGTAGTTCACATCCACCTGTGAACAGTAAATTTCTCTTTGTAGTTCACATCCACCTGTGAACAGTAAATTTCTGTTTGTAGTTCACATCCACCTGTGAACAGTAAATTTCTCTTTGTAGTTCACATCCACCTGTGAACAGTAAATTTCTCTTTGTAGTTCACATCCACCTGTGAACAGTAAATTTCTCTTTGTAGTTCACATCCACCTGTGAACAGTAAATTTCTGTTTGTAGTTCACATCCACCTGTGAACAGTAAATTTCTGTTTGTAGTTCACATCCACCTGTGAACAGTAAATTTCTCTTTGTAGTTCACATCCACCTGTGAACAGTAAATTTCTCTTTGTAGTTCACATCCACCTGTGAACAGTAAATTTCTGTTTGTAGTTCACATCCACCTGTGAACAGTAAATTTCTGTTTGTAGTTCATATCCACCTGTGAACAGTAAATTTCTGTTTGTAGTTCACATCCACCTGTGAACAGTAAATTTCTCTTTGTAGTTCACATCCACCTGTGAACAGTAAATTTCTGTTTGTAGTTCACGTCCACCTGTGAACAGTAAAATTTCTGTTTGTAGTTCACATCCACCTGTGAACAGTAAATTTCTCTTTGTAGTTCACATCCACCTGTGAACAGTAAATTTCTCTTTGTAGTTCACATCCACCTGTGAACAGTAAATTTCTCTTTGTAGTTCACATCCACCTGTGAACAGTAAAATTTCTGTTTGTAGTTCACATCCACCTGTGAACAGTAAAATTTCTGTTTGTAGTTCACATCCACCTGTGAACAGTAAATTTCTCTTTGTAGTTCACATCCACCTGTGAACAGTAAATTTCTCTTTGTAGTTCACATCCACCTGTGAACAGTAAAATTTCTGTCTATAGTTCACATCCACCTGTGAACAGTAAATTTTTGATTTCTGTTTGTAGTTCACGTCCACCTGTGAACAGTAAAATTTCTGTTTGTAGTTCACATCCACCTGTGAACAGTAAATTTCTCTTTGTAGTTCACATCCACCTGTGAACAGTAAAATTTCTGTTTGTAGTTCACATCCACCTGTGAACAGTAAAATTTCTGTTTGTAGTTCACATCCACCTGTGAACAGTAAATTTCTCTTTGTAGTTCACATCCACCGGTGAACAGTAAATTTCTCTTTGTAGTTCACATCCACCTGTGAACAGTAAAATTTCTGTTTGTAGTTCACATCCACCTGTGAACAGTAAATTTCTCTTTGTAGTTCACATCCACCTGTGAACAGTAAAATTTCTGTTTGTAGTTCACATGCACCTATGAACAGTAAATTTCTCTTTGTAGTTCACATCCACCTATGAACAGTAAAATTTCTGTTTGTAGTTCACATCCACCTGTGAACAGTAAAATTTCTGTTTGTAGTTCACATCCACCTGTGAACAGTAAAATTTCTGTTTGTAGTTCACATCCACCTGTGAACAGTAAAATTTCTGTTTGTAGTTCACATCCACCTGTGAACAGTAAAATTTCTGTCTATAGTTCACATCCACCTGTGAACAGTAAATTTCTATCTGTAGTTCACGTTCACATGTGAACAGTGAATTTCTGTCTGTAGTTCACATCCACCTGTGAACAGTAAATTTCTGTGAACTCCCAGTATGCCTTTTAGTCTATATTCCTTGTTTATTTTCACTGCATGTATTTTTATCGTGTTTCCTCTGCATGCCCGTCGTCCATCTAGTCTTTTATTTAAATGTCCCAAGTATTCTGGTTTCCTTCTGTAATTCATTCTGCAGCCCGGTTTAACTATTTTACCGTTTTGACTTTAAATCCAGAGAAGGTTTTCTCTAGTTGTAAAGTTTTAAGAGTTTGTTTTAAAAGTCTAGTCTGTTTGTTTAAAGTTCAAAAAAATATATAGTCCCCGTTTTGAATGTCCTGGAGTGATGGCTCCTCGGACCCCGATCGGGTCGAGGCTGTCACATTAAGCACAATCCCACATCGCTTCGGGAGAAGCTGGAAATGTTCCATAAGTAAAGGATTCCTCTACAAGATAGTAAGATGCGTTTTGGGAGCACAGTTGTACCGGATCCCATCAGAACTCTAAGTTAAGAGTGCTCCGGTGAGAGCCGTGCCAAGGTAGTTCACATCCACCTGTGAACAGTAAAATTTCTGTTTGTAGTTCACATCCACCTGTGAACAGTAAAATTTCTGTTTGTAGTTCACATCCACCTGTGAACAGTAAAATTTCTGTTTGTAGTTCACATCCACCTGTGAACAGTAAAATTTCTGTTTGTAGTTCACATCCACCTGTGAACAGTAAATTTCTCTTTGTAGTTCACATCCACCTGTGAACAGTAAAATTTCTGTTTGTAGTTCACATCCACCTGTGAACAGTAAAATTTCTGTTTGTAGTTCACATCCACCTGTGAACAGTAAATTTCTCTTTGTAGTTCACATCCACCTGTGAACAGTAAAATTTCTGTTTGTAGTTCACATCCACCTGTGAACAGTAAAATTTCTGTTTGTAGTTCACATCCACCTGTGAACAGTAAATTTCTCTTTGTAGTTCACATCCACCTGTGAACAGTAAAATTTCTGTTTGTAGTTCACATCCACCTGTGAACAGTAAAATTTCTGGTCCTCGTTGAAAATAATCCGTGAGGACTAAAGTTCGCCCAAAGCAGACAATATCTTACTGGGAGGAAGGAGTTCGTTACATTCACCGTCTTTTTCTCTTGGAACAAATCTAATTTAATATATGATTTGCTCCATTAATCTCAAAGAATGATACGGTGAACATGCGGTAAAATCGTTAGATTATGAAAAGAGTGGAGTACTCAAACCTGCCTTGCATGAATTAAACTTTGCGATGTTCTTCTGGGCTGAAAAAGCCGATATAACAAATTACATCCCGGAGATATTTCAAATTGTAATTATATATTTTTGTTTATTTAAATAAAAAAATTATTTTAGTTTATTTTAAGAATATTTATTTTGTGACAGCCCCAGACCCGATCGGGGCCAAGGAGCCATCACTCCGGGACATTTAACAGAGAACGGGACGTATATATTTTTTTTGAACCAAACAGACTGAACTTTTAAGAGCAAACCCTTAAAAGCATTACAGAGAGAGAAAACATTCTCTGGATTTGAAAGTAAAGCGGGAAAACAGTTAAAATCGGACTACAGAATGAACGGCAGAAGAAATCATAATACTTGGAACGTTTAAATAAAAGGTTGGATGGACGACGGGCATGCAGAGAACAACGTGATAAGATACATGCAGAGAACATAAATGAGAAATATAAACTGGAAGAAAGGCTACAGTGAATAACGGAATCGGGTGATCTAGGGCAGGAGAAGTAATTGAACGGGGGCGGGAGAAGTAAGGCGAAAGTCAGCGGTAGATGTGAATAAGACAAAAGTGAACAGTAAACAGCGGCATATGTGAATAAACTAAAAGCAACACAAACAACGGTAAAAGTAAAGCAGATGACGTCAGGCAGAAGATGTGGATGACGTCAGGCGGAAGATGTAAATAAACTGGGCGGAAGATGTGGGCAGATGACGTCAGGCAAAAGATATGGATGACGTCAGGCGAAAGATGTAAATAAACTGGGCGAAAATGAACTATTCACCGTAGAAGTGAACTACAGGCAGAAGGGGACTGTTCACCGATGGGAGTGAATTAATGACAGAAATGAACCGTTCACCGGTGGAAGTGAACTACAGACAGAAATGAACTTTAAAGGCAGCGATGGATGTAATCGGAAGATGTGAGATGAATGACGTCAGGCGGTAGATGTAAATAAACCGGAGCAGTGGATGTGAATCCTAAGGCAGTAGATGGAAATAAACTGAAGCGGTAGATGTGAATCCTAAGGCAGCAGTGGATGTGATTTTAAATGGCAGCAGGCAGCGGTGGATGTGATTTTAAAGGGCAGCGGTAGATGTGAGTTTTAAAGGCTGAATTGACAACATTTAACAGGAAGACATATGAACGGGGAGTATAAAAACAGAAGGCATAAAAGTTTAAAATTCTCAAAAACCGATTCAAAACATGATTTTCGTACATAACAGAAAACATAACATAAGTTTAAGAAAATCAATCTGCATGAATAGCTCTAAAACCAAAAACCACCCATACATGAACTAATCAGAGGAAACTCAATGCAGTTCCAGAATATTTCAAAATATATAGATACAACTGTTAAATACAGAGGTTTTAGACATCAATACAGATTCCATACGTCGTTTTAAAAAGAACACAAAAGTTGTACAGAACTGAACCTACACTTCAAATGTTTTTAAAAACTTCAAAAGATGTTACAGAATTTGACATAACTTCAGACAATACATTCTCACAGAGTTAACTCTTGTCTGACTGCAACAACCAAACCCCATGAGCTCGATCCGCCAACTACATTAAATCATCATCTTGAGGCACAAGGTCCTCATCTTGGGGATTCATACCTACAATAGGGAGTTCAACTATAAGCCTAAAGCTCAGTAAGAACATATAAAAATGTAGTGATGCTGTAGCACCCGGTTCCATTGAACCATATGAACTTTTATAGAAGGGTTGGGGAGAGTCATTGATTAGGTTAATAAATGAACAGGTGAGGGTATGATGGTAATTAGCATTTTTACTTAGTGGATAACATATTTAGGGAAAAGTCCAGCGTAGGTAGCCGCCACTATCCCTTATTTTTCCTCTTTCGGCGTTCAGCTCGAGCAGTAGAACTCTCTAAGCGATTCTCTCGCCCGATTCTCCTTCAACCTAGGTAAGTCTTGTTTTCCTGCATTTTAGTAATTAGTTTACTGAGAGAATACAATGAGGAGATTTTGAGGTTGCTGTGATTGAGGGTGGGTTCGGGTACCTGATGGTAAATAGGAATGCACGAAGATCTAAGATTCCAAACTAATTTCCTTAGACTCTTGGGAAGTTTAGAATGAAGTTTAACTAATACACTGTCAACGGTTTTAGGTTGAGCAATACCCGAAGTGGTTAGCAACCCAGACAATCCCCGGGAACCCAGGTAAGTAAAGTATGCATGTGCCTTCGGGCCTACATCACAAAACAGTAGGGTTATGCATGTTGTGAATGATTTTGTATGTCATGCATCATATTTTTGAAAGATTACGAAAATGAATTTCCATGTAAGAATGGTGAGGTATGAACTGAATGTGACAGAACAGCTATTAAGGGAATTCATCCGCCCCTTAATCGAGTAGAGGATGTATGACATTGGGAGAATTGATCTCACTCCCAAGGGAATCGAGGGATCAGAACAGCTATTAAGGGAATTCATCTGCCCCTTAATCGAGTAGAGGATGTATGACATTGGGAGAATTGATCCCACTCCCAAGGGAACCGAGGGATCAGATCAGTTTATGAACATATGTGTATGCAACTGAGATGAGAAAATAGAAATTGCATGTTTAGGAATTTATGTTTCAGCAATGCATTTCATTACTGCTTTACTTACTTAGCATTAGGCTAATAGATGAGTTTTGTGATGTAGGTGTTGAGGATACTGCAGGTGAATTCTCCGAGTTCATTGAGGGATAGGCTGGTTGGAGGAGCACATTCATGTTTCGGCCTGGTAAACTGATGAGGCGGATTAACTGATGTCAGTAGGTGTGAAAGATTAGTTGTCAGTGTTTCAAATTAAATATGTTGATTTTGTCATAACAGTAGTGATTTCAATGTTTTGAATTCGTTTTTGAGTTCCTCTTCTGATACTAGTATTCTGTAGGGGTTTGATGTTAGTACTTGCTGTTTTTTTTTTTTGAGTAATGCATTGGCTTGAGTCGTTTTCCGGTTAGTTTCAGCAAAATGAGTAAGTTCTTTCTGTAATTAGAGTTGTCTTGTGTAGTAAGTAGTTGATGGTGCATTGCTCTGCTCTCTGCCGGTAGATGATGTCTATCAGCAGAGGTTGGGTTATAGTTTTATTTCCATCGGAAGATGTCTTCAGATAAGTCATCAGATGATGTAGACTTATTTCTATCGGAAGATGTCTTCAGATAAGTCATCGGATGATGTAGGCTTATTTTTATCGGAAGATGTCTTCAGATAAGTCATCGGATGATGTAGGCTTATTTCTATCGGAATATGTCTTCAGATAAGCCGTCGGATGATGTAGATTTTACGCAATCGGTATGAGCTGGCAACATGTTTTGTCGTTAGTTACCGGAGGATGTCGTTGTTAAACACACCGGATGATGTAGAATAGGTTTTTGTCGTTTAGTAACCGGTGGATGTCGTGTGTTAATCCACCGGAAGATGTAGGAAATGTTTTGTCGTTTTGTGACCGGTGGATGTCGTGTGTTAATCCACCGGAAGATGTAGGAAATGTTTTGTCGTTTTGTGACCGGTGGATGCTGTATAACGTCGATCATCCGGCTGACGACATCGGAAGGTGTAGAGCGTATTTTGTCGTTTTGCCACCAGATGATGTCTTCTATTTTCTGCTTCAGCCTCTTTTTGTTGACTTGGTTCAGCGGCAGATGTGTTTGACTTTCGCCGCCTTTAAAGTAACTCGCGATTTAAACTTTATTTTCCCTTGGTCAACTATTTCTAACATTTCATCCAATTACCAAAGCATTTTTTTTTATTTTGTTTAACTCTAATTTTATTCAAATGAATTCCGCTGCAAGTTTTAAGAATATGGGTGAAATATTTAGTCAAGTACAGAGTTTGTGTGACAAACCGGGTTTAGATAACTTGGGGCGTTACAGTTTGGTATCAGAGACATTCAGTTAAACCGTTCAAAAGATTACTCATCAGTGCCAATCGTCGCATGGAAGTACTCCAACAACTGTAAGTGTTTATGTTAGCCTTAGTAATTAGATATTTATGAATATAGTTAACCTTGTGCAGGAAGTGAGTTTAATGGCCAGACGCCCAGGAAGACCTAGGATACCCAGGGAAATGCCAAACTTGAGGAGTGAGGAAGAACCTAGTGTTATTAGACAATTAACAGACTTGGTACGTCAGCAAACAGACTTAGTGCGTCAGCAGTCCGATCAGTTGGGGGTGTTACTGAACCGAGAGGTGCATGGGAGTGCCAACTCAGGTTCTAGCAATGAGCATTCAGGAGACCGATTCCGAAAGCTTCAGTCGCCCACGTTTGATGGAAAATCATCTAACTCGATTGTTGCTGAAGAGTGGTTGAGGAAGGTTGAAAGCATGCTCCGATGTGCCAACTTCAGAGAAGGAGACAAGGTCACCCTAGCGACCTTTCATTTTGCTGGAGACGCCCAGCTTTGGTGGGAGACAATTGAGACCACCACTGACATTCTGACTATGACTTGGTCACAGTTTAAGGACATCTTTTATGAGAAATATTTTAATAGCACAGTCCAGGCAGCAAAGAAGGTAGAGTTTTTGAACTTGAAGCAGACAGGGTCTGTGGCTGAGTACGTTAGACAATTTGAGTCCCTGTCCAGATTCGCTGGACACTTTATTCACCGAAATGAAGATAAGGTGTTTCAATTCATGAATGGACTGAAACCAGAAATGTACAGAGGGGTCAAGTTTTCTGGTTATAAAGGTTTGCCCTTCAGTGATGTTGTGTCCACAGCATTGGAGGTGGAAGAAGCTGAATCTAAATGTGCTGGACTAAAGGAGGCCCCGAGAAAGTTTGTTCAACCACCGCCGCAGAGAGGAGTGAAGAGGCCCAATGAAGGCCAGCACAGCCAAGGGATAGGAAAGAAGGTACCAGATACCAAGACGTTTCCTCAGTGCCCAAAGTGTTCGAAGAATCACTCGGGCGAGTGTAGATTTGGATCGAGTAAGTGCTTCAACTGCGATGAGGTTGGACACTTGTACAAGGATTGCCCAAAGCCCCGGGTCGTTCGGTGTTTCCATTGTAACAAGGTTGGCCATGTCAACAGAGACTGCCCGGCTTTGAAGGGTGGCCCTGCCAGGATTAAGCCAAGAATATTCTCCATGATGGAGTCAGGTGATGAGGACCAGCCTGCTGTAGTGACAGGTACTGTATTGATTAACTTTGTACCTGCTTTTACTTTGATAGATTCGGGTGCAACTCATTCTTTTATAGCATCTGCATTCGCTGATAAGTTAGATGTACGGTTTACTCCTTCTGAACATGTGTATAACGTAGCATTACCTTCTGGTGAGCACATGCACTCCAGTCAAATGATGCCTGATAGTGTGGTGTTAGTAGGGAACATGAATTTTCCTGCTAATCTTATTGTTATGGACATAATGGGATTTGATGTGATCCTAAGAATGGATTGGTTGTTTAAGCATTATGCCACTATAGATTGTAGGACTGGAATTGTTAGTTTCCAACCCCCTAGTGGTTTAAACCATACTTTCCAAGCCTTGAAGAAGAGTAAGAAGATGACTGTAATGACCTCTGTTAGTTGTAGACCCTCCCCTTGCAGAGAGTATTTGTGCTTTTTGGCCAGTGTTTTAGACACACAAACAGTAGAAAAATCAAGCCCCAAAAATGTTTTAGTTGTCTAAGATTTTCCAGAAGTATTTCTAGATGACCTTCCTGGTCTGCCACCAGATAGAGAAATTGAATTTGTGGTAGATGTTTACCCCGGCGCTGAGCCAGTATCTAAGAATCCATATAGGCTAGCACCCACAGAACTTAAAGAGTTGAAGAAACAGTTAGAGGATTTGTTGGAGAAGGGGTTCATACGCCCTAGCTTTTCACCATGGGGTGCACCTGTCCTTTTTGTCAAAAACAAGGATGGATCAATGCGTATGTGCATAAACTATAGAGAATTGAATAAGCTAACTGTCAAGAACAAGTATCCACTGCCGAGGATTGATGATTTATTTGATCAGCTTAAAGGTGCGAGAGTTTTCTCTAAAATTGACCTTAGGTCCGGTTATTACCAGTTGAAGGTTAAATCTGAAGATATCCCAAAGACTGCCTTTCGCACAAGGTATGGACATTATGAGTTTTTGGTTATGTCTTTTGGTTTGACAAATGCGCCAGCAGCTTTCATGGATCTCATGAATAGGGTGTTTCGCGAGTATTTGGACAAGTTTGTCATTGTATTCATAGATGACATTTTAATCTATTCTAGAACTAAGGATGAGCATACAGGACACCTAAACTTGGTGTTAGGATTGCTGAGGCAGCACCAACTTTATGCCAAATTTTCTAAGTGTGAGTTTTGGTTGGACAGAGTTCACTTTCTTG
Organism: Begonia masoniana; assembly: GCA_022432975.1. NCBI lineage: Eukaryota > Viridiplantae > Streptophyta > Magnoliopsida > Cucurbitales > Begoniaceae > Begonia > Begonia masoniana. The sequence continues at coordinate 17,763,156 of CM039511.1, forward strand.
GTCATGTGATCTCCGGAGATGGGATATCTGTTGACCCAGCCAAGGTTCAAGCTGTTAACGAATGGCCCCAACCGAAGAATGCCACTGATATCTGAAGTTTCCTTGGATTAGCAGGGTATTATAGAAAATTCATCGAGGGATTTTCAAAGATTGCCACACCCCTTACTATGTTAACAAGGAAAAATGTGAAGTATAATTGGACCGATAAATGTGAATCCAGTTTTCAGACCTTGAAGCAGAAACTGACCAATGCCCCAATTTTAACTCTTCCTGTCGAAAATGGTAAATTCAGTATTTATTGTGATGCTTCCAAGGTTGGACTTGGTGGTGTATTGATGCAAGATGGAAATGTTATAGCTTATGCTTCTAGGCAGTTAAAAGTACACGAAAAGAATTACCCCACACATGACTTAGAATTAGCTGCTGTGGTTTTTGCATTAAAGATTTGGAGGCACTACCTGTATGGACAAACCTGTGAGATATTTTCGGATCATAAAAGTCTGAAATACATTTTCACGCAAAAAGAACTGAATATGAGGCAACGTAGGTGGTTAGAGTTTGTCAAAGACTATGATTTCGAGATTAAGTACCACCCTGGCAAGGCGAATGTAGTGGCTGATGCTTTGAGTAGAGTAACCCCTTTAGTCTCTGCACTGACTCTAGACATACCGATAGCCTTAGAGACAGAATTCCAAAGATTTAACCTAGAAGCTGTGTCTAGTGTGTCAGCCACGCTTTCGACCATATCTTTGAGGCCAACTATTTTGGAGAAAATAAAGGAAGTTCAAACGAATGACGCTGAATGTAATAAGTATAAGTTGTGCATAGATTCTACTGATAAGTCGGATTTCAACTGCTCAGCTGATGGAATTCTCAAGTTTCGAAGTAGATGGTTTGTTCCGGCTGATACTGAACTTAGAAAGGAAATCCTATCTGAGGCACATTCCTCCAGACTTTCTGTTCATCCTGGAGGTACGAAAATGTACAGAGATCTCAAGCAACATTATTGGTGGCCAGGTATGAAGAGAAGTGTGGCGGAGTATGTGGAGTCATGTCTGGTCTGCCAGCAAGTCAAAGCTGAACATCAGAGGCCTGCTGGAACATTGCAACCCTTACCAGTTCTCGAATGGAAATGGGAACAAATAACTATGGATTTTGTTATAGGATTACCTAGAACAGTAAAAGGTCACGATGCAATTTGGGTAGTGGTTGATCGTTTAACCAAATCAGCTCACTTTCTGCCAATGAAGATAACATACTCGATGGATCAATTGGCTGAGTTGTATGTGCAAGAAGTTGTTAGACTGCATGGTGTTCCAAGCACCATAGTTTCAGACTGAGACTCCAGATTTATATCTAAGTTTTGGAAAAGTTTGCACAAGGCTATGGGGACACAGCTTAGTTTTAGCACAGCCTTTCATCCTCAAACCGATGGACAATCCGAGAGAACTATCCAAACGTTGGAGGATATGCTTCGGGCTTGTGTGCTGGAATTTCAAGGTTCTTGGAGTAAGTATTTACCATTGGTTGAGTTCTCTTATAATAACAGTTTTCAGGCAACAATAGGCATGGCACCATACGAGGCATTGTATGGACGGAAGTGCAGATCTCCATTGTATTGGGATGAAGTTGGAGAAGCACAGTTGTTTGGTCCTGACATTTTGCAACAGACAGTGGAGAGATTGCTCTTATCCGACAAAGAATCTTAACAGCTCAAAGCCGGCAGAAAAGCTATGCAGACAAAAGACGAAGAGAATTAGAATTTGATGTTGGTAATGAAGTTTTCCTTAAGGTGTCACCTTTCAAAGGAGTTGTGAGATTTGGGAAAAGAGGCAAGTTGAACCCCAGATACATTGGACCTTTCCAAATCGTGAAGAGAATTGGGAAGTCAGCATATCAACTTCAGTTACCAGCCTCTCTGGAGGGAGTTCATAATGTGTTTCATGTTTCCATGCTTAAGAAATGCGTTAGAGACCCTTCACAGGTTATAGAACAGCAGAACATTGAAGTCCTTCCTACTCTTGCATTTGAGGAGAAACCAGTAAAAATCTTAGATTATGCAGTAAAGGTATTACGCAACAAAGAAGTCCCACTGGTAAAAGTCTTATGGCACAACCAGAAAGTTGAGGAGACAACTTGGGAACGCCAGCAGGACATGATGGACCAATATCCAGAACTATTCAGGTATTGAATTTTGAGGACAAAATTCTTTTAAGGAGGGTAGGTTGTAGCACCTGGTTCCATTGAACCATAATTTTAATTTATTATTAATGATGAACTTTTATAGAAGGGTTGGGGAGAGTCATTGATTAGGTTAATAAATGAACAGGTGAGGGTATGATGGTAATTAGCATTTTTACTTAGTGGATAACATATTTAGGGAAAAGTCCAGTGTGGGTAGCCGCCACTATCCCCTATTTTTCCTCTTTCGGCGTTCAGCTCGAGCAGTAGAACTCTCTAAGCGATTCTCTCGCCCGATTCTCCTTCAACCTAGGTAAGTCTTGTTTTCCTGCATTTTAGTGATTAGTTTACTGAGAGAATACAATGAGGAGATTTTGAGGTTGCTGTGATTGAGGGTGGGTTCGGGTTCCTGATGGTAAATAGGAATGCACGAAGATCTAAGCTTCCAAACTAATTTCCTTAGACTCTTGGGAAGTTTAGAATGAAGTTTAACTAATACACTGTCAACGGTTTTAGGTTGAGCAATACCCGAAGTGGTTAGTAACCCAGACAATCCCCGGGAACCCAGGTAAGTAAAGTATGTATGTGTCTTCGGGCCTACATCACAAAACAGTAGGGTTATGCATGTTGTGAATGATTTTGTATGTCATGCATCATGTTTTTGAAAGATTACGAAAATGAATTTCCATATAAGAATGGTGAGGTATGAACTGAAGTATGAGCACGTTGAGACAGGTGAGGAAGACGTCCCTCCGCCTGAAGTATGAGCACGTTGAAGGAGGATGGCCCGTGGTTGTGCGCTGGCAGTCGGTGCATGATTTTGACCCGTGGGGACGTAGGTAAACGTTTTGAGATTTTGATAGATAGAAACGTGGAAAAAGTTGTATAGACAATCCATTTTAGGATGTTTGGTGACTGGATAGATAATATATAATGTTTTGTAGTGTTTTTGATATTTTCAAACAGGAGGAAATTTTAAACTTTCAAACGGATCCATGCGGTTTGTTTTATGAAATTGGTTATATTTTAAATGTGTTTTGAGTCGGTAATAGGGGATTGGTAGAGAGTGAATTGTATACGAATGGTAGGTTGTTATGAAATGTTAAGAGTGGGTTTGATGAGAGAAAAAGAGGGAATGAAGTGAGGATGCTCTCTGGAATTTTCGGATTCCAGAGAGCATGTCGTTCGATCGCCTAAGGAGGCGATCGAATGGCATGATGGATCGGCACTCTCTGGAAAATCCAGAGAGTGTGCCTATCGATCGCCCAAATGGGCGATGGATCGGCCGGGGATCGATCAAAGGGCGATCGATCGCCTAATGAGTGGGGCGATCGATCGCCCCCTCCATTTTGGCCTCAGCCGATCGATCGGCCATGAATTTTCATGGGCAAATGCCCTTTTTACCTCTGCTTCCTTTGGCCGATGCTTTGTTATGTTCTTTTAACGTTTTTAATTTATTTTTCAAAGGAATTGCAACACTTATCTTATGGTATTTTCTTTAAATGGTTTTATGGACGTTTTAATTTTAATTAGAGGTTAAAAAGAAAAAAATTTATACGAGAAATTAAAGGATTAGTGTAAGGGTCGTTACAAGTATAGGTCAACACTTCAATCTTGTCTGCCTTCACTAGTCGACACTTGTCCATTCCGATCGACACTTAAATTGGCTCTTTTTGCACAGGTCAATCCTCGTGGTCGACACTTCAATCTTGTCTGCATTCACCGGTCGACACTTGTCCATTCCAGTCGACACTTGAATTGGCTCTATTTGCACTGGTCATTCCTCGTGGTCGACTCTTACCAAGTTCGGTCGACACTTGACGATTCAGGTCGACACTTGTTTCTTCTTTGTTTAAACTGGTCAACCTATGTGGTAATCAGTCGACACTTGAGGCACTCCAAAATTGTTTTTCTTTATTTTGACTATCATATACATAATGAAACTCATTAGTACTAAATACCCTTCTTCAAGGGCATTTTCAATTAAGGTACTTGCAAAATCATTCATTTCTTAAGTTAATCAAAGATATGTCATATGTTAGTAGATGAAAACATATAAACCTTGACAATAATCACATGTACTTGGATAGAATTAGACAGAATTTCTTTTGTTTTACGACTTCCAATAGCTAATATCAAACAGTTCCTGCATATTCAAATAACCAAACAGTTCCAGAATTTTACATCATAAATAAAAATACATCAAAGTACAATGTCCATGAAATAAATTACAATTTGAATTATTAACTACAATGGTCGTGCATAGCTTTACATCATAAACTACAATGTACATCAATTTAACTTACAACCGATAAAAGACATTAAATAAAGTACTATGTCCATAAAATAAAACAGTTCCAACATCTCCTTCCTTGTCATCGCCTGGTAGTCCATCATCTATTCCATGGCCGTGTGTAGAAGATTCCTGCACGTAATGGAAACTATATTAGTTGAATAATAAAAGTTTGTTTATGAATCTAATGGGTAAAAATGTACCTGCTTCCCGTCAAATGTTTAGAAACCCATAAATGTGTCGTGCGAAGTGGCAGCGCCTGAAATGGATCCCTTGTCAGGACATGTGCAACTATTATGCCCTTGACGCCGACATTTACCACACAATATCGTAGATTTCTTCTTAGAAATTTTAGACGTAGACGACTTATCGACATCGCGCACTCTTTTCTTTTTAGACCTACCAGGTTGACGCCTTCTCTCGGGCAGAACTATTGGGGTCATAGTGTCTGGTTCTCGGCCAAAAAAAAACAACTGTTATGGGTTCTAAACCTCGGTGCGAGTTAGGATATACGTCATAATGAACTCACAATCTACCGGCCTGCGTGGTAATCCGGGACGATCATCAAGGAATATGCCAGAGAACTCTCTGGACAACAGAATGTCGCTCGGCTTCACTCGCATGAGCAACTGACAATTAAAGACAGAGGCCAATAAATAGAGCACGCACCTTTGAATGCGCGTTGACCTCCATAGAATAAGAGATAAGGCGATACAGTCATCGGTCCTCGCTGATAGGAAAACTCGGCTTTATACGGGGTCGCGAAGCCGTCACCTCACGGAGCGACAATCGTGGTGGCGAAGTGCTGTGCTAGCCAAGCCATCCCCAAAATAAGATCGTACCGCTCTATGCTCATAAACTATAAAACGAGCATAAAGGGAATACTCCCCACCGAGGACGATATTGCCCTGGAGATGCGATCCGATGCATACGCTCTCCAGAAGGCAGCATACGCTATACTCGACTCCGCTAACTCAGATTCTAGCCCCAATCTAGCCTAGTGTAGTTCGATACGAAGGAGGTGTGTAGTCCTGTATCAATCAGAGTAAATACAGTAGCGCCCATAAGCAAAATTAGTATCCCTTTGCAATCAGGCAGGCTGAGCCTCATCATCAACGTCGCCCGCTCAATAAATGCAAAAAGACCCTCGGCATAAATCTCCGCGATCTCCGCCTATCTGATCTCGGCTCTGTAGTGGA
>CM039511.1:17768928-17842429 GCA_022432975.1 Begonia masoniana
GGCGAGCCAAACAATAAGAATATGTCGATCGAGGAAGAAGGAATTGAAGATGTATGATGTGTTGGTGAAATAGAAAGGGTAGTTAGTTTAGGCTGGTTTTAGGTGTATTTGACTTAGTTTTTTAGTGTTTGTTGTTTTTATATTACTCGTTCATAACATATAATTGTTCACGCATCATCGTTTTCGAACGACATGAAAAATGAGTTTCGATGCAATATTTTCATGAAAAGGAAAAAAAAAACGGTACGAAAAGGTAAGGAATGTAATGATTGGTCCACGGCGGTGGCGGTGGTTTCAGACATGGCGTCGGAAATGAAGCATGTTTTCCCCCGGTAGATCGACGGGGATATCCAATCGCCGGATGTGCCGCTTCCTATCTGAACGAGAGAAAAGCCCCGGTGACGTAAAAGAAAATGATAGCGAAAAAGGTAGGACGCATGATTTGTTAAAGTACATGCATTAGCATGCGCATCATGTGAATTCACTTAGATTACGAGCCCTCTAGCTCACGTGTCTGTAATCTATGGTGTAGGGTGAGTTTGAGACAGGTGAGGAAGCGTCCCTCAGCCTGAAAGATGAACACTGTGAAAGAGGATAGCCGTGGGTATTGTGCGCTGGCAGTTTTAGGAGTGATTTTGACCTGTGGGGATGTAGGTAAACGATTTGGGATTTTGATAGATAGGATAGAAATTGTTTAGGTGAACATTTAGAATGCTTGAATTGGAGAGATAATATATAGTGTTTGTGGAAACATTGAAGTATTTTTGTAAGTATTGATATTCAAACATGAGGAAATGTAAACGTTAAACGGAAACCGTCGATTTAGAAATCGAAAATCGGTACAATTGCAATAGGGCTTGCTTCAATGCATACGACTCTTCTTAAATTTTATCCCATATGTTCCTTTCGCCTTGACAACAAACCCATCTGGTTTGTTTCCGTGTAAATCACTTATTTCTAATTTCACCAATGCAGAAGGCGATCTTCATATCGAGTTGATCGATCTCCAATTGAAACTTGAGGCTAATCCAAGTACCACTCGTATGATGACATTTTCAACGACCGGTGAAAAATTTTCTCAATCAACCCCATTTCTTCGACCAAGCCCTTTTACGACAATCGTAGCCTTATACTTTGGTTGTTGAATTTTCTTCTTTGAGTCTATATAACCAATTTGTTCTTGATGCTTTCTCCCCTTTAGAAGCTGACCAACTCATAAGTATGATTCTCATCAATGATCTCATCTCATCTTGTATCACAATCCACCATATTCTTCTTTTGCGTGAATGCTCCATACTTTCGTGTAGCACTTAGGTTTTTTTTTTTTTTTTTTTTTAAAAAAAAATCATCGCCATTAGTGATCATCACTCTCGTTGTACAGAGACTTTTCTCGATGGTCGATGGATCTCTGTTGACCTTCTGAACTATGTTCTGCCCTGGTTTCAGGAGAAGTCTCTCTGTTTCTCCATGTTAACATCAACAGTTTACTTGATCATCGGATTTGCAGCATCTCCTCCGTCAAAGTTGATTTCACTGATCAACCGTTTACTAGATGCCCCTCCGTGATCTCCAAATATTTCCTCGTCTTCAATGTTCCTGAACTTCAGAAGACAACATCTCGCTAGTCCTGACAATATCTTGTCAACGCTAGTCCCAAAGCTATATCCGCGGCATTCCTCTCCTTCGCGTATCCGGGACATATGCTTCCTTAGCTTTGCTGTCTCTACTACTTTGAATGTCGCTATGATTAGCGAGTCTTGCTGAGTCCCATTTTCCTTTCCCGCCACAAATGTGTTTCTTGTAACTAACATCAATCAGAGCACGATATTAATTTAGTCTATATCTGGAACATATTCGACTTTTTTTTAAGCACCACTCAATCCGTGTTAATCTGATACAGATGTCTCATTTGTCTATATTATTCTAGAAACGTGACTATTCCCAATTTTAACAATGGTCAAAAATCACCACCGTGAAATACTCCACTTTTGAAGTAATATGATAATATGCTCTAAAGTCACACAACCCACTTGATTCATCATCCTGAGGTTGACATCCTTTTCACATATACTGCATCTTCACCCTTTGAGGCAGTTACCATTTCCGTGATACTTGACAAAATTTCATCTACTAGAGTAAGATGGATATAGCATCCTCATCTGTTTTGTTACATTTCTCGTCGTCAAACGTTCGTCGGCCTATTACCGATGGCCATAGCATAAACCATCTCTCTGCAAAAGCAACTTCATTTTTAATTTTCACAATGAGAAATTATTTCTGTTAAAGTTTTCAATTTCAATCTTTCTCTCGCCATAGAAACCCTTGCTTGATACCACTTGTTGGGAAAAACAACGAAATTTCAGGTGGGAACAATAATAATAATAATACCACCGCTGTAAAACGTGAAAAGTACTGATCAAGATAATTCCCAAGAAAGAATGCTCTGGCAATCTCCTTAGACATAATTACATTTCAAAGGTAAGTTCCCAGGAAAGACTGGAGAGATCACAAATGGTCCACTTAATTTCAGTCTACTAGACAGAACTTACTTACACAGTACAATTATACACTATTAACCAAGCAGTACGAGAAATGATAGCAGATGCGATTTGAAAAATACCAAGAATATTTTTCCACTGCCGTAAAATTGTAACGGCCAAGAAGTAAGTGAAAAATAAACACCGATAATTTTACGTGAAAAGCCAAATAGAGAAAAAACCACGGGAACTGAGTCTAGAAAGATCTCACTATAAAAAATAGGATTTACAATATTTTCTAGATATCGATATTCTAGAAAATATTCACTAAGAGAAAATCACCACTCTTAAGAACTCTCAATGTGCGCAAAAGCATCATACCTATTTTTCTCTCATATTCTTTCTTTTCTCTCCCGCCAAAAATCCTCATTATTTCTCTCTCTCTTCTCAGAGAAGAAACTCTCTCTTCTCTAAGGATCCTTGAGGATCTACATTTTTCAGGGTGCCAAAGTGTTTCTCAAAACCCTTTATCGCCTCCATCCTACTGCCACTAACCTCTCTTGTCCTTGCCTAGAAAGGGAAGATGTCATTTGGAGTGAGTAACTAACTCAGTACAAGGCTTATACTAAATGTGAGCATGTAAAACTTGTTTAAACCGTTCATCTCAACCATAATCAAAATGTCATACATGAGTTTCAAATATGCTTTCAAAAGAAATCTCTTTTCAATATTTTAAGAAACGGACTCTATGAGCCACTGATATGAAAAAGAAAAGTCACACAAGGACCCCTCTGACACACTACTAAAGAAATGCGGCAATCCGAATACCAGACAACACCTCATGAGCTAGAAGAAATTAAAAGCAACGACAATTCGAACATCCAACGACGTCACCTCGAGTGGCCGGTGAACAATGGTCAGCGATGACACCACCTGTAAATCGAAATCAATAAACATACCCTGATCACGTTTAGAGATTCAAAACCTAAAAAGCACATCATTGCCACCCTATTACCTATTTTTGTAATATGCAAACAAAACATCTTCACGCAACACAAGTTGGATAGTCTCGTGATGCTTTGAACACTAAAATAGTCCAAAACATCAAGATGATTCATCCTCCAATATATGTATCACAATAAGAAATGAAATATCATGCGTCAATGGTAAACATATAAAACATGCGTACATATAAATAAAAGCAGACGTTCTGGTGACCATAACTCATCAAGTTTTTCATATATGATAACTCACCAAATTAAGGTTTAAAAAACTATGCAATTAATGCAAAACAGTATAAAATCCTACCTTGACTACGATCACTCTTCTTACAAACAGGAGCAACTCTCTCGGGAATAGGCTCGTAATCTGTGAAGTCGTCAGAACTTATCACAAAACTGATGTCAGGAATATCTCTTTAAAACACCAAGAGAATACATCGATAGGTCCTATACCGAGACTAAGAACCTAAACAAAATGTAACTACAAACGGCTACGAACATCGCTGAGGCAACAAGATTTTTCATTAAATAACACTATGCGGCGTTCAGACTCTGCAGGGTTCAACCTTTTAGAACAAGGGTAGACCTTAGTTCATCGCTATTTGAACAGAGGTTGAACGCACCAATAGAAATTGCTTGCACTTATTGTGGTTGGATCTCATTCCCTAAGTGACTTTAGTAGAAATTGTCTTGCTTTTTCTCTTTCTCTAGGATCCATCCAATATTACATAGGTTAAGTATCAATTTGCCTGCTAAAGTACAAGCATATTTGCACCTGATACCTCGATCTTTAAATTTCTTCGATTGACCTTGTACTTAAGCTCGCACATGGTTGGAAGAAATCACTGCTTCTTATTCCTCACAGCTCTCTTTCGCCGAACAGGGGATAACCTCTTCAAAATCAAACTCCTTTACCCTTCGTTTCCTTGGCTCGGTCCCCTCCCATGTCCTCCATGTAAATCGGGTTGAAACGAGAATCTTTATCCACTCTGAAAATGGGTAAGCTTGGGTAAACTGAACTGGCCAGAAGGTGGACCAGCCAAACAGCTTTAGATGCGCTGAAAAAGGCCTGCAACAATGGCTTCAACCAAGCTCGGTTCCACCCTAACATGGCAACAATCTCGCTCATTTTTCGATCGCAGAACCTGCTGAACTCCTCACTGAAATGCTTTGTTCCTTTGTTCAGAACTTCAGCCCAAGTCACCCCTTGAAGAACGGCAAAAGATGCAAAATTCGCCTCCCCGCGATCCGTCAGATTCAGAATCTGGGTTGCTGCGCTTTTCTGAAACCCGACAGACTCGAAATCTTCATAGAAAGTTCTGTTCAGCAATGCTTCGAGATAAAACAGTAGGCTTCTTTGGTTTTTAGAGAGAGAATTTTCACATCGTAAGGTTGGAGAAGAGCTGAAATTCTCTCGTAAACTTTTATGCCCATATGGCAAAGTTGCATGGTTAGGGATCTACTTAACAGCCGGACAGATGACCTAGATTCAGACACTGAAATCAAGAAATGTTCGATAATCTTATTACTTCCACCTGAATATTGATTTGGGTTTTTTTCTATCTTCATCGGGGAGTTTCCACTGAATTCTTCTAGCCCAGATTTCAAGCTATGGCAGTAGATTTTTAGCTTGTTGAGCTTCTTCTCCCGTTCAGCCATGGAGAATTTGAGCCTAGAAGCTTCAAGAATAGCTTCTTCTCTCTTCCTCATAGCTTGAATCAGCTTGTTTGAAAGCTCTGTGAAAGCTATTTTCCGCTGCTCGTCTCTAGAATTCGTTTTTGCAAATTCGAGGTATTTGCAGATGCAAAGGAAATGAAGGGTAAAGGAGTTTCGAATGGAAACTGGAGATCGTCGAAGAAGACGAAGATTTTGAAGAGTTTCTTCCTCTTCTGCAAAGTGGGCTACGAGGAGGAAGAAGAATCGCTCAGTGGTTTCTTGGTTTCTTCCAACCAGACATGACAATCAAGCAGACCCGGAAGTAATCGGCTCAGCAACCTAACGAATTAAACGAACCGAGCCAAACGAGCCGAGTCTAACGAGTCTAACTAGCCTACCGAGCCTAACGAATCTACTGAGCTTAACGAGCCAAGCCTAATGAGCCAGCCTGAAAAAATTTCAACTCAAGCCGGCTCGCGAGTCACGAGTTAAACGAGCCGAGCAAAGCCTAACAAACCGAGCGTATATAAATATTTTCAACTTATATTAAATTTTAAAAATTATAATAAGTATTAATAATTATATGTCAACGATATTTACTCATTTAATTTAAAAATTAGTTATATTAATGTATATAAAATTGAATGTATTAATAAAAAAATTATTTTAGACTATCATTAAAAATATTTTGAATTATAAACAGAAATTACAATTTGAAAAAAATTACAAATTCAAAAAAAAATTACAAATTAAAAAAAAAAAAAAAAGACTTCAAATTACAAAAGAAGTTCAATAAAAAGAATATCTAGTCTTCAACATCTAACTGCGTAAACTTCTCAAGAATTTCATCATCTCGTTGTTGATCTGTTGTCTTAGCGTCGGTCCAATCTTTGATACAAATGAGCGCCTTTACAAGGTTCGGTGCAAGTCTTCATCTTCGTTCATCATAAACACGTTCACTTGTACTAAAAGCAGATTCCGATACTATAGTAGAAACAATAGGTGTTAGTAGATCACGTGTCATTATAGAAAGAATTGGATATGTGGTAGAATGTCTTTTCCACCAATCTAAAATATCAAAATACTCATTTCGAGAAAATAGATAACGAGTTTCAAAATAAATATTGAGTTCATTTGTAGAAGAAGTAGAATAAGTTGCACTTTGTAATTCACTCAATATATCATCAATACTATATTGTTGACTAAAACTACCTCCATCACCACCACTACTACTACTACTATGATAACTCAATATGTGGAGGTTGTGAATAATAACGATTAACATTGGAATATTTTGTTTCATAAGAAGAATATAAATTAGCAACTTTATTTGTTATGTCATCGCTAGCAATTAAAGCTTCAGTACATAAATTTGTAAAAATCATATTGATCATAAGGCATTCTCCTTTTAATTTAAATTTAGAATCCATGATGCATGCATAACAAAAAATAAGAGGAATGCTATGCCAATATTTTTTAAATTTTGTTTCTTCATTTGTTATGTCATCGCTAGTAATTAAAGCTTCAGTACATAAATTTGTAAAAATCATATTGAGCATAAGACATACTCCTTTTAATTTAAATTTAGAATCCATGATGCATGTATAACAAAAAATAAGAGGAATGCTATGCCAATATTTTTTAAATTTTTTTTTCATTTTATTAAGAAGGGTAAAATGCAATTTGGCTCCTACAACTAGGTGAAAATGACAATTTGCACCGTAAACTTGGATAATGGGCAAAAATAACCTTAATGTATTGATAATAGGCAATTTAACCCCTACCGTCCTATTTTTCATTAAAATGTCACGATTTTTTTTCACGTATCTATTTCTTCTTCCCGAAATGCCCCTGTCCTGGAGTCAGAACCGGAACAGACCGGTTCGGCTCACTAATCAGATTTTTTAAAAAAAAAACTTAATTTCGATGTTCCTCTTCAGTTCACCCTTCTCCTTTCCAATTTCTAGATTCTCGACTCTCAGGCAATTTCTAGATTCTCGACTCTCAGGCAAATCCGACCCCGAGTCATCGAAGTGCAAACACCCAACCTCGGCCACGACCCGCGACCTCTACCCTGATTCTCAACATTCCTGCTCAGTTGCTTCCGACCCCGACCTCGGCTCCCTCCTCGATTCCCATTCGCACTCGGCTCTCCTCTATAAGACTATTCTTAGCTCAACTTCTAGTTAAAATCTTAGCCATTGAAACTCAGCTTTCTAAAAGTAGTCAAATTCAGAAAGACAAAAAACTAATTTTCTCCTTTAATAGCTCCGGTCTTGAGTCGTTCCCACATAAACTTTTCTACGATATCAGAGCCGAACCTAGAGGCTATTTTAGTTCTTTGTTTCTGTTAATTTTTTACCATATTTCTCAATTGCTGCATATCTAGTTCAAATCTGGTTGTTTGTGAAATCTCGTTGTGTTGGCTGAATATTGATAACAATTTGCTGAAGTCCATTTTCTGCCCTAAATTTGTTGACAGAATTGCAGCATGTTCCTGCTATGTTTTTGATTGCTGGTTGGTGATTTTAATTCTGTTTATTCTGTTTGCTTAAATTGTTGTATACCTATTTCGTATTCAGCTATTAAATAATTTATGAATCTGTTAGAATTGGTAATCAGTTAAATTTTTTTCGTATTTGTTAGAGCGTTTGGTCATCAGTTAGATTGATTAAATTTCTAATTGATTTGCTGTTATGGAGTAGTTAACTTGACATTTTACTCAATGCTAGAGATATATGACAGATTACAAGTACTATTTCAAGTTTGTATGTTGTCCATTTGTTCCTTAGCTAAATGCTGTTTACTTGATTTACATGTTATTTATAGTTTTCTTCACATCAACTTAATGTCTAAACACTGATCGTAAAGGTGCATCAATCTAAAAATTCTAGGAATGATATCTTAATCATTTGTTTGAGGTTATTATTGTTAATTCTTTTTATCATTATTTTATTTTTTACTTTTGTTTTGAACTGTGAAAGTATAGGAGAGAAGGATGAGGAGGCGTAGAAATGGACAAACATCGAGCACTCTAAACAATCAAATTGCCAAAGGCGAAATTTCAATAGATAGTGGAGATTCCATATTTCAAATTAGATGTTATTGCAACGTAATAGCAGGAATGCGAACAACATAGACATTGAAGAATCCTGGACGAAGGTTTCTTACTTGTCCAAAGTTTGAGGTAAATTTTATTCGTTGTCATAATTTATGTATAAATTTTTACTGTAAATAACGGTTGATACTTTTTCAGGGAAGCGTAAGAGGATGTAATTTCTTTTCCTGGTACGACGAACCATTAGGAGAGAGACAGAAGAATGTGCTTCACATTTTACAATCTAGACTCGAAAAAGCTTAAGCAAGAGTCGAAGATGTTGAATCAAGACTCGAACAAGCTGCAGGAAGATTCGAACAAGCTAAGTCAAAGAATGCGCAACTGCAGAGGGATAGATTATAGTTCTTGATATTATGGGGTCTCACTACTGTATTATTGTTGATCAGTTTGTATCAATTGTTTTAGTAGACTCGTATGATAATAACTATGTAGTTTGTATTCAAAACAAATCCTATCAATTTTGGAATTCATTGGTGCTTTCTGTTTCATTCACTCAATGGATCAAAAAAACTGGGAGAAGCTCTAAATGTAAAAGCATGGAGCACTTAAGCCGAACACAAAAATCCACCTAATCCAATTATATACAAAATGTAATAATATCCATTTATATATGCAAATCCAACTATATAGAAAATGTAAAAATATCTGGCTATCCACGTCCAATTCCATTCCATAATCACATCCAACTACATATCCATAATCGAACATTATAAAATACATGTTTATAATCCATATCCATAATAAAAACCATATCCATATTCATATCAATATCAAATTCATATCATCGTTACAAGATCAGCCTCTGCGAATATTTGGTTGCACTGAAGACTCCTGCATGATGTAAACAATTAATTGTTAACAATAATTAAGTACGATATAAAAAATTGGAAAAGAGAAAAAATATTACTAACTTGGGTTCCGATGCAAGCTGCAGAAAAACCAAACAAAGTTGATCTTCCTCGTGATGTTGAGGCATTAGCTTCCATGCTAGAATCAATGGTTACTCATTTGCACGTTCTAGCATTATGGTTCAGACCCCGACATTTATTACACTTAATAACCTTACGCGTCTTGTCAAATTTACTCAGACTTTAAGGTTCATCAACATCCATCGTTCTCTTTTTTTTTGGCCTCCCAAGTGGTCTCTTTACAATCGGTGGCTGAATTTCACCCATAGCTAAAGGTGGCCACATGTCTAAGCCATTCATTGGCTTTATGAATTGTGAATATACCGTCAAATATGTCTGCCGATGGTAGCAACAATCAACGTACGATTCAATGTCCCTTCTCATGAATGATATGCATGGTATAGCATGAACACATGGTATGCCTGGGAGCTGCCACCAGTTACAACTGCAAGTAGCGTTGGCTAAGTCAACAACAAATTGTTTATTGACATCACTAACTTGAAATCTTTCATCCCCATCTCCGGTTGCACACCAGTTTCTACCTGCATCTCGTAGTTTGTTTAACTTCTTTCGTATCTGAGGGCATAGTAGTCCGTTTTGTTGCTCCATTTGTTCATGCCTCTTACAAATTCTTGCCATTATAGTCGATCTTATCATTTCTATCATGGTCACAATCGACTTATCACGTGCTAATAAGATGAAGGCGTTGAATGACTCCCTCAGATTGTTCAACGTTAGCTCACACTTCGATCTGTGACTAAAAGCATGTCTACATCAGTGCTTCACATCATACTCTGCAAGATATCTATATGCTGCTTCATCGAAGCTCTATAGCCTCTTCATTTCTTTCACAAACATTTCACGTGTTGTCGCAGTTAAAGTATTCCACATAATATCTTCATAGAGTTTTCTGCGAAACTTCTTCTTGAAGTCTGCGTACATATGACATATGTAAAATCGAACCTCTGCATCTGGTACATGTTTTCGAAGTATTGCTTTCAAACCCTGCATAAAAGATATGTCATATGTTAGTAGGTGAAAGGATATAAACCTTGACAATGATCACATATACTTATTTTTTATTGATCGAAAATCAACGTCCAGCCTTCACCACGATCAGATCCAATATCAGTCAACAACAAGCTAACAAATCATTTCCAAGACTTCTTCAACTCAACATCGACAACAGTCATTGCAACATGATATATTCCGTCATTTGCATCAACACTGATAGCAGTTAGAAGCTGACCAGGACATGTCCCCTTCAAGTGACATCCGTCCAAACTTATTACCGGTCGACATCCAGCTAAAAGGCCTCTCTTACAGGCATCTAAACACATGTAAAGTCACTTCTTTCGCATACGACCCTAGTTGTTTATATTGCACAGTTGAATCCACATTTACAGCCCTCTTCCTTCCCTGATTACTAGGCTGGGGTTGATGTTAACATTAAAGTCTCGCCTAACTATGTCAATGATAGATGGTATTTCCCACTGAGGCTGGCTTCTAAATCGATGCAAATAACGTTTTGCCACCCACTTAGCTGTTGCATGGCGACTCTTCATTGTGCGAGCGCACCCATGAACATCATTCGACCTCTTCACTTGGAAAGACTCTTCATTTGTCACTTTTGATGCGTAGAGTCTCCAAGCACAACCTTTCTGACATCTAGCTTCTACTCTTCCTTGCTCATGTTTGATAAATCTGATGTCAAATTCGTTAACCAAAGTATAATCAGTGATTTTTTTTCTTAATTTCAGCCAATGAGCTGAATGTGTCTCCCAAACTTATTTCTAAAGAGTTATTGACTGATTCTGCGGTGTTCGCTTCATGTATTGTATTATCGGATTCAGTTGTTGAAAGATTGTCAATGGATAAAGAGACTGAAACTGATGGAATCGGAATATGAATTGGATCCCCTGCTTTACCAACAGCTGCCTCATCTACATGAGTTAGATCCCCCGCTTCACCAACTTGAGGACCACCATCAAACTTTGATTAATCAGATGACTCATCATTTCTAGCCTGTTCCTAGTCAAATACGTCAATGCCTTCATGGTCTACGTACATATGAATGTGACGTTTGTCATCCAACGCCCCAACCATTTTAAGTACGTCATTATCGGACTTCACTTTTCACAATCTGTTTTCCAATCCTAATGGAGGCTCCACATTATATAGAGTCTTCCATACTCCAGCTCCTACATTTACAACCATGTCTACAACCACAAAAAAAGACACCTTATCAACATCAATATTTGACACTACTGCATCATCTCCACTCACGTACCATAAATTCTTTTCTTGATGAACTTCCCTTCATAGTGAAAGTCAATTGAAAATGTGTCAATCTTTTTCCCTGCAAGGTTACATAGATTCAATTCGGTTAAGTCAGTTTTAATATTTAAATTCTAAACAACTTAATACACATTTAAACCTTTTAACAAATAACCTTCCAAATGATTGCATAATAAATATGTTTAAAAAAACCAATATAAAATCTGTGAAGAATACAGATTTAAACAATCAGAACCATCAGAATAGT
Source organism: Begonia masoniana (assembly GCA_022432975.1). Taxonomy (NCBI): domain Eukaryota; kingdom Viridiplantae; phylum Streptophyta; class Magnoliopsida; order Cucurbitales; family Begoniaceae; genus Begonia; species Begonia masoniana. The sequence continues at coordinate 17,780,634 of CM039511.1, forward strand.
AATGACCAGAAAATTTGTTAAGCTATACAAAAATGGAACCATCAGAATAATAAAAGCAAAAAATTCACCATCAAAATCAAATCTGAAAAATTAAAAATAGCGAAGTTCAGCAACGAAATTCAGAAACCCTAATCTTTCAATGCAGTAATTCCAGAACTATTATTAGTTCAAATTTCAAGACCCGAGCTATTAAAAAAGAAAATTAGCTTTTTGTCTCTCTGAATTTGACTACTTTCAGAAAGCTGAGCTTCCATGACTAAGATTTTAACTAGAAGTTGAGCTAAGAATAGTCTTATAGAGAAGAGCCGAGCGCGAATGGGAATCGAGCAGGGAGCCGTGGTTGGGGTCGGAAGCAGCCGAGCAAGAACGTTCGGAATCGGGGTCGAGGTCGCGGGTCGTGGCCAGGGTTAGGTATTCGCACTTCGCAAGTCGGTCGTCGAGGACTAGGGGTCATGGTATGCCTGAGGGTCGAGAATCTGGAAATTGGAAAGGAGAAGGGTGAACTGAAGAGGAATATCGAAATTAAGTTTTTTTTTTTTAAATCTGATTAGTGAACTAAACCAGTCCATTTTGGTTCTGACTCCAGGGCAGGGGCATTTCAGGAAGAAAAAATGGTCACGTGAAAAAAAAGTGATATTTTAACCAAAAAATAGGGCGGTATTGGATAAATTGCCTATTATCTGAGTTTACAGTGTAAATTGTCATTTTCACTTAATTATAGGGGCCAAATTGCACTTTATCCTATTAAGAATATTACTAAATTCATCTATTTGTCTATATTTTGTAAAATTACATGTTAAATCTACAAAAAATTAAAAGAACAATGAACAATATTAGAAGTGAGATAATAAATTCCATAACATTAATTTGTAGCATCATAAAAATATTTTAAAAAATCAAGAAAGATATTAGCAATATCACAACTAGATTTGTCAAAGTTAATACTTTGCGTCTTATCATTAATAAAAACACAAGTAACTTGCTAATATGACATAGTATTTTGCAACATTAAATAAGTTGAATTCCACCTATTACCTACGTCGATTTTTAATTTTCTTGGTTTAAGTTGAACAGCTCTAAAAAAATCTTTATATTCTTGTTATCTCGAATTAGACCCAATAATATAAGAAATTACGGATTTAATTACTTCAATATGACGTGAAATATATAACATATCATTTTTAACAACCAAATTTAAAATATAACATACACATCCCATGTGAAAAAAAGAATCACGGGTAACATCTAATTGTAAATAATCCTTAAATTGAGAATAACAACATCATTGGCACTAACATTATCAAGAGTTATGCTAAAAAATTTATCTCTAATAGAATATTCTGGTAATATTGTCATAATAAATCTATAGATAGTGGTGTCAGAATGAGAATATTCACAATTACGAAATCTTAAAATTCTTTTATTTAATTACCAATATTCATCAATAAAATGAGATGTTATAACTATATAACTAACAGCATTATGTGCACTGCATAAATAAAAAATAATGCAAATAGACATTGAAGGAGCATTTCAAAAAAAATTTAATTAATTCATTTTTCATATCCATAAACATTTTAAGAATATCATTTCTCGTAGGGACATGTTTAAAACTAGGAGTAGCATATTCTTTCATAAATTTTTCAAACACTCACTATGACACTATCGGTGAATGATAAAGGCAACTCGGATTGTGCTTAGTTTATATTTTACTCGCAATTTTAACATCTCTTAAATCAAAATGTTTCCATACATCTGAAGTTTTATGTCTTCTTTTATAGGTGAAGTTGATGCTTGTGCAGATGATTGTCCCACATAAATGTAGGAATTAATTCTCTAATTTTCTCTATGTCATCATTATCATCAATAATATAATTGCGATGATCCATATAAATAAATGTAAATATAAAATTAAATTGTTAATAATAAATTGAAACCACAAAACTATATCCAACAAAAGCTTGTAGGTGGTGTGAATTGATCAACTCCACGGGTACGAAACCAAAACAAAAATTATGCATAAAAATTTAGTTAGTATAATTACAATTAAAAATTATGTAAATATATGTAAAAAAAAAAACTAAAATATACCTTGTTGAACGAGAAAAAGAGTGAATTGTAAGAAGAGACAAATTGATTGAGACACTAATTGAACAATGAATTTAAGATATTGAAGAAGATTTGGTGAAAAAAATGAAGAGAATGAAGGGTATTTATATAAGAGGAGGGAGAGAGGGAGAGGGAGTGAAAGATGTGGGGGGATGGATTTGATCGTTGCTGTGCAAAGCATTAAGCAACGGTCAAATGACAGTTGCCTTGCTTTGCTAGTTTGGTTTACAGGGGGAGTGAGCAGAGAGGGCCAGCGAGAAGAGGGAAAGGCCGGGCCGGGTCGGGCCAGTCCCGGGGGGGGGGGGGGGGTGGGGGGGGGGGGGGGGGGGGGGGGGGGTGGGGGGGGGGGGGTGGGGTGGGGGGGGGGGGGGGTGCGCACTGCACAGCAATAGTGCGGTGCAGGTGGGAGAAGAGAGCATGGGCAGAAGGGGCTGCCCCCTTGCAACAGCTGCACTTTGCAGACTCTACAGAGTGTAGTTTGACTAACGAGCCGGCCCGTTGGCCGGCTTCTTTGGCTCGGTCCCCAGTTGGCTCGCTAGCCCAGCCTTTCAACTCGGCTCAGCCCACCTCATAGAACCGGGCCAAGCTCGGCCTGCTGCTGTAGCAGGCTGAGCGAGCGAGCTGTTTGTGAAGTCTACTTCCAACCATGTACGATGCACGTGGGGGGATTTACGCGTTGTTGTGCAAAGCATTCAGCAAACGGTCAAATGATCGTTGCCTTGCTTTGCTAGTTTGCTTTGCAGGGGGAGTGAGCCAGAGAGGCTAGCCAGAAGAGGGAGAGGCCAGGCCAGGGCCGGGGAGGGGGGCCGACACTGCACAGCAACAGTGCTGTGCCAGGGGAGAGAAGGAAGCAGGGGCAAAGGGGGCCCCTGACCCCTGGCCAGCAGGCTGCACTCTGCAGACTCTGCAGAGTGCAGCTTGCCTAAGGAGTCGGCCCGTTGATTGGCTCATTTGGCCCAGTCCCCAGTTGGCTCGTGAGCCCAGCCTTTCAGCTCAGCCCGACCCACATCATGGGACGAGGCCAGGCTCAACTCGCTTCTATAGCAGGCCGAGTTAGCCCGCCTGTTTGTCAAGTTTACTTCCAACCATAAGTGATGCACGTGGTAGGTGTTTAACGGACCTAGTAATGAGAGGGTGTGAGTTGATAATGAGTCAAAGTACAATATGTCAATTGACGAAATTTAAAGTTCGAAGAGAGCAGGGGGAGAGAAGAAAGCTTGGGGGGGAGGGTGCCCAGCCCCCTAGCTAGCAGGCTGCACTTTGCAGACTCTGTAGAGTGCAGCTTGCCTAGCGAGCATTGGTCGCTTGCCCGTCCTCAGTTGGCTCGCGAGCCCCGCCTTTTAGCTCGGCCGGCCTCATGGTACCAGGCCAGGCTCGGCCCGCTACTGTAGCCAGCCTGCCTGTTTGTCAAGTCTACTTCCAACCATGTGCGATGCACGTGAGGGGATTTGATCGTTGCTATGCAAAGCATTAAGCAACGGTCAAATGATCGTTGCCTTGCTTTGCTAGTTTTCTTTGCAGGGGGAGTGAGCGAGAGAAGCTAGCGAGAAGAGGGAGGGGCCAGGCCAAGGCTGAGGAGGGGTGGCCCATACTGCACAGCGACAGTGCTGTGCCGAGGGAGAGAAGAGAGCAAGGGCAGGGGGGCCCTGCGCCCTGGTAGCAGGCTGCACTCTGCAGACTCTGCAGAGTGCAGCTTACCTAACAAGCCGACTCGTTGACCGGCTCGTTTGGCCCGGTCTCCAGTTGGCTCACGAGCCCAGCCTTTTAGCTCAGCCTGGCTTGCATCATGGGTCCGAGCCAGGGACTCTGCAAAGTGCAGCTTGCCTAACAAGCCGACCTGTTGACCGACTCCTTTGGCCCGGTCTCCAGTTGGCTCCCGAGCCCAGCCTTTTAGCTCAGCCTGGCCCGCATCATGGGTCCAGGTCAAGGTTGGCTCGCTATTGTAGCAGGCCGAGCCAGCCCCTTGTTTGTCAAGTCTACTTCCAACCATAAGTGATGCACGGGGTAGGTGTTTAATGGACCTAGTAATGAGAGGGTGTGGGTTGATAATGAGTTAAAGTATAATATGTCAATTGAAAAAATTTAAAATTTATAGTATCAACTGTAAATACCCCTATACTTTAGTGTGAAACCGATATTTACCCTATTACACAATGAGTGTGATTGTATTTCTCATCATAGAAATTTTTACTAGTAGTGCAATTTTCCACTCTTATTTCAGTCTAACAAAAATTACGCCAACGAATAAATTACACAAATGATGTAAAATAAATATGCATGATTTATTGTATATATGAGCATAGATAAAACAATTAACCTTTATGGCATAAAAAAACTTGAGATTGAGTTCTTAGTTTCAGTGAAGGCTGGACTCGATTGCATTTTTCATGCAGAAGTTTGACATCTTCTAGTTAAATAATATTAAAATAATCATTTCTAGATAATTCCATGTCTTGCTTGAGAGTTTAGGATTCCAAACCTCGCACTTCTCTAATAGGGAAAAGAAGGTATACATAAATATGCCCTTATTCATACATGTATGTATATATGTATAAACATAGGTGTAGTTTTCTTATTGCACAAGTGTACGTCTTGACATTCTTCCCTTTGAGTTCCCGCATCCAAAATTGGCAAGTTTTCTAGCCCACAGCTTGCTCAATTGTTGCTTCAATGGTCTGAAACTGGCAAGTTTCCCCTCAACTTCTTGCCTGCTGATGGAGAAACAGAAGAAATATAATAAGCTTCATCTCATTCATCATTATAAGAATGATTGATTCATAAGAAATCGAGCAAGCTTCATTATAAGAAAATTAAACATTACATCACATGCTCCCATCACACGAAATTCAACTATACACTATGCATTTCGAGTTTAAATGCTACAATCGCAATTAACAACACCGCACCGTATAGAAATCGAATATATATGCATGAACATCTATGCGCATAGGTTTCTAATGAAGTCAAGGATACGAGATCAATCTGACCTGGTAATTCACACCGAGCTGAACTTCATTATCAGCGAATGGGAGACACAATGATATTAACAGCGAGCAGCTTTCAAAAAGCTATCGTATGGCTCGAAGCTGGTAGATTAAAGTAATGGGCGTGATTCTGGTACTCCGTAGCACAAAGCATGGGACCGTTGCCAATAGATGGATTGTAAATATAGAATTAATATTGAGTCAAAAAATGGATTTCCATCCTGCAGTTTGTCAAGTTTCAGAATCTAATACGCAAAGGAAACAAGAGAACTTTGATGAGAAAATTGAAATCACAAAGATTAAATTGAAACAATCATTAAACTACGAGAACAAATAGTCTTAAGTCATTGATGTGGTATTCTTCTCTGATTATATTTTCTTTTTTAAGTAAAACCGATAACTAATGTATTATATCAACATAATCGGTTCTCTCCTTTTGTTTGGTCAACCATATTTTTTTGAAGTGTAATGAAAAAGCTAATATGAAATGAAAAGTATATTCCACGTTATTCACAAAAGGAAAGTACCTTAACAAAGTCCAGTCGAAGGTCAGAAGACAGTGTATATTTGTGGTTATGGTTAGTGCAACCATCTCGCATCTGCTTAGAACACATGAAAGCGGACATCTTCTGTTGCTTTCCCTCTAATAGGGCTTCACAATGGCCGGCCATTTCATTATACGACATGTCAGTTGGTGCTGAAGTTGATAACCTTCCACATAGTCAGTTGTCGCCATAATCTGCATCATTTTTCAGTTCTAAGATTATGCCTGCCTCAAGTACCAAAAGACTTAGGTTCTTTTTTGTGTAAACAAAAGAAAATTCTAGTTAATTTGCAAAACTTTGGAGCCAGATATCATCAATAAGAGACTCACTGAGTCCAGAAGTTCGTCAACAGTTGGGGGCATTGAAACTACCGGGCTTTGATTTGAGTCGTGATCAGTTTGAGTTTTGAATGCATTTGGTAATATTTCATTCTCAATTGCACATAATGGAGGATCAACCTGCACATTAACACATAGTCACAGATGTCAAAGATCATTATTACGAAAAAAAAAATAACAAAAAGAAAGTGTTGTGAGACAAATTATCATCACCAGAGATGCATCATCCTTTAATTTGTAGATCTCTCTGGGTGCTGTTTCCTCGTATAATTGGGCTCCCATTGGACAGTCATCGTCTGGTATAAAATCTTTAACCAACCGCGCCATCATATTGGATGACTCAGGCTGCAAATATACTCAATAGTCAGTAATACAATCACATCGAATACAAGTGGTAGTGCATTCGATAATATATTACATTAGCTTTTTCTAATACACCTTTCCTAAAGTCTCCAGAATCACTTTAGCAAATGACTCATTTGACTGATTATCACTTATATCTATGGCTGCAAGTGACTTTAGTGCATCATCATCATCTTCTTTTGATCCATAGATTTTATTAGACTGATCTTGTCTCACTGCTTGTAACTTCCACTCATCATTCATTTGCAGAAACGGATCAACCTGAGATAAACAACGTAAAGAGTTCTTTAAGTTGTACAATAAAGCTAAGAATGAGGTTGGAAACGTTGATAAAGAAACTGAACTCAATTTTCTCGAAGAAAAGAGATAGACACACTGGAATGATACACGTGAGAGACTGCAAATAGTAAAAAACCTGGTACACCTACTATTTCTTCTGTAAGTGAAGCTTTAGCGGAGGGCAAAAGAGACAGAATATTATAAGCTTTTGATGAGAAGATTATCATGGAGGTCGCCAAGGTGAAAAGGGACCTGCGGCGTGATGGTTGCAGTTTCCCTTCAAAGGCATAAAAGTTTCTTCAATCAAAGAACGGATTATAAGACTATGTTACAATATAAAATCTTGATGGAATGGTTGCGGGCAACCAGGCCTCTATCACATCAATTAAATAAAATTTTAGCAGCAATGGGTAGTTTCAAATGTAATTACTTGTCGAAAAATCTTTATAATTTGAGCCCAGGATCACCATTATGTTGATGGATTTAGAACTAGTTAGACACCCATTAAATACTAAAAACATTTATGAGTTCTTAATACATCTGCAAACTGAAGTTCAGTTGTTAGAAGAAGGAAATGTTTCAGATGATCATACAACTTCCTTTCGTGATTAGTTTAGTACCTGTGCAAAGAGATATGCTCCGCAAAGAAAATGCTAGTTGAAAACTCCTAATTAGAGTCTCGTCGGAAAATTTCTGCAATATAGAGAATTCTAAGTAACAAATATCAAACATAACCACTAAGAGTAATGATTGTACCTTCATTTGTGCAAACAGAAGGACAAGGCCATAAGTATGAGCAATAGCTTCATAGTTTTCAGGAGTGTTTAAAGGAGAGATTGATTGCACCCATAATGATGAGAGTAGAAGGGTAATCTGGCGACTGCTCAATCTAAGGAACACTGACTGAGGACAAATCAAATAATCAGATCCAATGATGAAATAATGGTGAAAGAAGCAATTTACTGGCAGAAACAATTATACGTAACTGGCTCCTCTGAATTATATGAAAACTTCTCATCAACATTAACAGTAGATGGTTTTTTTTCAACGTTGTAGACTTGGCTGTAAGCCGATTTCAATCTATTCAGCACAGATAAATCGCTGACATGGGGAACCTCGTCATTTGTCATTTCAGTGTCATCGTTTGTTGGAATTGATGGATACCTTTTTGAGCTGTAAACCCTGCTGTAACTCGATTTCAATCTGTTCAAAATCGAATAATCATCTGCCCTCTCTTGGAATATATTTTCTTGCGAGGAAGACTGCTCCTTGCTTAGTTTCTGAAAAAGCTCAGCTGAAGAAGAGAACACAGATACAGTTCTTGAAACTGTCCGTTGAATGTCAGTCTGATTTGCCGGGCCGAGAGTGGCCAAAGGACGTGGACAAACAGAAGTTGGAACAAGAACAACTGAAAATATACGGTGAGCACCAACCCTTGTTTCGTGGTCTGTGAAGACCATAGATAAAAGTAACTGATGAAATAGTGCTTCAGGAAAAGCCTGCAATATTTGAGATTCAGAAATGACAAAGAAGAAAGACAATGGAGATTTTTCAAAGTAATGAAACACTTCAGAAGCTTGATAATCACTGTATTCTTGCCTTGTTTTGATAAGACAAATTTGGTGTGGACGCAACAATTTGAGCCGTACGGTATACAGCAGATATCAATGTCTTAGCCATAACAGTGATGTTTGACATGCTCTCTAACATTACAGCCATTATGTCAAGGACAAGACATGCATCTCCAACCTTGCATGATAATTGCACAAGACACCCATCCACTGCCGCTTGATGTTTCCTATTCCATTGAATAATTTCAGCTCCCAAATCAGAATCATCAAGAGAGCAATGTATACTTTTGCGAAGATGTCTCATCATATCACTCAAAGCTCCAATTATAGCAACAGACGGTTGAACCTTTGTCTGCCGAGCAAGTGAGGTAGCAACATCGATAATATTGAGCTGCATGTTGGGATTTTTCAAAATATCTTTGTGATCAAGGTGCTTAATCAGGATTGACAGCAAAAAGTGAGTGTTCTGTCCTGCAAATACATTTGACAGCATCAGAATACAACATTTCTTTTTAAGGGATGAAGGGCGTAAGCTGAAAAAAGTAGGTTGGTTCCAAAAAATTGAGGAAATTAGAATACCATATTCCTCCAATATGGACTGCATATTGAGCAATACAGAAAGAGCAAGCCTATGACTAGAAGACCAAAGATCATAGGTATCAAAATGACGAAATAAAGAATCTAAGACGCGTCGTACAGTAGTAGCTTCCTTGGCTAACTTTGCAATGTGAAATAGGCAAACCCTTGACCAAACTCCGGGGTTCTCGGCATCCTCCCTGGAAATTAAAGAAAAGGGATACCATAATCAGTGGTAGAGTATTTAACTACAATCAAAGATTATTGAGTCAAGTAGTTACATGGAAAATTTATTTCCTTCTTTCTGAGTCACCACCTTCCTCCAGGATGAAACCCTTATCATGGATTTGGATGGAGGAAGCTTTTTTTCTGCTCTCTCATTACGGGTCTCTTGATTATCTTGATCAAGAGAAACAACGTTGGTCTTCAAACCACTATAATTATCTACCACGACTGAAACAACCTGTTATGAACTACAAGTTGTTATAAACTACAGTCAACATAGATAGGCAATTATGATCCTACCCACCATATCAAACTTCTTGACTAACCAACAGTAGTATCCAAAAGTGTATGAACTTACTGACAAAGAAAGGATCATTCAAAACAAGCATTTTTCAGAAACTTACATTGTCAAAGTCTGCTGAAACATGAGAGAATTCGCCCATGAACCAAATCTGTAATAGAAAAATATCTCAAAATCATTTATTTGTGTCCAACATCACTCTGGGTCCTTCTCGAGTTTCTTTGTGAACTACGTACAAATGTCTCAAGGAAATATTTTTGTACTGAGAGGATATACCATTGATGAAAGTGCTTGAAGACCAGCAGAGCATAGACGCTGTATTCTCTCACCTTCTCCCACCCCTTGAGCTAAATTACAAAGTTTAGGGATCAGTCCATCTAAGTTGAACATATATGTACTGTCCCTCTGCACAGTTAAATAGTATTAAAGTTTAAGAACCATCATATGCAAAATTCTGCAAAAGATAGAAAACGTTAACTCCAACCTGATTATTCACAAAATCAAAAAGAGCATGGCATCCTAGTATTTGCATTTCATCATGCCGCATTTGATCTAGTAGAATGTGTATGATGCTAAGTAAGCTACTTGCAAATAAGGGCCTGTGATAATAATTCACATGAGTTAAAACTTCCAGTCATAAAATGAATTTTTAAACGAATTCCAGAAATTAGACAAATGCCTCTACACTAGCGTATTGTTAAATCCTAAACCAGAATATTATATAATTATATTGTGATGTGGGGACGGAAGTAACAGCAATCCAAAAATCTAACAGCATTACCATATATAATATTGTCGGTAATGTCGTATTCCGACCCTAAGCAAGCCCTAAAGTCAATGAAGTGTTCCTAAAGTTCAGTAAACTACACACATATTTTACGATTAAAAACCAAAAATAAAAGAAGTAACGACCAACAATAAAAATACTCTCAGCCGCATGTGGACTTATACGAGATGCCAATAGAGCTTATCGGCGATGGACTTGAAGAAAACACATACAGGATCATATTTAAACAATAGAGATGGATAAATGGTGATAATATGGACTGAAAATGTCAATCAAACACTAGATATAACTTTTCTAGAGAAGATCATGAATTATATTCAAAGAATCTCCGGAACATTCCTTAAAAAGTTAACCTAAAATAGAAGAACTTACATTTGCTCCCTGCAAGAAAGTAAGAGCTTCCTGTAGATACTTATAACCACGTTAATCGACTGGAAGTGCTCAGCTCGTAATTCCTTATAACACCTTTGCTCAAGAAAACTTGTAATCTGAAGAAGTAAATAAGGGTCTAGAGATAAGCTAAAAAAAACATGACTAATAAATGATCAAGAATACAGAATAACGATATTACCTATAATGGGAATATACACAATGTAAAGATCTATAATGCTATAGGAATGACATAATTAGTTGGGTATTTATTTATTAGTTTTTTTTTTTTAAGAAATGAAATATAAGTAAAAAAAGAAGATACAAAGAAAGAAGAAAGAACATTTTTCAAGAAGAAAACTCTCAATTTAAAACAATTTCTCTCCAATTAGAGAGAACAATATTAAATGAATAAACACTAAAAACTTCTAGCAATGAGCCTACTTACCAATAATGAAATTCGAATTTTCTTAAAGGTTTGTAATTATCTCTTTATTATCAACAATAACAATATTGCAATGCAGTCATATAGATCAAAAAATAGTCAAAACGCCTGATTTCAATATTAACTTTCGTTTCTTGGATCCTTCATCCCAATTAAAAATCTCAAGAATGAAATTATGTGTGTCAGAATGCACACCCAGAGTCTGATTAAGAGAGAAATTGCCTCCAACTTCACAACTAATTATAATGTGAGTGTTAGTTTCTTTGTATTCCTTGCAAGAAGGACAAAAATGGGAGGAAAGAGCTAGTAAAATGGTTTATCTTCTGAATATGATCACTATTAGTTTTCTTTTATTTAAGCATTTATGCTTTTCAATGGAAATATTTTCTAATTCTTGTACTTTGACCTCTAAGACTTAGTTAAACTATGAAGACAGACTTAAATGATTATTGATTATGTTTCTCTCTCTCCCTCTCCCCCCCCCCCCCCCCCCCCCCCCCCCCCCCTCTCTCTCTCTCTCATCTAAGTCTCTTTAATTCTTCAAACTTCTCAATCTCTCTTGTCTTTCTGTCATCCCTAACATCCCTATTCTTTACCATTCCTATATCACTAAACCTTCGGCATTATAGATGATTAATAACCCCTAATTATCAGTCTTGCATTGAAATTTGAAAAGTGTTGAAATTGAACTTCTATGTCACTTGTTTCCCAACATGACTATCAAATTAGTTTAATAACAAGAATAAGAAAGAACGTAACACAATTTAACATCTAATCATTACTTGCACAACACTTTAAAGAAAAATGTAAATCTAATATACAACAAAAGCACTCTGATACCTTGGGTATACGGTGAGGATTTCTCGAAGCATAATCACATAATTTACTAATCTTCCGATCATTTGGTCCTTCGTCCTGCAAATGCATGCGAGATAGCCAACCATGCAAATGGATAAAGAATTGTTTCAATAAGATTCTGTTGGAATACTTTTCCGAATCAACAATCCAATTGAATAAGTCAATGCACTCCGTAAATAAATAAATTAATTTATATTTCACCTAAAATTTAGTGCGTGAGAACAATTTTTTCACTCAGGATTTTGAAAGAAACAAACTGTCAAAGTCCTTTGATGACACTTATCTTCGAACCACTTTATTCCGAAAGATGAAATTTCTTACGGAATGTCCAACGAAAATGTTTCCAAATTTCCCAGAATGAAGAATTTTAATGTCCGTTAAAATCAAGGAAATCAACCCCGCATTTTCATGACTTTAGCAAAAGAAAAAAGGGCAAATAAAAAAGTTCAAGGTGAACAATAAAAACAGGTAAAAATAAAAGAGAAGAGAGGAATAAATGACCTGGGAGCGAGGAAACATTTGAGCAAGCAATTTCTTATATCGTTTAACAGGCTGCCTCGATCTCTCGCGCAATGAAGGACAAAAACAACACAAACTCTCACACGCAGGCCATATTTGCCTCGAAATCGAAGCCATATTTTCCAAAGATCCTGCGAGTTTCAACTTTATTCTAATTTTATGGATCCCAAAATCAAAGGCAAAGCTATTAGAATAATTCGAAGGTGAATGTGAAAATCCTTTGGGGTAAAAAAAGAGTAGAAAAAAGATTGACAATTGAATTTCCAGGAGAATCGCCGAGGATGGTAGAAATTACAATTCTTATCGGAGAGAGATCACCGGATAGCCGGAGTCTTTCACCGAGGAAACGTGCGTCAAAATGTTGCTGTTTCATTTTCTTTCCCGCCCTTTTTCTGGCTATTTACACTCCCAGTTTGTTGACAACCAACCCACAATTATCATTATTATTATTTATTATTTATTATTTATTCTCTCTCTCTCTCATACCTTTTTTCCGGCTATTTGTACTCCCTGTTTGTTGCTCAACGAACCCACAATTATCATTACTATTATTTATTAGGGTAATTATCGATGAACCATGTACTATACATTTTTTTTCAACTCGACCCCTGTATTAAAAAAACTGACAAATCGAACCCTGTACTTTGATTTTGTTATCAATTTTGACCTTCTATCAACAATTTCATTAAACCCTCACTTAAAAAATTACCAAACGATCTTGAATTCAGTTAAAATTTTTAACATATGTTCACTACTTAATAAAAAGATAATTTGAAAATTTGCGTTATTTTTTAACACATATACGATTTATTGTAATTTTATTTTAGTATTTTATAAAAATATTATAATAAATCATACAAATTTTAGAAAATCATGAACATTTTTCTATTATCTACCCATGATAGGTTGAATATGTGAAAAATATTTCAAATATCGTTTGGTATTTGTTTAAATTAATCTCAGTTTCTTCTTTACTTTATAAATTAATTTTTAAAAAACTACCAAACGATATTTTATTTATTTGAAATATTTTCCACATGTTCAACCTATCATGGATAGATAATATGAAACTTTTCGTGATTTTCTAAAATTTGTATGATTTATTATAATATTTTTATAAAATACTGAAATAAAATTACAATAAATCGTACATATATTAAACAATAACAAAAATTTTCAGAGTATCTTCTTATTAAGTAGTGAACATGTGGTAAAAATTTCAACTGAATCCAAGATTATTTGGTAATTTTTTAAGTGAGGGTTTAATGAAATTGTTGATAGAAGATCAAAATTGATAACAGAATCAAAGTACAGGGTTCGGTTTGCCAGTTTTTTTAGTACAGGGGGCGAATTGAAAAAACGTGTATAGTACAGGGTTCAAATCAATAATTACCTTATTTATTATTTTTCCAAAGTAATTCTATATAGAGATGTTAAATGGGCGGGCTGGCGAGCCCGCTACAATAGCGAGCCGAGAGTCTGGCTCGGTCCGGCTAGGCGGGCCGAGCTGAGCCCAAAATTTCGGCTCTCGAGGCCGCCAGGAATTGGGCCAAATGAGTGGGCTAACGAGCCAGCTCGTTAGCTCGGCAAGCCAGCCCGCCCCTCCCCTTCCCAGTTCCCCCCAAACCCTGCCTCACCCACGGCCCGACCGTCGACGAAGGGAGAAGAGACCGTCGTCGTTCTTCTGCGCAAAAGGTGAGGTGCTGATCAATCGCTGTAACGACCCTTACTCGTACCCTAATTTTTCCGTACAAATTTTTCATTTAATACGTACAAATTTTAAACCTTACGTTCGAGCGAAGATAAAACTTTTAAAATCGGAATTGAAATTGTTAACGATGTTTGAAAACTACTTTGAAAATCATCTGAAATAAACTTAAAACCATTAATTAAAATAATTAAAAACTAAAAGAAAACAATTAAAAACTTATTATCTACGTTCGGCCAACGAAACAGACAGAACAGGGGGCGATCGCTCCTAGCGAGCGATCGCCCTTCGGCGATCACACTCGTCGCCTAGCGATCGCCAGGCAAGAAGGGGCGATCGATCGTCATGCTCTCTGGAATTTTTCCAGAGAGCACAGCTCTCTCCTTCCTTTCTTTCTTCTTCTTTCCTTCTTCCTTCGTTTCTTTCACGCCCTGCACACCACACTCACACACACAACACACAACCCACACACTCCTCTCTTTTCTCCTTCCTTCATCACACACCATTACATTTCACAAAACACACTCCTACACAATAACACCATCACACACATACATTGCACACACTATCAATTACTCGTTCACCTACTCAAAACACATTTAAAATATAACCAGACTTCGTAAAAACGAACCGTGTGGTTCCGTTTAAAAGTTTGACATTTCCCACTGTTTGAAAACATGGAAAACTCTACGAAATTCTATCCAAATCCAAACATCCTAAAATGTCAACTATACATTTCTCCTATTCTTTATCTATCAAATCCCAAAACATTACCTATATCCCCACGGGTCAAAATCACGCCCCGACTGTCAGCACACTTCCATGGGCCGTCTTCCCTCAACATGTTCATGTTGACTTAAATGATATTTAAGTCTAAATATGTTTTTGATGATATATTTGAATAGTTAATATTGTAATTTGATTATGTTAAGCGAATGAGAATATCGAATATACATTAGTAATTTAATCTGCTGGAAATGCCCTTAAAAAGGGTATTTTAGTTGTCTAATGAATCGGGTTAAGTGTACAGGACTGAATAAGTAAAACAGGGCTGAAAACCTCATCTGCCGATGAATTGTTAAAATTACACATGCCGATCGCTAAACGACAGAGAAAAGTTCCTTCTGCCGATTGCTAAACGACAAAGAAAAGTTCCTTCTGCCGATCGCTAAACGACAAAGAAATGAAATGCTTCTGCCGATGGCATTTGAAGCAACTCATACCGATGGCATTTGAAGCAACTCATACCGATGGCAATTTGAAGCAACTCATACCGATGGCGCTTTTTGAAAATGTTCATGCCGATGGAGTCTTCAAGCCGATGAAGTTCAAAATACACCTGCTGATTGTTTTACAAGCCGTTCCTGCCGATGAACTTTGAAGATGCATCTGCCGATGGCTTTTCAGAATATATCTGTCGATGAAGTTTCAAGATGCATCATGCCGATGAAGTTCAAAGCTTGCTCATGCCGATAGCTTATTCGTGTTGCATCTACCGATGGCGTTGAAGACTCATATGCCGATGGACTCTTAGAGCAACACATACCGATGACGTGGCGATTGAATTAAAGCTGCTTTCACCGATGATCTTCCGCCAGAATTCAAAATAGCTGCGAAGCTACAGTGACGTCGTTTTCAGCATTAACTCCAAAACTTTAATGGCGACGACGACTTGCAACTACAGACGGCAACGGCTACCTGATCTAGTACAGATGCTTCCCAACGGTAACATTTTCCATTTGAAGAAAGAAGCATTCAATTTTGAGCCGAAAAAGAAGACAGAGTATTTAAGCCGAGATTAGAGCACGAAGATACAACTTTTGCAAATTGAATTCCTGAGCCCTAACCTGCGAAATTTTATCATACTCTGTATAATTTTTCTACACCTCTCGATTTTAACTTGAGATTCAATCCTTGTGAGAGTGTAGTCTGAGCTTTCCATTTACGAACTCAACATTGTGTATAAGGCAGTGGATTGACGCCCGTGAAGTTCAATCCTGAATTGTAAAGGCAGTTGATCGGAGCCCGGAATTCCGATCTGTTTTTCTCACTGAGGAGAAGGTTAAGGATCTTCAAGGGGTGAACCTTGAAGTGTGGATGTAGGCAAGGTTTGGCCAAACCACGTAAAAATCTGATGTTGATTTTTCTCTCTCTCTCTTACTGTTACTGATTGACTGTTTGTGTTTAGTAATTAAGAAAATTTTAAAAAGGTCTAATTCACCCCCCTCTTAGACAATCTCGATCCTACAATTGGTATCAGAGTGAGGGTTTATCATTGTCTAAGCTTCGTTTAAACACTCTGTGTTATATTTGTTCACAATGGCATTCAACATTAACACCACACAAATAGAAGGTCAAGCAACAAATAGACCTCCATTCTTTGATGGTAGTGATTATGTCTATTGGAAGGCTAGAATGAAAATATTCATTCAAGCCATAGACTATGAGACTTGGTGTATTATAGAGAATGGTCCTTTTAAGGCCATGAAAACTGTAGATGGGAAAAGTATCCCTAAGGACTCTTCTGAGTTAACTGAGTCCGATAAGAGAAATCTGAGCCTTAATGCTAAGGCAGTAAACACCTTGTACTATGCTCTAAATAGAGATGAATTCAATAGAGTACAAGGGTGTGAAAGTGCTCAAGAAATTTGGCACTTATTAGAAGTCACACATGAGGGAACTAACCAAGTAAAGGAGAGTAAATTGAGCATGTTAGTTCACGAATATGAATTGTTTACCATGGAAAAGGATGAGTCTATTTCTTCTATGTTTACTCGTTTCACTAACATTACTAATGGGTTAAAAGTACTTGGTAAGATGTATTCAGGTGAAGAACTAATTAGGAAAATCTTGAGATGTTTACCAAGAGCCTGGCAACCAAAGGTGACGGCAATACAAGAGGCACGGGATCTTAAGGTTCTCAAGCTCGAGGAACTCATTGGCTCTCTGATGACTCATGAGATAACCATGAGGGCCAATGACAATGAGGATCTCAAGGAAAAGGAGATCTCCAAGAGAAAGGACATAGCTCTCAAAGCCTCTTCGAGCAAACCTGATGAATCTGAGGAAGAAGAAGAAGATGAGGACATTGCCCTTATTACCAGGAGATTCAGCAAATTCCTGCAACGGAAGAGGATGCAGGGAAAAATATTTCCAAAGAGTGAGAAGTCTCAAAAGGACAAGGAGTTCACATGCTTTGGGTGTGGAAAGGTTGGTCATATAAAGGCAGATTGTCCACAGGCCAAGAAATATCCCAAGAAATTTAAGAAGAAGGCTATGAAGGCCACTTGGGATGACAGTGAAGGCGACACCTCCTCTTCAGAAGATGAGGAAGTAGCCAACCTGTGCTTCATGGCACTTGAGGATAAGGTTAGTTCTTCTTCTGTCTCTATTTTAAGTGATGGCGAAAGTGATAATGAAGAAGGTGAACTAATTGACGCTTTTAATGATTTGGTTAAACAATTTGGCATGCTTAAGACTAAGTATAACATGTTGAAAAAGGAAAATACAGGTCTAATAGAAAAAGCATGCTACAGAAATGAACTTGCATGAAAAAGAAACCACTGAACTTAAGAAGAAAAATGAATCCTTGAATAAACTTGTTCTTTGATTCTCAAATGGTAGCAAGAACTTAACATTGCTAATAGGGAATCATAGGGCTACTCATGATAAAGCAGGTTTAGGCTATGATAAGTTTAATAAGATAAAAGCTTTTAAGAATTTCTTTGTCAAACCGTCTACTTGCTATACTTGTAATGAAGTAGGACATAAGTCTTTTGTATGTCCTTTAAAGACAAATGACAAGAAAGCTGGTTGTAAATTACAATGGGTTCCTAAGGGAACCAGGCCTAATACTAGGACCCAAAAGATTTGGGTACCTAAGAAGACAACCTAATTTCTGCTTTGCAGGATAATGCATCTCCACTAAGAAATCAATGGTACCTGGACAGTGGTTGTTCAAGGCATATGACTGGAGATGCAACTAAGTTCGCTGCTGTCAACAAGAAGAAAGGAAGTGTCACTTTTGGTGGAAACCAAAAAGGCAAAATTGTTGGCATTGGCAACATAGGTAACCCTATCAATCCTATTATAGAAAATGTTTTATTAGTTGATGGGTTAAAACACAATATGCTCAGCATAAGTCAATTATGTGACAAAGGTTATGAAGTGATATTTAAATCAGATTCATGCATAATTAAAGATGCTGCAAATGGCAAAATTCTGTTTACTGGCTTTAGGAAAGAAAATATTTATGTCATTGACATTGATGATATTGATTGTAGTGTTGAAAAATATTTTGCTGTGAATTCTTCTAATGACTGTTGGATCTGGCATAGGAGATTAGGACACGTATAGATGGATACCTTAGCTAAGATTACTAAGGAGAACTTAGTTAGAGGAATCCCTAAGATATCCTTTGAAAAGGATAAGGTCTGTGATGCCTGCCAAATGGGCAAGCAGATCAAAAGTTCATTTGCATCGAAGAATGCAATTTCTACTTCTAAGCCTCTTCAACTCCTTCACATGGACCTCTTCGGTCCCTCAAATATAGCCAGCTTAGGAGGAAAATTCTATGCATTTGTAATTGTTGATGATTTTTCTAGATTTACTTGGGTTCACTTTCTGAAGTCTAAGGATGAGACTTTTGACACCTTTTCTAGTTTTAGGAAAAGAGTTCAAAATGAAAAGGATCTCACCATTGTTGCTATTCGTAGTGATCATGGTGGAGAATTTGAAAATGAGATATTTGAACTCTTGTGTCTCAAATATGGAATTGAGCACAATTTCTCTTCTCCTAGGACCCCTCGGCAAAATGGTGTTGTTGAGAGGAAAAATAGGTCTCTCCAAGAGCTTGCCCGAACCATGCTTAATGAAAATTCTCTTCCTAAGTATTTCTGGGCTGAAGCTGTTGCTACTGCTTGTTATGTGCTTAATCGGGTCTCCATAAGACCTATTCTTGAGAGAACTCCATATGAGCTATGGAGCGGAAAAACTCCTTCTGTTAAATACTTTAGAGCCTTTGGCAGCAAATGTTTCATTCTAAACACTAAGGATAACTTAGGAAAATTCGATTCCAAATCTGATCTTGGAATTTTTCTGGGTTATTCCCTTTCCAGCAAAGCTTATAGAGTATTCAATAGGAGAACTCTAGTTGTAGAGGAATCTGTTCATGTTAACTTTGATGAGTCTCCTCAACCCACAATCAATGTGGATGAGGATGATATTTTGGATAAACAACTGGATTCTCTTTCCTTAGAAAAACCAAGTGTTTCTCCTCAAGTAGAAAAACCAATAGAACCTTCTTCTACATCTCTAGAAATTGTTCCTGTCAAGGATCAAAATCCTGCTCTTCCTAAAGATTGGAAATATGTCAAAAATCATCCAATAGATGAAGTTTTAGGTGATCCTTCTTTAGGAGTTAAGACTAGAGCTTCTCTTAGGAATCTCTGTGCCAATGTGGCATTCATTTCACAAGTAGAGCCTAAGAAATTTGAAGAAGCCGAGGGTGATGAAAATTGGATCTTGGCCATGCAAGAAGAGTTAAATCAATTTGAAAGGAGCAAGGTATGGGAACTTGTTCCAAGGCCTAAGGATCATCCCATTATTGGAACTAAATAGGTTTACAAGAACAAATTAGATGAAAATAGGATTGTGATTAGAAATAAGGCTAGACTGGTTGCCAAAGGTTACAATCAAGAAGAAGGAATAGATTTTGAGGAAACCTTTGCACCTGTTGCTAGATTAGAATCAATTAGGATGCTCTTAGTCTATGCTTGCTACAAAAACTTCACACTCTTCCAAATGGATGTGAAGAGTGCTTTCTTAAATGGTTATATTCAGGAAGAAGTTTATGTAGAGCAGCCATTAGGATTTGAAGATTTTGCAAAACCTGATTATGTGTATAGGCTTAAGAAGGCTCTTTATGGACTTAAGCAAACTCCTAGAGCTTGGTATGATAGGTTGAGGAACTTCCTTGAGGAAAGAAATTTCAAAAAAGGTAACACCGACTCAACTCTACTTACCATGCAAAAGGATAAGGATATTCTGTTAGTACAAATTTATGTTGATGACATTATTTTTGGATCTACTAATGTCAATATGTGTAATGAGTTTTCCTCCCTCATGCAAAGTGAATTTGAAATGAGTATGATGGGGAAGTTAAAATTCTTCTTAGGATTCCAGATTTGTCAATCTTCTGATGGAATTTTTTTCTGTCAAGAAAAGTACATTAAGGAACTCCTTAAGAAATTTGGATTAGAATCTGCTAAGTCGTCTAAAACTCCCATGAGTACCACAACAAAATTGGACAAAGATGAACATGGAATAAATGTAGATATTAAGAAATATCGTGGTATGATTGGTTCTTTGTTATATCTGACTGCAAGTAGGCCAGATATACTCTTTAGTGTTTGTCTTTGTGCTAGATTTCAAGCTGCTCCTAAGGAATCTCACTTAACTGCTGTCAAAAGGATTTTTAAATATTTAAGTGGGACACCTGACTTAGGATTATGGTATCCTAAAGGTACTTCTTTCGATCTGATTGGATACTCAGATTCTAACTATGCTGATAGTCTAGTTGATAGGAAAAGCACCAGTGGAACCTGTCAGTTCCTTGGTGAATCTTTAGTTTCCTGGTATTCTAAGAAACAGAACTCTGTAGTGAATATATTGCTGCTGGCAGTTGCTGTGCACAAATGTTATGGATGAAACAGACCTTAAAAGACTATAATCTGTTTTATGATAGGATTCCTATTCGGTGTGATAACACCAGTGCAATTAACATTTCTAAAAATCCTATTCAGCATTCTAGAACCAAACATATTGATGTAAGATATCACTTCATCCGTGATCATGTTCAAAGAGGTGATATATCTTTAGAATTTGTCAATTCTGTTGATCAATTAGCCGACATCTTTACTAAGCCTTTGGATGAAAAGACATTCAATAATATTAGAATAAGGCTGGGCCTCATTCGGGTTGAGAAAAACTAAGTTTATTCCTCTGTTAGAAAATCCTAAGTGTTAGAGCATTTTCTTCTGTAATGGCATCGGTAGATGCTGTGTTTTCAATAGGCATCGGAAGATGCATGTCTATCGGAAGGCATCGGTAGATGCTATGTTTTTCTCTAGGCATCGGAAGATGCATTTGCATTTCTTTAATCTACCGACACGTGTGACCCATCGGGTTAATCTGTCTTACACGTGTGACTCCATCTCATCGGGCGATGCCCCTTTTTCGTTTAAACTCTGCATCTTCTCAAAGACGCTTCACATTTCGCGCTCTTTCAGAAACCCCTACCCTTCCAGTCGTCTCTCTCTCGAGTACTCTACTTCCCATGGATTATCTGGGTTCATCCTCCCGCGCAGTTTCCAAACCGGCCATGAAGAAGGCCAAAACTTCAGCACGTCCTCCACGAGTGATCCCTCGTGCAAAAGCTTGGCCATCACTCTTCTTTCTCTCTGAAGCTGCTGAGTCGAGATACCATGACGACTTTCAGTTCAAATCATTAATTTCCAGTCGAGGTATCTTCTTTGATGACTTAGCTGGTATGAATATTATCGAACCCTTGAAGGATCTCGGGTTATTAGGTCTCTTCGATGTAGAGTCATTTTATTACCCAGAAGCCATTAAGATGTTCTATTCTAATCTAAGTTTTCCCTCTGATTTCTCTTCTATCAAAAGCTATGTGTATAACAAGCACATAGAAATTACCCCTCAATTCATTAATAGCATTTTGGAGTGTCCTCACCTAGATAGCTGCCCCTACAAATACGTATCCGGCACTGAGCCTCCATTCTTTGGTACTGATGATGGTCTCGGCTTTCTCAAGACCATTGCCTTGAACCCAAACCATATCCCTGATCATTTAAAGGGCAAACACCTGACCGCTAGGGCAAGACTTTTTCATCAGATGATAGGGTACAACATTGTCCCTAAGGGTGGTCACCATGACGAAGTAAGTGCCATGGAACTCTTTGTTCTGTTTGCACTCTACTACAAGACCCCCTTCAATATTGGATATGTAATTGTTCGAAGGATGATTCTGGCAGTGTCATCCAAGGCTACCTCTTTACCCTACAACTTGCTGTTAATGAAAATTCTAGCTAAGCTTGAGGTTGTATTTTCTGAGGATGAGGATCCTGTCACTCTTAAACCCTCCAGTTACTATTCCAGAATAACCTTGAGCAAAATGGGAATTAAGAGAACCAGAACCGAGGAGCTTGTGCTGAATGTTTCTAAGCGAATTACTGCTAAGGCAGCAGTGGTCAAAAAGGGCAAAAGAAAACTTGACCAGCTGGAGGAGTCCACTGCCGAAGGAGGGGATGACTCTGAGATTCCAGCTTTTGTTAATTCCCCATCTCAATCTCAGCCTTTAAGCTTTGATCCTCCTCCTTTAGTACGAAGGCGTCGTGTCCCTTCCTCAAGGATAATTCTGTCAGAGGACACATCTACTCCCTCCTCTGTGCCTGTACTCCTTCCAGCAAATCCTCCATCTCCTCCACCTGCCCTTCGCTTACCAGCTCTGCCTCCTATACCTCCTTCATCTCCAGTCCACCAAGATACAGCTCCTCCATCACCAGTCCAACCACCTCCTACAGTCCACTTACATCCTCCAAGTCCAATTGCTCCTTCCATTCCACCTGCTTCCCAAGTCCACCATTCCTCACCAAATCTGCAACCTGCTTCTGAACCAGTCTCTCCCATCCTTTATCAGAGGAGATTTTCTCTCAGCGAGGCACAGTATAATGAGTTGAAGTCTAGCATTGACAATCTCAGTACAGCCATTGATGCCAAGCTCACTCAACTCAAAAAGGATTTGAGCGTTGAGGCTGCTGTGGCTCATGGTCAAATGGATCGGAAAATGGACAGAAATAATGAGATTTTCACCCGTAACCTTCGGGCTCTCAAATCTCAAGTTGAGGCTCTTTGCCCTGCACCTCATGTTCCTTTCTGCCCCACTGAGCCTACCTTTGAAGATCTTCTTCTTCCATTTTTCAGGCCTGCAGTTGATGAAGACGTGCGCTTCATGTCTCTGGATATTCATGAAGCTGAGTTGAAGTTCACACCTTCTGTATCTTCATCTGCTCCTGCATCTTCCTCTCTTCCTGATGATTCTCCTGCTACTCCTATGGAAACTCCTCCGTGTATGGCTATGGTAGTGTATCAAGGCCCCTCTACATCTGCTACACCTCAGCCAGAGTTTTCTCCATGTCTGGAACTAGTGCATTCTCAACCTCCTGTCCCTCTCAATATTGCTTCACTTCAAGCACTTGTGGAGGCTTACTTCTCCTCAGAATTTGAAGTGACTGATTGCATTAATCAAGCTTTTTGGAATCATTTTGTAGCTTTCTTTAAATAGATGCTTTTCTGTGAAAACACTTTTATTGAATTCTACTTCATTTTTTTTTCGGATGTCTCTCTTATTTGTGATGAATGCATTGGTTCTGCCTATATCTCTGATTTTTATTTTTGATAATGTCAATGGGGGAGAACATATTTGATTAACTGATGCTGCTTGAGTAATGATATGCTATGCTGCTTGAGTAATGATATGCTATGAATAATGTGTGTATGTTCTTTGAAAAAACTGGAATGTTATTGGAATATATGCATATGCTGTGGGGGAGCTAGGATTATGGGGGAGAGTTACTTAATCAAATTTATATTTTGTCATCATCAAAAAGGGGGAGATTGTTGACTTAAATGATGTTTAAGTCTAAATATGTTTTTGATGATATGTTTGAATAGTTAATATTATAATTTGATTATGTTAAGCGAATGAGAATATCGAATATACATTAGTAATTTAATCTGCTAGAAATGCCCTTAAAAAGGGTATTTTAGTTGTCTAATGAATCGGGTTAAGTGTACAGGACTGAATAAGTAAAACAGGGCTGAAAACCTCATCTGCCGATGAATTGTTAAAATTACACATGCCGATCGCTAAACGACAGAGAAAAGTTCCTTCTGCCGATCGCTAAACGACAAAGAAAAGAAGTGCTCCTGCCGATGGCATTTGAAGCAACTCATACCGATGGCATTTGAAGCAACTCATACCGATGGCAATTTGAAGCAACTCATACCGATGGCGCTTTTTGAAAATGTTCATGCTGATGGAGTCTTCAAGCCGATGAAGTTCAAAATACACCTGCTGATTGTTTTACAAGCCGTTCCTGCCGATGAACTTTGAAGATGCATCTGCCGATGGCTTTTCAGAATATATCTGCCGATGAAGTTTCAAGATGCATCATGTCGATGAAGTTCAAAGCTTGCTCATGCCGATAGCTTATTCGTGTTGCATCTACCGATGGCGTTGAAGACTCATATGCCGATGGACTCTTAGAGCAACACATACCGATGACGTGGCGATTGAATTAAAGCTGCTTCCACCGATGATCTTCCGCCAGAATTCAAAATAGCCGCAAAGCTACAGTGACATCGTTTTCAGCATTAACTCCAAAACTTTAATGGCGACGACGACTTGCAACTACAGACGGCAACAGCTACCTGATCTAGTACGGATGCTTCCCAACGGTAACATTTTCCATTTGAAGAAAGAAGCATTCAATTTTGAGCCGAAAAAGAAGACAGAGTATTTAAGCCGAGGTTAGAGCACGAAGATACAACTTTTGCAAATTGAATTCCTGAGCCCTAACCTGCGAAATTTTATCATACTCTGTATAATTTTTCTACACCTCTCGATTTTAACTTGAGATTCAATCCTTGTGAGAGTGTAGTCTGAGCTTTCCATTTACGAACTCAACATTGTGTATAAGGCAGTGGATTGACGCCCGTGAAGTTCAATCCTGAATTGTAAAGGCAGTTGATCGGAGCCCGGAATTCCGATCTGTTTTTCTCACTGAGGAGAAGGTTAAGGATCTTCAAGGGGTGAACCTTGAAGCGTGGATGTAGGCAAGGTTTGGCCGAACCACGTAAAAATTTGGTGTTGATTTTTCTCTCTCTCTCTCTTACTGTTACTGATTGACTGCTTGTGTTTAGTAATTAAGAAAATTTTAAAAAGGTCTAATTCACCCCCCCTCTTAGACAATCTCGATCCTACAGTTCATACATCAAGCGGAGGGACGTCTTCCTCACCTGTCTCAAAATCACCTACACCATAGAATTAAACACGTGAGCTAGAGGCTCAGTAAATCTAAGTGAATGCACGTGAATGCTAATGCTATGCATGTATAGTTCATAAATCATGCTTCCTACCTTTTCGCTAATCATTTCATTTCATTTACGTCACCGGGGCTTCTCTCTTACTAGATAGGAGCGGCACATCCGGCGATTGGATAGCCCCTCGTATCTAACCGGGGGGAAGACATGCTTCATTCGACAGCCATGTCTGAACCACCGCCACCGACGTGACCATCATTACATTCATCACCTTTTCGTTATCGTTTTCCTTTTCATGAAAATATGCATAGAAAACTCATTTTCATGCCGTTCGAAAACAATGATGCGTGAACAGATGTTATGCCATGAACGAAATAGAAACAAACAGAACATACAAACGATAACTAACAATTAACAACCTAACAAAACATAAATCTAACTACCCGTTCTAATTACCCCAAACACTACATATCTCCAATTCCTCAATTTAACGTATATTCTTATGGTGTAGGCCAAGACGGCCAAACAAGTCACAGAGACTTACCTCGCATCGTTGCACACCGAGCTCCGTCCACGAGCGTTCGTTCACCCATACATTTCACAATATGCGACATTAACCCGAGTCTAAATCTTCAAACTCCAAAAATCACTAACTCCTAACTAAAGAAAATTCCCTAAAACTCTAAAACACCTCATTGAGGCATTTCATCGAGCAATTCGCGCTCGTGAATTTCCTAACCCCCATCAATGGGGTTTTTAATTTCTCCAACCACCAAAACCTCAATAACTTTCATTTAATTCCAACAACTTCAATCAATAACCATTAATACGCCCCCTTAGAGCCATAAATACGGTAACCCATCGATTCTTAAACTCTATTTCACGTTTTGAACGAAAACCCTAACGAATCCTAATCGTTTCAAACCCTAGAAATCGAAATCTAACGTACCGAAACAGTAGATTCTTATCTAGGGTCGGGATTGAAGGAGAAAACGTGGAGGAAATCGAGCCATCAGAGGAGTTCTTGTCGCCGGAGAAGAGAATCGCCACGGGAGGAGGAAAGTCGCGCGAAGGAGGGGAGAAAATGCAGAATCACGTAAGGGTGGAGGAAGAAAAGAGATTTGTCATTTTTTATAAAATTTGGTTTGGCAAATTACCTTTTTGCCCTTCTATTTGTTTCGTTAGTTATTTCGTTATTTAACTAACGATTCGTTTTCTCCAAAATTTCATATTTCACCATAAATTCTAATTTATTATTACGGCTTCATTAAAACTTTCCGTTCGCAAAACGAACTTAATTCGACGTATTTACCAAAATGCCGTTTATATTGAAATAAAATCAAATCCCGTAAAGCCGGGTGTTACAATCGCGTCTCAACCTTCTCCGGTGAACACAGTCGTCTTCCGTTCACAGATTGCTGAACTGAACCTCAGAGTCTCTACATCGCACTGTTCATCGATCTACTTTCTTCGACCGTGAAGAAGAGATCGCCGACAGATCCGAACCTCCGTTTACACTCCGTCGCCGCAATCCCAGCTGTCGTTCGTCGTTCTTCAGTCTTCACCCACTGACCCACAGAACGCGTTGCCTCGCCATCGCGGCATTGCCTGTTGGTCTTCTTCATACGTTTTAGTCTTTACTCTTTAGATATTAATAAAATAAAATATTCAATATTTAACATTTGCTTTTAGATATTGAATAAAATAAAATATTCAATTTTTAATATTGCTTTAATAGTTTGATTCGGGAGACTATTAAAGCGTTGCATAGCCATCCGACCCAATTTGGTAATTTAATATTATTTGAAATTTATTTTATATTGAAATGAAATTTTTTTACTTTCTGTTGTCGAATTTAGTGTGAATTGTTTGATTTTGATTGCTGAGGTTTGTTTGGGATACAAAAACAATTGTGAGCGAAGTTTTATAACTGTGCACACCACTTGTTCGATGAAATATCTATGAGAATTCTAAGTTTTAAAAATTGATAATTTTCTTTATATTTTGTGAGTTGGAACTTCTTGTACACAAATTACTAGTGTGCACTTAATTTTGTTTTGGTGTTTAGTATCTTTATTTATATAAGTTCGGTTAGTTAAGTTCGGCTCGTTACACTCGTTGGGCCGGCTCGGCTCGGCTCGTTAGGCTCGTAGCTCGCGAGCCGGCTCGGGTTGAAAATTTTTTTGATCAACTCGTTAGGCTCGGTAGCCTCGTTAGGCTCGGCTCGTTTGGCTCAGCAGACTCGGTGAGCCGGGACTTTCTCGGCTCGGCTTGGCTCGACTCGGCTGGGCTCGACTCGCTCGTTTAACATCTCTAATTCTATATAATAAATATAAATGACGAAGAAAAAAATAATAATAAGTTTACGCTAAAGTCTTGACTATTTATGATTTATATTAATTAATGTTTATCACATAAAAATATAAATTATAGAATAAACATAATATTATTAAAAATAAATAAATCTAAATAATTAACGAGTATTTCATTTTACCATAAAATATTAATTGCCAACCCACGAGCCAAAAGTAAGAGAACCTCAATACCTTAACAAAAAAAATAATGTTGCAAATTTTAAAGGTAACATGTGGAAAAATAATGATGTAAATAAAGAGATTATTATTTTGAGTAATATGTTATAACTAATAGATAACTTTTACTCAGATCAGGGGAGCTGAATTACTCTATTTTCTGATCAAGAATAAAAGAAACTTTATTGACTAATGCTATTAATCATTTGGTTAATTATTGATTTTAACTTTGTATTATGCACTTTATTTCAGTTA
This sequence comes from Begonia masoniana, assembly GCA_022432975.1. NCBI lineage: Eukaryota > Viridiplantae > Streptophyta > Magnoliopsida > Cucurbitales > Begoniaceae > Begonia > Begonia masoniana. The sequence goes on from CM039511.1 coordinate 17,808,518, forward strand.
GTCCCCTGTACTAAAAAAATTAACAAATCAAACTTTGTACTTTGATTCTATTATCAGTTTTGACCTTCTATCAACAATTTCGTTAAATCCTCATTTAAAAAATTAACAAACAATATTAGATTCACTTGAAATTTTTGTCATATGTTCACTATTTAATGAGAAGATAATCTGAAAATTTTCGTGATTTTTTAACACATGTACAATTTATTGAATTTTTATTTTAGTAATTTATAAAAATATTATAATAAATCATACAAGTTTTAGAAAATCACAAATTTTTCTATTATCTACCTATGATAGGGTAAACATGTAAATTTTTTTTCAAATAAATCCAATATCATTTGGTATTTTTTAAAAAATTAATTTATAGATTAATTTTTAAAAAATACCAAAAGATATTGGATTTATTTGAAAATATTTTCACATGTTCACCACATCATGGGTAGATAATAGAAAACTTTTAGTGATTTTCTAAAGCTTGTATGATTTATTATAATATTTTTATAAAATACTAAAATAAAATTACAATAAATCGTACATATGTTAAAAAATACGAAAATTTTCAGATTATCTTTTCAATAAGTAGTGAACATGTGATAAAAATTTCAAATGAATCCAATATCGTTTGGTAATTTTTTAAATGAGGGTTTAACGAAATGGTTAATGTAATGTCAAAACTGATAACAGAATCAAAGTACAAGATTTGGTTTGCCGGTTTTTTTAGTATAGGGTACTAACTGAAATAAAATACATAGTACATAGTTAAAATCGATAATTACCCTAATCATTTTTAACTAATTACCAAATACATAGCGACATGGCCACCTAGATAGAAATCATATTAGCACTTAAACTTCAAAATAAAAATAAATAGATACTTGTGTTTTTTTTTTTAACCAAACAACTCCTGAACTAAGAGGTATTAGCATTAAATCCATCTCATTAAATGTTTCATCAAATAAATCACATTTTTATTATGCGATCTTTTCTGCTGGGCAACTTTTACAGAGAATCAACTCACAGTAGAATGAATTTGACGATTTTGAGTATTAAATTTTTTAACTTGTTTTTCTCTAGAAATCGTTAAAATAGTCTACACCGCTATATCGGGAGTTGTTTCCCCTTGAAAATCCTCCAGCAAAGACAATAACGTGACACGTAAATGACAGAAACTTAATTGTTAATGCTTCAAGTATACGAGGTTATTTATCCAAAATAAAAATTTAAGAACCTACTTCATATTCACTTTTAAATTTAAGGGCTAATTTGTATTCTACCCTAAATTTAACCTATGCACATCATGTGATGTTTTCCAATTTTAAAAAACCTGCAACATTATAATAACACAATTTAAATGAACACAATGTCTATTTTTCAAGAAAAAAAAAAAGAAGAGAAACAAACCATTCAGCAAGCCAGTTAATCAAACACTACTAGAAAGAGCATTACGATCTTATGTTGTATTCTTACATTTTGACAGACAAAAAGCACAACTTAGAGTAATGATTATTCTAGTCCTAGCACCAAATCCTCACTCAAGGGCTTTAACGATCCAGATAACAATTATAATACCATTGCAACTACCATGGAAACTACAGAAACATGAAAAATGGGTTTCACCTACGTAGAATTCTACAAAATAAAAGCTCTGATTGCCACGACATGATACAATGGATGGATTCTAGTAACCTCTTGTATGCTTCGCAACCTCAACCTGAAAGTGGAAAACTAAATGTAAGATTTCCTCTGCTACGATTACCGATCAGTCACATATGAAATTCCTCTAATTTGTAATCTGCTTTCGAAATTTCAGAGGATTTCATTAAAGATTCACAAAATGCATAGGGAAAATTAAGGTCAAAATCATAAATGAAGGTCAAAATCATAAATGACTGATCAAAATAAAAAAATATATTATCTCCAGTCCCCTTTTCTTTCCTCTTGACGTTATGAAGTAAATAAGTAACAAATATCACGAGTGGACACGGAAGTGACTACTAGTAAAAAGGTCGAGAGGGAAGAAAGAAAATAGATAGCTAAGAAAGAACCAGAAGTCCATAAAAACAATAATCAGTCATGTGTTACCCTAATACCTCAAAAGCATTTTTCAAATGGTCAAGCTCCTTGTCAAGATCATTAATGGCCTGGTTATATGCCTGCATAGGCGAAGACTGGCTAGTCGTATGGATCTATAAAACACCATTAAAAGCCAATGCCTCCATCAAAATAAAGAAAAAGTGATTGCTATCGTACTCATTAATCTCATTACAGAAAAATCAGGTCAAGAATCTATAAGTTTTTGCCATTAGTGACAGTGTCAAACCATAACAATGCATGGCACCCACCTCTGTGTCACCACACAATTCTCCTAGTATACAACTTTTGTCCCATGATTTCAAATCATTATAAATCCTATGCAAATTGCTGAATTTTTATCTCAACATGTTAAAAATCATGATCTTTTAAATGGCTTCAAAGTATGTGATCTCAGACCAGTAAGAATCACCCTGCAGCTTCTCAATGTTAATGGAATTCAATATAAATGGCAGAGAAAAGTTATACTGCATCATACAGGAAAATACTAGACATTACTTTCAAATGCAAATTCTTTTTTATATTACGAATAAAAGCCCATGACAGATACTGCAACAACAACGTCCCATTCTTATTGAATACTATCTTCTACAACTTTCTTTGTACAATAAAAATATTAGAATACGACAACAAATTCCATCTCTTGGGCAGATGGTCATTTTTATTCCTTTAATAAAAGAACACAAGAAGAGCTCCCCAGACAAGGTATCGAGGAAATATACCTACAAAGGAAGTACTCATCACCACTCAGGCAGTAAACACAAGAATCATTTCATTCAACTCAATTTAATAAGCAGTTCATTGAATCCTAAGATTTTTTCAACACCATCAAATGTTAAATTATACTTAAATTTCTACTAGTTTCTAATGTAATTTAACTGCGTACAATCTCCCACCTCCAATTCTTCTTACGTTCACATTCACAGACTCAAAACAATAGCAGACCCAAAGTGTAGTCGACATAAAATGTAAACGTCCTAACATAAAAAGGGGAAACTCTATCTACTAACCCGAACAATGATTTTGTACTGCAGTGGATGGGGAAGCTTGTAGCCAGAAAACAATACATTCTCGTCCCTATGAAGTTGCCTTAATAAGAATTAAAAAAAGGCATCAATTAAGGAAGAATTCAGCTTCAAACTAAATAGAAACACTTAAGTAGACAAACCGAATGTTTAATCACAAGATTTGTAGCCCTACATTCGGAGGATGTTGCCAATTGTGTGCTCCTCTCTCTCTATTGTGAATGACGCCGCGTTGATGATCTTCGTGTCTCTCTCGTACGAAACCCTGAGAAGCAAACCAGAAAAATGAAACAAGAGAGTATGAAGCCGCACAAAATTTTCAGAGAGAGAGAGAGTACTTCTTCGTCCCCTCTGGTACGACGAAGCGCTCGTATCGGTCAGGGGCATTCATCGCTTTATCGTCCTTCTCACTATTAACCCTCCTCCGTCGGAGTCAGCCACCGTTCAGAGTTGAAGCTTTCGAAGAAGTGTTTGGTGAATTTAGGTTGTTACATAATTATTTATTTTATTCTTTAATTTCTACGTCGGTGAATTTAAATATTTATATTTTTTTATTCTTTAATTTATAAAGAAAAGTTCAATTCAAACTCTATCGTATAGGATCATTTGTCATTTGGTCTCTAACATTTTTCTACCCAATCAGACCCTTTCGTATATGCTGTTTGCAATTCAACCCTTTCCGTCAAATTTCCAGTTAAACTTTGCACGTGCAGAGTGTCAAGGTCTGTGCTTGTCCAAGGCATGTTGTCTATGGTCACTCATGCTCTAAGGTAGACTTATTTTCTTTTTAAGTAATTCAGTTGTATTTATTTTCTTTCTATTTCTAGAAAGTGACTCATTGCCACTATAACATGTATACTCTTACCATAGTGAAGATGGTCCAGATTGCTCTTTAGGGGGGAGAGGCATAATAGCACATAGACCCCGCTACATATCAATGTAATTTGTTGTCAGTCAAAGAACAAAATTTTTACACACTCTTTCTTTATGCTCATTATACTCAATGACACTATATCCGGATAATTTCTTTCCCTCGTTGATTACTCGTTAGACAAGAAGCCGGTCTAACGAAATAGGCACTCGGTGCCGTTGGCACGCTCATAGGCTGACCCATTGTAATTGTGATAGTGGGTGTCGTATGGTCTTGTTAGCCCTCTTGAGAGTAGGACCGTAAAAATTGGTATTAGAGCCAGGTTGGCTCAAAATCGTGAGAAATCATGCCGAAGAAAAATTCGATGGAAATGTTGAGTTCACCATCAGATCAACTCGAACGCCTTGTCGAGTTGGAAGAAGAACTACAGTATCTGCAAGACATACATGATAACATTCGATTCATAGAGGAACGAATGAAGAAAATATCTGAATTTCCTGCTGAAATAGCGGCTATTCACAACAGAATAGACGTCATACCGATTTCAGAGCTGGTGGATCGGGTAGAGACCCTTGAATCCCAACAAGAAAAAGGAAAGGGAGTTGACACAGGAAAAAGTTCCACATGTGCAATAATCGGGTCCTGAAGCGCGTCGAGGAGATCGAGCTCGCTCATACCCGATTGTCAGAAACTGTTTCTCAAGTAACCAAGGACTTCAGAACAATGTTTGATTCTCTCAGGGCTGAGACTGCCGAGATCAACATTAAATTGAACCTTACTATGAGAGCCATGGGGAGTCAAACTCAGACTACTACTGCTGCTGAGTTTAGTTGAGTGAAAATCCCAGAGCCAAAACCCTTTGGGGGTGCCCGTGATGCAAAATAAATAGAGAATTTAATCTTCGACATGGAATAATATTTTAAGGCCACTAAAACGGATGAGGAATCGAAAGTGACCTTGGCCACAATGCATCTTATTGGTGATGCAAAACTTTGGTGGAGATCAAAATACCATGATATTAGTATTGGTGAATGTGTAATTGATACTTGGGAAGAACTAAAAAGGCAATTAAATGATCAATTCTTCCCAGAGAACGTTGAGTTCAACGCCCGCAGACTACTTCAAGAACTAAAGTAGACTGCAAGTATTCGCGAATATGTCAAACAGTTTTCGGGACTCATGTTGAATATTAGAGATATGTCAGAAAAAGATAAGATCTTCACTTTCATCGAAGGTCTTAAACCGTGGGCCAGAACCAAATTATATGAACAAAGGGTGCAAAGCCTTTCAAGTGCACTTGCAGCAATAGAGCGATTTTTCGATTATAACATCGAAAACCCTGGGCCAAAGAAGAACACTCCCAGTAGCTCAAATGCCATCAAGTTCCAGAAACCGAACATAGTAACTGTTGAAAAGAAACCATTTGTCCCAAGAGAAGGCTACGAAGTATCAAGAAGTATTAGCAACCAATGACCAACAAATAGGCCTATGTCATGTTTTCTGTGCAAGAGACCCCATCGAGTAGCCGAGTGTTCGCATAGATTGGCCTTAACTGCCTTACAAGCTTTGATTCAGGATGACAAGTCAGTTAAGGAAGTTGTTGAAAAAGAATCCACTGAGCTTGTTGAAGTTGGGACTATGACTTTCTTGTTAGCTGTCAACAACAGATAGAAGAACTGAAGAAGAACCCAGATAAAGGTCTCATGTATGTGGAGTCATTCATCAATAATAGATCTACTTAAAGTACGATGAAAGACTCGGGAGTTACTGACAACTTCATTACGGAGAAGGAAGCTCACCATGTAACGACCCCAACGGAATCGCCACACAAATTCATTACTTGATCACTTAATCATTTGATTCTTGCTTCCATACACTTTATTCATTATTATTGTTAATATTATTCCCTCTTTGTTTTCTCTCTTTTTTTTTAAACATCTCTTGATCTGCATCCACCGATAGAGTTATAGACTCATATCGTCCGATGATCACGTGTCCATCACGCGACACCTCGGATCTCAACCAGCAGTAGACATCCGCCGGTGGTCACGGGCATTGCACGTGCCTAATTAAAGACATCGCCCGGTCCCGAACATTCTCCACTAGGTGTTCATATTTACCCTACACTGACCGGTGGACATGTGTGCTTCACGTGACCGATTTAAAACATTTCCTGACTTTAAACAATAAAAAAATACTCACATCATCCGGTCACTAGACGACAATTTAACATCTACATCATCCGGTGAAGAATTACACTTCATCCACCGAACACTAAGCGACAAAATACCATTTACTTCATCCGGCGAAGAAATACGCTTCATCCACCGAACGCTAGACAACAAAATAACATTCCCAGCATCCGGTGAGGAAATACACTTCATCCACCGAACGCTAGACGACAAGTTAACATTTACATCATCGGGCGAGGAAACAAACTACATCTTCCGGTGACGTCATACTACATCTTCCGGTGACGTCACCCGGAAGACTCAATCGTTTAACTCTCATCTATTGACATCCGCCGATGACGTCAGCCGGATGATTGCCTCATCCAGCTTCTATCATACGGCAGTAAAACACTATAATCATCAAACATCTTCATCCGATAAGAACATATCACAACTCACCCGATTCTTAACTTAGTAACTATAAACCTCAATGAGTAGGGATCATAAATTCATCCAAAATACGCATAGCGGAAGACTTAAGCAACACAAACCATTCAATAATCCTTAAAGTCGTATTCAGACTCTGAAGTCAAACCATTCAAATTCGAATCTCATTGTTATAAGAAATTCTATTCTACTTAGTTATTTGTTCATCATAAACTATTCTGACTTACTATGAGCATAATCAGGGAACTTAATCGCCTATCCAGCCTTGCACTGTCACACTGAACATCCTCCAGCAACCAAGCTTAGACATCCTCATTAACCTTGAGTTCCTCACCTGAAAACTCGTCACCTACATCATAAGGTTTAAACTATAAGCCTAATGCTTAGTAAGGAATGCAACACTAACATGGGTGGATGAATGTATAGTTTGGGAAAATCACATGCTCATAAGTCTTTTTCTTGTTCATATCTTTGCTTGAAATCATCATTCATAGTCATAGATCATATTCATCATTCATAGTCATTGGTCATATTCATCATTCATAGTCATTGATCATATTCATCATTCATAGTCATTGATCATATTCATCATTCATAGTCATTGGTCATATTCATCATTCATAGTCATTGATCATATTTATCATTCATAGTCATTGATCATATTCATCATTCATATAAGTTGTGTGGATTAAGAGAGGATTTGTGCCGGTAAAGGGGGTTCGACAGTGAGTTTGATCTTGTTCCCTACTGCGGGTCGTATTCATGTGTCCCTCTTTGGACTGTGACATACGCCGAACCGCCCCAACCCTCACTTAGTCCACGTTGCATAAATCTTATATATATACATATATATACATACATATTCTGTTCATGGAAAACGTGCATTAAAACATTTTCTTATGCTTGAGAAACATTCATGATGCATGAACATGAGAACTTTTAACTCATCAAACTATGACAAGGATCATACCAGAGCAGACAACTTCACATTCACTAGCAGGTCATCAAATAGTATAACTCACAACATACATAAATCCCTTTAAGTGCAGACAAGCTCATTATCATAAAGTAAACATTAGACATCTATACAACCTAGTACTCCCACGATGTATGGCTCTATTAGCCGGAAATCTTAATACAGTCACTTACCTGGTCTCCTTAGCACTTTGAGCTCCTTTCTCTTCAAACTTCTTCACCTAAAACATTTACATTGCAGTAGTTAAAACAAAATCCTAATAGTCCTAATCTCAAGTCATCCTAAGGTCTGATAGCTAAGAGTCATTCTCACTCTCAGATTTCAAATGTTCTTATTATTAGTCGGCCATTGGAAAACCCAAAACTCCAATGCCGAGTAGAAAACAGGGCTAACAGGCTAACAGATAGCTACATTGTCTATTGCGTACCTCGGGCACAGAGTAGTCGAGTAGTGGCAGAGAAAACCAGTCGTCGAAGGGGGTATGCTGAAAGCAGAGAGCAGAGAGCAGAGAGCAGAGAGCTTGGGAGAGAAGAAATCGCCGAAAAGGAAGGTGTCGGCTACAGTGGTTCAAGTGAGGTTTAAAACATTTTCTTTTTCTTTATATAGTGGTCATCTCCCTCTATTATTACAACTTTGCCACTCAACCTAGTTTAGATCCACATGAAATTAATTATTCTTGGTATAAAACTCTAAACCGTGAAGATTGAATATTCATGACCGTTAATAAAGTTAGGGAGTCACCTGGTTGAAGTTGTCGGGTGTTACATCCACCCCTCCTTAAACAAAATTTTCGTCCCTAAAAATTGATCAAACAAATAACTCTGGATACTTGTCTAACATGTCCTGTCGTCGCTCCCAAGTGGCTTCTTCAATGCCATGATTCTTCCATAAAACTTTGACCAGTGGGATCTCCTTATTCCTCAGAGTTTTAACTGCAGATTCCAATATCTGTACCGGCTTTTCTTCATACACCAATGTCGATTCTAACTCAATGTCTGTTGGCTGAATAACTTGCGTCAGATCTCGCATGCAACTCCTTAACATTGACACGTGGAAAACACTATGAACTTTATCCAATGATGGAGGCAACTGCAGTCTGTAAGCTGTACTACCGACTCTAGCCAAAACAGGGAATGGTCCAATGAATCGTGGAGTAAGTTTTCCCTTCTTGCCAAATCTTAAGACCCCTTTAAACGGTGAAACCTTCAAGAATACCTCATCACCAACCGCAAATTCAAGACCTCTTCTCCTTTGGTCTGCATAACTTTTCTATCGGCTTTGTGCAGTAATCATCCTCCTTTTAATAGTGGCAATCTTTTCTGACATCTGTTGCAACATCTCGGTACCTAGGAGTTTTGCTTCACCAACTTCATCCCAATACAGAGGTGATCTACATTTCCTGCCATACAGTGCCTCATAAGGTGCCATTCCGATAGTGGACTGATAACTGTTATTGTAAGAGAACTCAACCAAGGGTAGGTATCGACTCCAGGATGACTGGAAACCTAGCACACACGCCCTCAGCATATCTTCAAGTATCTGAATAGTCCTTTTCGATTGACCATCAGTCTGCGAGTGAAAGGCAGTGCTGAAGGATAACCTCGTGCCAAGTGTGCCTTGTAGACCTTTCTAAAACCGGGAGGTGAACCTAGGGTCACGATCAGAGACAATAGATGCAGGAATTCCATGCAACCTAATAACTTCTTGTACATAAAGATCAGCAAGCCGGTCCATCGAGTAGGTTGTCCTTACTGGTAAGAAATGGGCTGATTTCGTCAGTCTATCAATCACAACCCATATACTATCATGTCCCTTAGTTGTCTTAGGTAACCCTACGACGAAATTCATAGCTATGTGTTTCCACTTCCACTCGGGAATAGGTAGAGGCTGAAGGGTACCTCCTGGACGTTGGTGCTCAGCTTTAACTTGTTGGCAAACCAAACATGACTCTACATACTTAGCAACATCTCTCTTTAAGTTTGGCCACCAATAGAGTAACTTCAGGTTTCGATACATCTTGTTGCTGCCAGGATAAACAGAAAAGGGAGACGAATGCGCCTCAGCCAAGATTAACTTACGTAATCCTTCATCATTAGAGACATATCATCTATTTCTAAACCTCAGAATCCCATCCTTGGAAAGACTAAACTCGGATGTGGTGTCCTTCACCTTGTTCATCATACTGTTATTCTCCTCAGAGTCCTTCTGTTGTGCTTCTTTGATCTTTTCCAGAACCGTTGGTTGAATGGTCAAATCGACAAGTAAGGTTGATAACTCTGGAACTATCTCCAATTCAAACCTCTGAACTTCTATCCTCAAAGGTATAGACATGGTTGACACAACGGGTTGCATAGTTGTTGACATCCTGCTCAATGCGTCAGCTACAGAGTTAGCCTTGCCCGGGTGATACTTGATCTCAAAGTCGTAATCCTTAACAAATTCCAACCAACGCCTCTGCCTCATGTTCAATTCCTTTTGTGTAAAGAGGTACTTCAAACTTTTATGGTCAGAAAACACCTCACACTGCTGTCCATACAAGTAGTGCCTCCATATCTTCAAAGACAAAACAACAGCGGCTAATTCTAAATCATGGGTGGAATAGTTCTGTTCATAACTCTTGAACTGCCTAGAGGCATACGCTACAACTTTGCCTTCTTGCATCAAGACACAGCCCAAACCAACTTTTGATGCATCACAAAATACGCTAAATTTTCCTTCTTCGGTTGGAAGGGTCAATACCGGGGCCGTCGTTAACTTCACTTTCAATGTAAGATTCGTCAGAGGCTTAGCTTCGGTCCAAGAATACTTATTGTCCTTCTTTGTCAGATTCGTCAGAGGCTTAGCTATTAAAGAAAATCCTTTGATGAGCTTTCTGTAATAGCCTGCCAATCCAAGAAAACTGCGGACTTCACTGGCGTTCTTTGGTTGTGGCCAATCTTTTACTGCCTGAATTTTGGTCGGGTCCACTGATATGCCATTAGCAGAAACTACATGACCAAGAAAATTAACCTTGTCCAATCAAAATTCACACTTGGACAATTTGGCATAAAACTGGTGCTCCTTCAATGTTGTCAAAACTATTCTTAAATGCTCTGCATGGTCAGCTTCTGTCCGTGAGTATATCAGGATATCATCTATAAAAACGATCACAAACTTGTCCAAGTAATCACGAAACACTCGATTCATCAAATCCATAAAGGCTGCAGGTGCATTGGTCAGTCCAAACGACATGACTAAGAAGTCGTAGTGTCCATAACGGGTTCTGAAGGCTGTCTTTGGTATATCTCCTTCCTTAACTTTCAGTTGGTAATAACCTGAACGTAAATCTATTTTTGAAAATACCTTTGCTCCTTGCAGTTGGTCAAACAAATCATCAATTCGGGGTAAGGGGTACTTATTCTTGATTGTCAACTTATTTAATTCCCTATAGTCTATGCACATTCTAAGGGAACCATCTTTCTTCTTGACAAATAAGACAGGTGCACCCCAAGGGGAACTGCTAGGGCGTATAAATCCTTTGTCTACTAATTCCTGTAGTTGGACTTTTAACTCCTTTAGCTCAACAGGTGTCATCCGATAAGGATTCTTAGATACCGGTAAGGTCTCAGGGTACATATCTATTACAAACTCTATTTCTCTATCAAGTGGTAATCCTGGCAAATCATCTAAGAATGCCTTAGGGAACTCTCGGACTACGGGGATATCTTGTAACTCTATCTTATTCTTCACCCGAACATCCATTATGCTAGCTAAGTAACTCTCACAACCATTTTTCAGTAACCGGTAAATTTCTAGTGAGGATATAATCGGTATTTTACTTATCTTAGGGATAGCTTGGAAGGAATAATGATCACCATTTGGGGGTCGAAAATCAACCATCCCAGATCTACAACTTATTGTGGCATAATGCCTAAATAACCAATCCATTCCTAATATCACCTCATACCCTTTCATGTCAATTACAATCAGTTCTACATATAGTTTCTTACTTCTTAATGACACAACATCACCTTTAACAATCTGTTCTGAACGTAGGGACTTCCCTGATGGTAACATAACATCATATGGCCTTTCGGCTGGTAAAAGTTCTAAGTTGTGTTGGCATACAAATAAAGTTGATATAAATGAGTGCGTGGCTCCCGTATCTATAAGTGTGTAAGCAGCAAAACCACAGATCATAATGGTACCTGTTATGACTGTATGCTGCACGGCTTCCTCATCCTCCATCATTGCATAGATTCTAGGTGCTGCCCTTGCACGGTTCGGATCTGGCGGCATGGGGCAGTCTCTGACTATATGTCCAACCTTGTCACATCTGAAACAGCGGCCAGAACGCAACTTGCATTCGTCGGGGTGGTTCTTCTGACAGGTGGGGCATAAGGGTGCCAGAGGCCTCTTTCCTTTTCCTTGGTCATCATTCTGGTTGAAGGGTCTCTTTATACCTTATTGTTGTTGTTGTGGTCCCCTGTTCTGTTGCGGCTGCCAACCTTTGTTCTGACGTGGTGGCGGCTGAGTGTCCTTCGTAAATTTTCTTGGCTGCTCACGCTGTGCATATGCTGTCATTTCTGCCTCTTCCAGCTCCAAGGCCTTAGCTGTCACTTCACCATAAGGTACATTGTGTATCCCAGCAGTCTTCACTTTCATGTACAGACTCGGCTTCAGTCCTTGAACAAATTGGTAAATCTTGTCCTCGTCATCTTCAATCATACGGGGAGCAAACCGTGATAAAGCATCAAATTTGCATATGTAATCCGTCACAGAGCCAGTTTGTCGCAGATTCATGAACTCCTTCTTCTTGTTGGCCCGAACAGTCCTATTGAAGTACTTGTCAAAGAAAGCAGTCTTGAACATCTCCCAGGTCATAGCTTCGGCGTTAGCGGTGTTCTGGATCGAGTCCCACCAATGCCTTGCACTTAATTCCAAATGAAAGACAGCATAGGTGACCTTATCTCCTTCATCAACCTTTGCATACTTAAACATGTCTTCTATCTTTCGAACCCACTCCTCAGCATAAATAGGATCTGAAACATGTCCATTAAACACCGGGGGTCGAAGCCGGTGGAAACGCTCACCTCCATGATCATGAGTTGCATTAGTACTGGAGTTGCCTTGTTCCTCTCTAGCAGTCATCAGTCGTTCTATCTGGTGAGATTGGCGCATGACCAACTCTGTCAACTGAGCAATAACATTGTTATCCTCATTGGTCTCTCTCTGCTGACCTCTAACCATTTTGGGATTCCTAGACAAATCATTACAGATATATCTTAACTTAATGACATATACTGAAATCATAAATACTTACAGTTGCTGAAGTGTGCTCATGTGACAGTCAGTGCTGGAAGGCAGTCTGCAGAATCGGTTTTAGAACCCGATTTTGCTCTGATACCATAATTGTAACGACCCCAACGGAATCGCCACACAAATTCATTACTTGATCTCTTAATCATTTGATTCTTGCTTCCATACACTTTATTCATTATTATTGTTAATATTATTCCCTCTTTGTTTTCTCTCTTTTTTTTTAAACATCTCTTGATCTGCATCCACTAGGGGTGTGCAAACCGAACCGGAACCGAGGAACCGAACCGGAACCGGTGATTTAGGTTCGGTTTTGATCGGTTTTGAGTATAGGTTCGGTTTGGTTCGGTTGCATTTCATAAAAACCGGTGATTTAGGTTCGATTTTCGGTTTTGATCGGTCAAAACCGGTCAAAACCGAACCGAACCAAACCTAACTAAAAAAACAAAAAATAAATAAAAAAATAAAAACCAGAAGCCCTAAATCGCCGGGGCTTCTGGTGTCTTCATTCTTCAATCTTCATCTCTGAAGCTCTCCTCCAGAGACGAAGTCGATTCGGCGACGGCGAGGCGACGACAGCTCACAGCAGCACCGACGACAGCTCACAGCAGCACCGGCGATTCGGGTATGTTCTATTCTTTCATAGTTTCATTCGTTGCTTGATTTTGTGTTTGACAGAGAGCAAAATCATTGATTTTGCTCTCTGTGAACTGTGAAGTGTAAAAAAACACGACAGAGAGCAAATTTGCTCTCTGTCGTGTGTTTGCTCTCTGTCGTGTGTTCACAGAGAGCAAAAACAATTTTTGCTCTCTGTCAAAACACGACAGAAAGCAAAATCAGCTCTCTGTCGTGTTTGTGAACACACGACAGATAGCAAATTTTCTCTCTGTCGTGTTTGTGAACACACGACAGAGAGCAAATTTGCTCTATGTCATGTGTTACACGGCAGAGAGCAACTGTCATGTGTTCAGAATATTTTCTGAACTGTTTTTAGAGTTGAATTTTGGTTGTAGAATGACGGTGTTTACTATGCATTTGGTGCTACTTGGTGTGACCACTTGATCTCTCTATTTTCTGTATTGGTTTGTTCGCATAATTTCTCATTCTGTATTTCTATTTATCTGCTCTTGTTTTTTTAATGCTTAATGCACTGTATGGTATGTGCGTTATGGGTGGAGTTTGATATCTGTGTTAGTATTGCGAGGTTAACATGTATTACTTTCTTGCATCATAATTGATAAAGATTTATCGATTAGGATGCCAGAAGATTCCCAGAAAATTTTATGTTTTATTTTCATCGATTGAGCTTAATTCTCGCAGATGAGCTGATTGCTAATGCTACTTACATTGGTACCCCTGGAAAGGGTATTCTTGCTGCTGATGAGTCAACTGGTACAATTGGGAAGCGTCTTTCCAGCATCAATGTTGCAAATGATGAGACAAACAGACGTGCCTTGAGGGAGCTTCTTTTCTGTACTCCTGGTGCTCTGGAGCTTCTAAGTGGAGTGATTCTATTTGAAGAAACCCTCTATCAAAGCACAGCTGCAGGTATTAAATAGCCTTTATTTGTTTACAAACTTCCAACATTATCATCTATAAGGTACTTTCAATTGCTTTATTTTTCAATGGGGTTTCCTTTGCATTTATATTGATTTTCTAGTTTTTCCCAGGTAAACCTTTTGTTGAAGTCCTCGAGGAAGGTGGAGTCCTCCCTGGCATTAAAGTTGACAAGGGCACCGTTGAACTTGCTGGAACAGCAGGTGAGACCACTACCCAAGGCTTTGATGACCTTGGCAAGCGCTGTGCAAAGTACTATGAGGCTGGTGCCAGATTTGCCAAGTGGCGTGCTGTGCTTAAGATTGGCCCAAACGAGCCATCCGAATTATATGGAACAAACAAATTTGTTGGCTACTAATTCTCTAGCTTTATATAACCTGTTTTATAGGCTTAAATTGCAAGGTAAAAGTATTCTACTACGTTATAGAATACTTTTCCATATAAATTAGGAATATATGGAAAAGTAACACATGACAGTTTATATGGAAAAGTATTTTTTTTTATTTTTTGAAAAATATGTTGTAAAACCGAAACCGAACCGAAAGTTTAGGTTTGGTTTTGGTATGCTCCAAAACCGGTTTCGGTTCGGCAAGTCCGAAACCGAAACCGGTTTTGCACACCCCTAGCATCCACCGATAGAGTTATAGACTCACATCGTCCGATGATCACGTGTCCATCACGCGACACCTCTGATCTCAACCAGCAGTAGACATCCGCCGGTGGTCACGGGCATTGCACGTGCCTAATTAAAGACATCGCCCGGTCCCGAACATTCTCCACTAGGTGTTCATATTTACCCTACACTGACCGGTGGACATGTGTGCTTCACGTGACCAATTTAAAACATTTCCTGACTTTAAACAATAAGAAAATACTCACATCATCTGGTCACTTGACGACAATTTAACATCTACATCATTCGGTGAAGAATTACACTTCATCCACCGAACACTAAGCGACAAAATACCATTTACTTCATCCGGCGAAGAAATACGCTTCATCCACCGAACGCTAGACGACAAAATAACATTCCCAGCATCCGGTGAAGAAATACACTTCATCCACCGAACGCTAGACGACAAGTTAACATTTACATCATCGGGCGAGGAAACAAACTACATCTTCCGGTGACGTCATACTACATCTTCCGGTGACGTCACCCGGAAGACTCAATCGTTTAACTCTCATCTATTGACATCCGCCGATGACGTCAGCCGGATGATTGCCTCATCCAGCTTCTATCATACGACAGTAAAACACTATAATCATCAAACATCTTCATCCGATAAGAACATATCACAACTCACCCGATTCTTAACTTAGTAACTATAAACCTCAATGAGTAGGGATCATAAATTCATCCAAAATACGCATAGCGGAAGACTTAAGCAACACAAACTATTCAATAATCCTTAAAGTCGTATTCAGACTCTGAAGTCAAACCATTCAAATTCGAATCTCATTGTTATAAGAAATTCTATTCTACTTAGTTATTTGTTCATCATAAACTATTCTGACTTACTATGAGCATAACCAGGGAACTTAATCGCCTATCCAGCCTTGCACTGTCACACTGAACATCCTCCAGCAACCAAGCTTAGACATCCTCATTAACCTTGAGTTCCTCACTTGAAAACTCGTCACCTACTGTAACACCCGAGAATTTTCTATTTCGTGAGTAGCCTTAGGTTAGAAGTGTTAGGAGAGTTCCATTTCTCAAGTTTAGTGGAGTACATTGAGGAGTAAGAGAAGAGAAAATAAAGTGGTTTGACAATTCAAACCAAAGGGTTTGAAAAGTCAAACAACCAATAGGATTTTTCATGCATTAATGGTATGAAAATTATTAAATAAAATAAATGAAAAGTGATGAGTTGTATGGCATTCACGTTGGAGGTTTTGGGGAGAGAAAAGTGTGGGTGGTTTTACAAATTTAAAAAGCTTGGAGGAGGAAAGTTAAAAGGTGGAAGGAAAGTTAGGTTAAAAAGGTGAGTTTCCATTTTTTCTTCATCTTCTTCAAGCTTCTCTCCTTCTCCTCCATAGCCATCGATCCCCTTCCTCCTTTCTTCATCTATTGAAGACTTTTCAAGGTAATTTCTCTTGGGTTTTGGTTTGTGTGCATTTAGATGGAGTTTAGAAGTGTTTTTATGTATTTTAGTTGAGTTTGGTGAATTTTAGAAAAACCCTAGGTTAGGGATTCCGAAAAATTGAGTTTAGATGTTAGATTTCTTTCCTATTTTGGTAGTTTAGTTGTTGAATGAAGTGATTTGGGTTGTTAGAGGGGTTAGATGAAAGATTGAAAGAGGGTTACACAAAAATGGTTGAAGAACACCTATATACCCGATTCTGTCTTTGGGAATTTCGGGCTGGCCAAAGTATTTGTTTGGTTAATTTGAGTGATTCAATGGATAGTAGACGTGTAGAGGTTTCCGAGTTGGGGTGGCACGTCGAAATCTGTTGAAAAACGAGAAAGTTATGGCCGTTTAATGTTGGACGTCGGTAATTTGTCTAAAAATCGGGTTTAGTATTTGAAGTGTGAGGTGTGCTTTAGGTTTGTTAAGTTTTAGTTAGAAAATCTTTTAGAATTTATTGATAGCTTATCAAACTAAGTTTACGTGGTTTTAGGTTATCGTGCGTGTGAATTGGCCGAGTTAAGTGAACAAGTGGAAAACCGAGCGTCCAGGTAAGTAGTGGTAGCTTTCTTTCGCCTTCGGGCCTACACCACGGAACGGTAGGGTTATTTATTTCGTGTTGTGTTTTGTTGGGTTTGGTTGCATTTCGTGTTGTGCTTTGTTGGGTTTGGTTGCATAATGGTTGACGTGCATCATTGTTTTCAGTAACGAAAATACGAGTTGTTTTTGCATGGCTGGTTGTGAGTGTGAACGTAATCAGATAAATAATGTTCCTTGTCGGGATACGGTGCTTGCAGTGGCACCCCGAAGGGAACTTGAGATCTCAAATAGAGTGCCTTGTCAGGATACGGTGCTTGCAGTGGCACCCCGAAGGGAACTCTATGAGAGAACGACTAAAATACGAGATCTAGAATAGTGGGCCTTGTCAGGATACGGTGCTTGCAGTGGCACCCCGAAGGGAACTCTATGAAGGATGGTTGGCTAAAACACGTAAAGGTCGTGAGTACGAATTCCTAGATGGTTATAGGATTCTATGATCGACGAGGGAGATTATGCATGGCCATCCTAGACGGTTATGGGATGTGAGCTATCTAGTCTTGCTTTGGTGATTCTGAGTTTGGCCGTCCTAGACGGTTATGGGATGTGTGCCTACTCAAATCACACGGCTTATGAAACGAAAAATGTAATGAAAAGCAATGAATAGCAAATAAACACAACTGAGTGGTAGAAACTGCATTATAGGTTGCTTGCATTGTGTTGTAGTCTCATTCGTTATTCCCTACTTGCTAAGCATTAGGCTTACGTTTTGTGTTATGTGGTGTAGGTGACGAACTCTATACAGGTGAGGTTGATGAGACAGCTGAGGTTTAGGCTGCAGTCAGGGGAGTACGGAGTCCGCCGGTGCAGGCTATTGTGGGGGCGTCTCGATTACTATCGTCCTCGGGTGTTTTGTGGGAATGTTGTAATTGGTGTGGTAAGAGTTTTGTAAGGCTTTTTGATTAAAACGACTTCGAAAAGTATTGGGTGTTTAGTATGAATATTTACAAAAATGTTTTGGTAGTGAAATTTAATGTTTTAAGTTGGGGAGATTGTGTTTAATGGTGGTAGTATTTGGGAAGTTGAAAACATAGATTTTGTGTGTTTGGTTTTAGGTTTTGGTTTAGAGAAATTTAGGCGTTATGCCGCCCGTTTCGGTTTTAAACTATTAAACGTCGGGTTATGTTCGCTATTTTTTTATTTAATCGTTTGAAGTTGGTTTTGTACAAAATTTACAGGATTGGAAGATTTATGTGTCGGGAGTGTATGGTAAAAATTTCGGGATTTTTGGAGGTGTCGGGCTCATAGAAAAGTGTAGAAAAGTCGGGAAGGTCAAGGAAAGTCAAAACGAGGTGTTTTGGGGCGTTTTTGGTTGGAAAAACCCGAGCCGGCCCGATCGATCGGACTTGGGTCACGACCGATCGCGGCCGGGATCATTTTTGGTGAAAATAGCCCGAGAGGGCCCGATCAATCGGGCCAAAATCGCGACCGAACGCGATTGGGCACACACGGGGTGTGCCCAGCGCGCGCAGCGCACAGTGCTGGCGCACAGCGAGCACCGCGCGCGTGCACCGCGCACGCTACGCGAGCACTGTCTGGGCGCGCGTGGCGCCCAGCGCGCGCCCAGCAGCAGTTTTTTTTTAAAAAAAAAATATTTTTGCACGATTTCCCTTTTGTTTTAACCCGACTTTTTCCAACATATTTTAAACGTATTTTGGCACGTTTTCCAATAAAAATTGAGGGTTCGAAAAACCCGAAAACCGAGTCGAAAAATTTACGAAAAAACATTTTAAACGTGGTTAAAACACGGGATTGGTTTGCAACGTGACGCTTCGGGCCCGGGGCGGGTTTGGGGCATTACACCTACATCATAAGGTTTAAACTATAAGCCTAATGCTTAGTAAGGAATGCAACACTAACATGGGTGGATGAATGTATAGTTTGGGAAAATCACATGCTCATAAGTCTTTTTCTTGTTCATATCTTTGCTTGAAATCATCATTCATAGTCATAGATCATATTCATCATTCATAGTCATTGGTCATATTCATCATTCATAGTCATTGATCATATTCATCATTCATAGTCATTGATCATATTCATCATTCATAGTCATTGGTCATATTCATCATTCATAGTCATTGATCATATTCATCATTCATAGTCATTGATCATATTCATCATTCATATAAGTTGTGTGGATTAAGAGAGGATTTGTGCCGGTAAAGGTGGTTCGACAGTGAGTTTGATCTTGTTCCCTACTGCGAGTCGTATTCATGTGTCCCTCTTTGGACTGTGACATACGCCGAACCGCCCTCAACCCTCACTTAGTCCACGTTGCATAAATCTTATATATATACATATATATACATACATATTCTGTTCATGGAAAACGTGCATTAAAATATTTTCTTATGCTTAAGAAACATTCATGATGCATGAACATGAGAACTTTTAACTCATCAAACTATGACAAGGATCATACCAGAGCAGACAACTTCACATTCACTACCAGGTCATCAAATAGTATAACTCACAACATACATAAATCCCTTTAAGTGTAGACAAGCTCATTATCATAAGGTAAACATTACACATCTATACAACCTAGTACTCCCACGATGTAGGGCTCTATTAGCCGAAAATCTTAATACAGTCACTTACCTGGTCTCCTTAGCACTTTGAGCTCCTTTCTCTTCAAACTTCTTCACCTAAAACATTTACATTGCAGTAGTTAAAACAAAATCCTAATAGTCCTAATCTCAAGTCATCCTAAGGTCTGATAGCTAAGAGTCATTCCCACTCTCAGATTTCAAATGTTCTTATTATTAGTCGGCCATTGGAAAACCCAAAACTCCAATGCCGAGTAGAAAACAGGGCTAACAGGCTAACAGATAGCTACATTGTCTATTGCGTACCTCGGGCACAGAGTAGTCGAGTAGTGGCGGAGAAAACCAGTCGTCGAAGGGGATATGCTGAAAGCAGAGAGCAAGAGCTTGGGAGAGAAGAAATCGCAGAAAAGGAAGGTGTCGGCTACAGTGGTTCAAGTGAGGTTTAAAACATTTCTTTTTTCTTTATATAGTGGTCATCTCCCTCTTTTATTACAACTTTGCCACTCAACCTGTAGCACCCGAGAATTGTTCCTCAGTTTAATTAATCTAAAGAATTGAAGAGAAAATAATAAAAAAGGTAAAGTAATTAAAAGTGAATAAATTGGTTGAACTAAAATGTTTATTAAATTAGCTTCGTGAAATTAAGCCGGGAGATATCATTTAGGAACAGAATTTAATGAAGTTTCGAAAAGGCCAAAAACACGGGAGGGCAAACGGTAAATAATGATATATTAAAGATAGAAATTATTATTTAATATTTATATTATTATTATTATTATTATTATTACTAATAATAATAATTAAAACAACAGAATGGTTAAAAACCATTCTGTTGTTTGCTGTTCAAACCCGAGCCCCGCGAGCGAGGAACAGGGGAGACGAAGGAGAGGCGACGCGGCGCCGTTCACCAGCGATTTTCGACGGTCTCCGGCCAGACGACGGCGGCGAACCGCGGGCTAGCATTTCCGGCCGACTTCGCGCACTAACCGACCCGGTAAGTTGATTCTTGCCCTATTTTCGGTTCGGTTTAGGTCGTGGGTGACGAGCCCGATTTGGCTCCGATCACCGGCCGATTTTGGCCACCTCCGGCGTGGGTTTGCCGACCCTTGGGTCGGCTACGGTTGATTGGCCGCGAGGTGCTCAATTTGAGCAAAAATCAGTGAATGTCCGATTTGGGCAATTCGGGTTTGTGATGTGTAATTGGGGATTTTTTATTAGTTTATACTAATTGAGGGTATTTGTGGTCGATTGGTGATGTATTGGGTGGAATTTGATGAAAAATCGAAATGGGGAAATTTCCCGGGTTACGGCAGTTCGGGTTTTGCATGATTTGACCTAGCTATGGTCGTTTGTTTTAAAATTCCTTTTGGCAGATTAAACTAGGATATTAGAGGAGCGCGTGGCCGCTGGAATCGTTCGATTCCGATAACCGACGCGAAAGTTACACGTGTTTGAAGTTTTGGGTCGGTTTTACCGAACTCAAATTAGTGGCCCGTTTAATTAGGTTTTAGTTGTATTAGGCTTGATATAGTAGTTTGAGAGTAAATTGGTGAATGTAAGCGTGATTTTAATGAAGCTTGAATGTTCGTCATAGGTTGAGCCATAGGCGACGTGATGTGCCAAAACCAGCAAGCTACGGACGACAGGTAAGTTCTCGTGATTCTTCTCTGGCCGATTGGCCTACACCGTACGTCGAATGTCGTGTCGAGGAATTTTGGAGACGCACTTGTTTTATATTACTTTGGTTGGGTAGCTAGGTTTATTTGTTTATAGATTATGTTTTACAGTCTTTGATGGTATACATTATTGCTTGTTTACTTTAAGATATTGAACTGTTCACGCATCACTTGTTTTAAAGAAAAACATGAAAATGAACTTCCGCACAGAGTTTTAAAGATAACGTAAAGCATAGCATTGGCCGAAAGGCTTATTGACCGAAAGGCGTATTGGCCGAAAGGCGTATTGGTCACGCGAGGTGGGGCTCAAGCACGGCTGTACGTGTTGTAAGCCTGCACCCCCCGCCTCTAGCTGGAAAGAGTAGTCCGCCCGCTGGATGAGCTCTCTCCGGTTAGAGGGATAGGATCTCGGTGACACCTATTGAGCATTGCATAGTAAAGAAAACATACATGATTAATGAACTCATTCGCACAGCATGCATTGCATTTACGAGTCTTACTGGGATTTCATCTCATAGTGTATTGTATGGTGTAGGTGACCTAGACATCGAGGCAGGTGTGGACGATGTCCCTCCTCCAGAGGCTTGAGTCCAGTTGACGGAGGATGGCTGCGGTGGTGTGCTGGCGCAGTCGACGCTTACCTGACCCGTGGGGAAGTATGTATAGGTTTTTAGGGTTTTGGGATGTTTTGGACTAATGGTTGTATAGACATTATAGGATGTTTGGTTCTGATAGTTGATAGGTTATATATTGATGGTTGTATAGAACATTTTAGGATGCTTGGTTCTGGATAGTTGATAGGATATATATATATAAATGTTTTTGAACTGTTTTGTAATTTTAAAATAGGAGGATATGTTAAACTTTCAAACGGAACAACGCAGTTTATTTTCATGAAAACGTACTTTGTTATGGTTGTATTTCGAGTCGGTTTTGGGGTGGTATTTCGGAAGATGTACGAGTATCGGGTGTTTGATGTTAAGTTGTATTTTGTAGGTGTTCGTGTACGTATTGGTTTAAATAATCGTTTTGAACGTTTTATTAAATTGATTTTAAATTGTTTTCAAATTGTTTCCGCATAAACGCTAAGGATAAAGGAAAATGAAAAATATGATACGGTAATTTAAGGGTAAATAAGTGTACAGTATTAGGGTCGTGACAGTTTATGGTATCAAAGCCCCGGGTTTTAAAATCGGTTCTGTAGACTGCTCGACTGCACAGCCACTACGCGGACATCCTTCATCAACTGTAAGTATGTTTATAGCTTTGTTTTATTTGAGTTCATTTTTATAAAGTATTTGTTGAACTTTTATAGGAGTTATTTATAAAAATGGTGAGTCGAGGAAATGACCGAGACGACCGAGATGATACGATAGACCAACTCAAGGGATTTATTGCTCAACAATCCCAACGGCTTGACCGGCTAGCGAAATATATAGATAGGCAAGTCCATAAGCTAGAAAACCTTGATAAATCGAGTGGATCCCGTTAGCCGACTCATAGAATTGGTGGAGCAACAATCGGATTAAATAGAGGTTGCTAAACCGAGTGGGCCCTATAACCCAAGATGTATTTATTCCCAATGACCAAGGTATGGAGATGTTCCACGGAGGATTTCAACCATACTCAGTAGAGCAAAGGTAACAACCAATAAGAGAATGGTAGAAGATGGGTAAGAAGAGTTCTTAAGTGAACCTCGACGATAAGGCAGTAGATAGATGCGAGACCATATAGGCCTTATGGAAAGAGAGTTACGTGGTAGTAGGATTAACCTGACCTAACTACAGGAAGTTGCACACTTAGAATTGAGTTACCGTAAGAACGATACGACTTATAATGTGTGAGATTTAAAGAGATAGAAACTAACCCTAGTTGACAAACCCTCGGAGTTTTAGAATATGACGCTTCATAGAGAAATTTGAAGCTTAGATGTAAGATTTATTGAGGAATACCCTAGATTGTCAAAGTATAATAGTACGTCTAAGCGAATAGAAGACCTAATAAGAACTCGTGTAATTTAGATCCGCATGAGGTGAAGGTAATTAAACGAAAACGATGTTCGAAGGAAACACGGTTTTTTTTTTTTTTACTTAGAAATTTTAGGGAATGTAATTGATCAATACTGAATTATGGATGAAAGATTTAGGTGCAGCTTAGGCGCGTTCGTACTAGCCAATACTCATTAAGAAAATAAATGGATCAACTCGGAGTTAGAACGTTGGTAAATTTCGAGGGCAGTAAGAAACGAATAAAACTTAGACGTGTCGGACCATTGGTACTACTCGACCAAGGAATGTGGGGGGCTAAAACATAAGAGTTGGATTAACTTAGAAACCCATATACTCTAGCTAATCAGAGAAGGGTTTAACGCCTTAAATCATAAGTCATGTTTTGGGGTTTATTGTAACCTGTGTGAGGTTAGAAGAAACGGTGAAACGACTAGGGTGAGTATTTATGGTAGAAAATATACTGAAGTAAGAAATGACGAATTCTTTTGGGTTTAGGAGTAAGAGAGTTAAAGGAAGAGTCTATAGATGATATAGTTCGAGTTAGGAACCACTAACGTGAGGCTACCTCCAGAATGGAGGTAGAAACATCATTGTTCGAGGAACTAGAAAGGGTAGCTTTAACGAAGAGATGTTTCAAACTAAAGGAGAATTATATGGTAGAGTTTGAGGATTTGGGCAGAATTGGAATAAGGACGTAAACTCATCTACAACAAGTTTTCAAACAAGAAGATCGTTGGATGAGTCATTGCACGAGAGTCAAGTTCAATAATTTGAACCTGACTAGAAGGAGCGAATGATAGTAAACTAGTCGGTAGACTCGAAGTTGCCCTACGAGAATTTAGGGAAGAAGTGAAGGAGACTGTTAGATTAAGTGAATGATTAAGATCGGAAGTCTAGTCTAGGGTTTAATGTTGCGTGATATGGGGGAAATTAACAAATTATCGAATAAGGAAAATGAGAGACTTCACAGAGACTATTAAGTAAACTTAGAGACGAGGTTACGTTAGAACATTTAAATGGTTCGACTCGTATTTGATAAGTCGATACCAATAAATACACAAATGACCTAAGGATAGAAGAAATAGTTTAGAACAAACCTATGGCGAGACTTAGGAGCTTGACTGTGCTCGAAGTTAATGGAAATTTAAGTTGAACGAATGAGCATATTGTAGGTAGTATAAGCGTTTCAGTTAGAACGTAATGAAGGAACTCCTTAACGTGACGTAGAATGAAATGTGAGATTTATAGGATCTAACTTACAAGTGAGCATTGGTCTTAAGATAGTAGCAACTTAAGTTCTCAGTTAAACGTGTTGAGGCCTTGAATGTATTTCCGAGGATCGAGCAACTTGTGAGAACCGCATCAGAAAAGGGACCGAGGTTGATGAGTTACCTGAGGCAGTATATGACGTAGGATATTATTGATGGGATACCTTACAAAATATAGAAAATGGAAATTCTAGTTGAGAAGCTCACCTGGAAATAGTTATTAAGACCTGTGAAGTGTCCAAGGAAGAGTACAATTTGGGTACTGAATGACGAAGAAGTTATACAGGAGCATTACTAGCGAAGTGTAGACTCAGATGGTTGTAGTAGTGACTAAGGTTAAGGCCAACGAACTTATACCGAGTTTAGTTTGCAGCTCCGGTGTATCCATATATATAGAAATTGTTATACCCGATAGATGGATGAGGTCGTAGTGTGACCGAAATTAGGCGTTGGAGTAAATAGTTTGAGAAAGCTTTGAGGGAGTGAAGTGGTTAGGCATGTATTCGATAAACACAGGAAGAAAGTTAGGAACTAAGGGAACTCAATTCGAGGAAATTTAAATTAAGTAAAAGGGGAGTTTGGATTACAAGCTGGATGTTGTTAGGAATCCTTGAACGGTAGTCAAACCAAATGACATTGGAGGTCGATGTTATTTCGAAGATTGAGAATAAGAGACAATCTTTAGTAGAGACCAATTAATAAGTTAGAGTGAGTTAACGTTTTGGGTGATTAAGTGCAGACCAACACGTGCTCGAGACGATAACTGTCGAGTACCCAGTTAGAGATCGCTCGGTTGAGGACTTAGGAAATTTTGTAAAACTCGATACGTGAGCGAGGACATGTGTAAGCCAATTAAAGATAAAGAATACAGTTACGAAGTTAATATAGAAGTTGAGTTGGTGTGTATCCCAATTGGAGGCAGAGTTGATGAAACTAAGTTTGGATTACAGCCCAAGAGTTGGAAGGAAATTTTAGATGATATTCGATCTAATTGACGTCAGGAAACTTGGACGTAGATGCGATATAAAGTAATAGCTAAGAGAAACTTCTATGGAAGAAGACTTTGAGGTTGCTTCATTAGGAAATTGAGGACTTGAATTAGGCTTAGATCGGGGAAGCCTGAACATAAAGCCAAGTCAAAAGAGTAAAGGAAGTTTAACTTATGGACGATTAAGTGGAAACTAACGTGTGTGTAAATTATTTAAGTGCATATTAATGCAGTTGGGATATTCAAAATTTAAGACGTGAAGATTACTAGCACGTGGTGCACAACCAAGGACTTGGTTAATCAAATCAAATGCAGTAGACATGGTTAGGAGGTTAACGATGCGTCATTTGATTTTAGGGATTCTAGTTTAAAACCATAGAGATTGACCCTAAGTATGGGCTAGAATCCAAGCCCTTGTGTGGCGAGTTCAAAATTTTGGAGGGATGGAGAAAGGTGACTTGAAAAGAACGGAGCGATTGTAAATCATAGTATAAGGCCGCAAGACATGAGACGGTAATGCCAAGGACTGCAGGCTGAGTCAAATTTTGAGGACAAAATTTTAATTAAGATGGGTGGATTGTAGCACCCGAAAATTGTTCCTCAGTTTAATTAATCTAAAGAATTGAAGAGAAAATAATAAAAAAGGTAAAGTAATTAAAAGTGAATAAATTGGTTGAACTAAAATATTTATTAAATTAGGTTCGTGAAATTAAGCCGGGAGTTATCATTTAGGAACGGAATTTAACGAAGTTTCGAAAAGGCCAAAAACACGGGAGGGCAAACGGTAAATGATGATATATTAAAGATAGAAATTATTATTTAATATTTATATTATTATTATTATTATTATTATTATTATTATTATTATTAATTAAAACAACAGAATGGTTAAAAACCATTCTGTTGTTTGCTGTTCAAACCCGAGCCCCGCGAGCGAGGAACAGGGGAGACGAAGGAGAGGCGACGCGGCGCCGTTCACCGGCGATTTCCGACGGTCTCCGGCCAGACGACGGCAGCGAACCGCGGGCTAGCGTTTCCGGCCGACTTCGCGCACTAACTGACCCGGTAAGTTGATTCTTGCCCTGTTTTCGGTTCGGTTTAGGTTGTGGGTGACGAGCCCGATTTGGCTCCGATCACAGGCCGATTTTGGCCACCTCCGGCGTGGGTTTTCCGACCCTTGGGTCGGCTACGGTTGATTGGCCGCGAGGTGCTCAATTTGAGCGAAAATCAGTGAATGCCCGATTTGGGCAATTCGGGTTTGTGATGTGTAATTCGGGATTTTTGATTAGTTTATGCTAATTGAGGGTATTTGTGGTCGATTGGTGATGTATTGGGTGGAATTTGATGAAAAATCGAAATGGGGAAATTTCCCGGGTTAGGGCAATTAGGGTTTTGCATGATTTGACCTAGCTACGGTCGTTTGTTTTAAAATTCCTTTTGGCAGATTAAACTAGGATATTAGAGGAGCGCGTGGCCGCTGGAATCGTTCGATTCCGATAACCGACGCGAAAGTTACGCGCGTTCGAAGTTTCGCGTCGGTTTTACCGAACTCAAATTAGTGGCCCGTTTAGTTAGGTTTTAGTTGTATTAGGCTTGATATAGTAGTTTGAGAGTAAATTGGTGAATGTAAGCGTGATTTTAATTAAGCTTGAATGTTCGTCATAGGTCGAGCCATAGGCGACGTGATGTGCCAAAACCAGCAAGCTACGGACGACAGGTAAGTTCTCGTGATTCTTCTCTGGCCGATTGGCCTACACCGTACGTCGAATGTCATGTCAAGGAATTTTGGAGACGCACTTGTTTTATATTACTTTGGTTGGGTAGCTAAGTTTATTTGTTTATAGATTATGTTTTACAGTCTTTGATGGTATACATTATTACTTGTTTACTTTAAGATATTGAACTGTTCACGCATCACTTGTTTTAAAGAAAAGCATGAAAATGAACTTCCGCACAGAGTTTTAAAGATAACGTATAGCATAGCATTGGCCGAAAGGCTTATTGGCCGAAAGGCGTATTGGCCGAAAGGCGTATTGGTCACGCGAGGTGGGGCTCAGGCACGGCTGTACGTGTTGTAAGCGTGCACCCCCCGCCTCTAGCTGAAAAGAGTAGTCCGCCCGCTGGATGAGCTCTCTCCGGTTAGAGGGATAGGATCTCGGTGACACCTATTGAGCATTGCATAGTAAAGAAAACATACATGATTAATGAACTTATTCGCACAGCATGCATTGCATTTACGAGTCTTACTGGGATTTCATCTCATAGTGTATTGTATGGTGTAGGTGACCTAGACATCGAGGCAGGTGTGGACGATGTCCCTCCTCCAGAGGCTTGAGTCCAATTGACGGAGGATGGCTGCGGTGGTGTGCTGGCGCAGTCGACGCTTACCTGACCCGTGGGGAAGTATGTATAGGTTTTGAGGGTTTTGGGATGTTTTGGACTAATTGTTGTATAGACATTATAGGATGTTTGGTTCTGATAGTTGATAGGTTATATATTGATGGTTGTATAGAACATTTTAGGATGTTTGGTTCTGGATAATTGATAGGATATATATATATATAAATGTTTTAAATATTTTTGAACTGTTTTGTAATTTTAAAATAGGAGGATATGTTAAACTTTCAAATGGAACCACGCAGTTTATTTTCATGAAAACGTACTTTGTTATGGTTGTATTTCGAGTCGGTTTTGGGGTGGTATTTCGGAAGATGTACGAGTATCGGGTGTTTGATGTTAAGTTGTATTTTGTAGGTGTTCGTGTACGTATTGGTTTAAATAATCGTTTTGAACGTTTTATTAAATTGATTTTAAATTGTTTTCAAATTGTTTCCGCATAAACGCTAAGGATAAAGGAAAATGAAAAATATGGTACGGTAATTTAAGGGTAAATAAGGGTACAGTATTAGGGTCGTGACACAACCTAGTTTAGATCCACATGAAATTAATTATTCTTGGTATAAAACTCTAAACCGTGAAGATTGAATATTCATGACCGTTAATACAGTTAGGGAGTCACCTGGTTGAAGTTGTCAGGCGTTACACACCATCTTGGTTTGAAGCTAGAAAAGAATGATGGTAGGATGAAAACAGTGAATGCAAAAGCGATGCCAGTACTCGGGATTGTAAGAAGAGTCCAGTTGAAACTCATCTCATGGACGGGACTCATTGACTTCGTCGTAGCACAGATAAATGACTTTGATACTATCTTGGGGATGAAGTTCTTGATAGAACATAAAGTTATCCTAATACCCTCAGCGAAATATTTAGTAATCACAAGTAACAACTCAATTGTTGCTCCTGCGATTCTTAAACAACCAAGTGCTATCAACATAAAGATAATTTCTGCTATGCAATTCATGAAAGGGCTGAAGCACAATGATCCAACTTATATGATTCTTCCGTTGGAGATAAGCAAAAAAAGGAGGAAATAATACACCTTCAGATTTCAAAAGTCTTGGAAGAGTTCAGGAGTACCATGCTCGTGTAACGACCCGGGAAGGGTCGCCACATGACTTTACTCACTCCTTTCACTCTTTTATATATATATATTTTTTTTTCTTTACTAAGCAGCGGAAATACTAATTCTGTAGTCACATGTAGGACATGGACAATGAAATAAGACATTTGGCTGGGGGATTTAAAAAAAGCATCTGCCGAACTCAACGACAAAACTTCACTCTCATCTGCCGATCACTAAACGACAAGGCAGGAGAGGGCTCACATCTACCGAAAAACCAAAGCTACAACTTCCGGTTATCCTGTGCATTTCACGTGATTCATTAATCACCCATCGGTAGATGTAAGTTCTCACATCAACCGACAGTCACGTGTATCCCACACAGTTCATTAAACATTCGTCGGCAGATATACTAACCGCATCTGCCGATGACGTCAGCCGGCAGATAATCAAACCGCGTCTGCCGATGTCGTCAGCAGGAAGGTATATAAACTACATCTGCCGATGACGTCAGCAGGAAGATAAACAAACTGTATCTGCCGATGACGTCAGCAGGAAAAATATATAAACTACATCTACCGATGACTAGGCGACAGGGAAAAAGACTCCTACATCACCCGATATAAACACACTGTATCTACCGACAGAAATCTCTCTACTTCTACCGATAGCAAAAGAAATCCTTTATATTTACCGACTGATAACATACTACAGCTGCCGATAGAAAACACCCTGCACCTACCGATAGAAAACACACCACTCCTACCGGTAGGACTAAACAACATTTCCCAATAGACATAATCATGAACAAGTCTCAAACTTTCTAGACTTAACATTTCTGTAAACAGAAATCAATGAATCCCTCAGAGTACATATATCGGAAATCTTAACAGAAGATATTCAATAAACTGTACCGTCCTCTATCCAGTAAGCATCCAAATAATTTCAAATTCCAGTACTATGAAATAACTTCATTCTACTTATACTTCCATATTAAAATCATTAATAATGTTCATAGAGCATAAACCAGAGAACTTATTCGCCAATCCAGCCTTCACTGTCACACTGAGCATTCTCCAGCAGCCAAACTTAGTCTTCCTCATTTAACTTGAATCCCTCACCTGAAACTCGTCACCTACATAAAAGGTTTAAACTATAAGCCTAATGCTTAGTAAGGAATGCAACAATAACATGAATGCATAAATGCATAATTCAGAGAAAAACGTGGTCATGAGCCTTTTCTTGTTCATAATCATTATTCCGTATTCATCATTCATAACATAGTTCACATCGCTGAAATACATTCATCGTTCGTATCATAGTCCATATCGCTGAACCATATTCGTTATTCATATCATTGTTCATATTGCGTGGGATGAGAGAGGATTTGTGCCGGTAAAGGGGGTTCGACAGTGAGTTTGATCATGGTCCCTACTGCGGGTCGTATTCATATGTCCTTCTCTGGACTGTGACATACGCCGAACCACCCACAACCCTCACTCAACCGCGTTGTAGGGATTTTTATCACCTTATCTTGTTCATGAGAAACATGCTTTCAAAACGTTTTCATGTGCATAAAACATTAATAATGCATGAACATGGAAATTCTTAAATCATCAAGCTACAGAATAGAACACTATTCAACATGAGACCTTACTATTGAGCTAATCATCAGCTTAAACATTAGACAGTAACATAAAGGGAACTTCTAAACATCATAGAAATCTCTACCTAGCATCCTTTGATGTAGGGTCCTAATGACCGAGAAACCTATACATTCACTTACCTGGTCTCCTTAGCACTTTGAGCTCTTTCTCTTCAAACTTCTTCACCTAAAACATTCACATTGCAGTAGTTAAAGCAAAGCCCTATAAGTTCTAACCTCAAGTCACCCTAGGATCTAATAGACAAAGCCATCCTGAATCCTTAGTCTAACGCTCTGTGCAAAATCTGAAATCCAAGAACTGAAATAGACAGATTCGACTATCGGTTACTCAGGGTTGATTGTTTTTTTTTGTTAAATGTCCAAAACTGATTCGGAATGACATTATCACTCTCAGATTAACAATGAATTATATTATTACCCTGTTGTTTAAGGATTTGAGTTACGGGTTCAAGCTGAAAACAGAGCTAAACGATTAATTGATAACTACATTGTCTAACTCATACCTCGAGCGTAAGGTAACCGAGAAATAGCAAGGCAACTGGTCGTCGAAGGAAGGATTACAGGCAGGCAGAGGGCGAGAGCTTGCGAGAGAAGGAATCGCCGAGAATGGAGGATGTCGGCTACAGTGAGTTAATGAGGTTTAAATCATCTCCACTTCCTTTAAATATCGGTCTAAGCCCTCTATTATTACAACTTTGCCACTCGACCTAGTTTAAACCCACATGTAATTAATTACACTTGTCTTAAAATTCTAAACCGCGAAGATTAAATGTTCATGACCGTTAATACAGTTAGGAAAATTACCTAGTCGTAACTCGGGTGTTACAGCTCGATTGCTTACCCAAGACATTACCTCCACGAAGGGACGTCGATCACCAGATTGAACTGAGCCCAGGATCTAAACCTCATGCAAAGGCCCCGTATAGAATGGCTCCGCTAGAACTAGCAGAATTAAGGAAGCAATTGGACGAACTACTTGAGGCCGGATTCATCAGACCTACTAAAGCACCTTTTGGAGCACATGTGTTATTCCAAAAGAAAAAGGATGGAAGTTTGCAGATGTGTATAGATTACCACGCACTCAACAAAGCCACGGTACGCAACAGTATCTTATTCTGCTCATCACTGATCTTTTTGATCAATTATATAGGGTCAAGTACTTCACCAAGCTTGATTTGCGGTCTGGCTATTACTAAGTAAGGATTGCAGAAGGTGACGAACCCAAGACAACGTACGTAACAAGGTATGGAGCCTTCGAATTCTTGGTAATGTCATTCGGGCTCACAAACGCCCCTGCAACCTTTTGCACCCTCATGAATCAAGTATTCCATGAATACCTTGACAAGTTCGTCGTGATGTACCTTGACGACATCGTTGTCTACAGCGAGACCCTTGAAGAACACAAAGCTCATCTCCACCTAGTTCTCGAAAAATTAAAGAAAAACCAACTATATGTGAAGAAATAGAAATGCTCTTTTGCTGAGAAGAGCATCGAATTCCTTGGCCACATCATTGAACAAGGTCATCTTCGCATGGACGCTGATAAGATAAGAACGATGAAAGATTGGAGGACCCCGGCATTTGTCACCGAACGGCGTTCCTTCCTCGGACTTGCCAATTATATAGACGATTTGTACAAGGATTCTCGAAGAGAGCCGCACCCCTAACAGAACTCTTAAAGAAAGGAGTTTCGTGGAAGTGGAACTTAGAATGCCAAAATTCTTCGCTAATGTGAAAGAAGCTATGATACAGGAGCCTGTGCTCGCACTAGCCGATGTCACTCAGCCATTTGAAGCAGAGACTGATGCCTCAGATTTTTCTCTAGGGAGAGTCCTGATGCAGAATGGCCATCCAATCGCCTTAGAAAGTTGCAAGTTGAAAGAAGCAGAGAGAAAATACATTACTTTCGAGAAGGAAATGTTGGCTGTAGTACATTGTCTGCGC
Source organism: Begonia masoniana (assembly GCA_022432975.1). NCBI lineage: Eukaryota > Viridiplantae > Streptophyta > Magnoliopsida > Cucurbitales > Begoniaceae > Begonia > Begonia masoniana. The sequence goes on from CM039511.1 coordinate 17,841,246, forward strand.
GTGTGGAGACAGTATCTGCATGGATCGAAGTTCATCGTAAAGACAGATAACAGTTTCATTTGTCATTTCTTTGAACAACCAAAAATCTGAGCCAAGCTGGCACATTGGCATGAATTAATTTCAGAATTCGATTTTCACTTCGAACACAATCAGGCCAGAGCACTAGAGTGGCTGATGCTTAAGTCAGAAAGTAGAGTGCACTAGTCTATGTTATCTATCTCAACTTCAAGCAAGTAAAGTTAATGGATCCTTGAAAATTGCATCCGAGATAGTTTACAAGACGACCCCACAGCTTAGGCTATAATGCAACTTGTGAAAGAAGGAAAGACTCAGCAATTATGGATTGAAAACGACTTGCTCTTCACCAAAGGAAGCCGTTTGTATGTTCCGCGAAGCAATAACTTACGGCGTACTCATCTGCGAGAATGACACGATACTTTATGGGCCGGTCATGCAGGCTAGCAGCGAACTTATGCCCTCTTGAAAAGAGGATACTACTAGCCCCAAATGAAGGGGGATGTTATGCAGTACACCAAAACATGTTTGGTGTGCCAACAAGATAAGGTAGAAAGGAACAAGATTGCGGGCCTACTAGAACCTCTACCGGTACCAGAAATACCTTGGGAGAGCGTTTCCTTGGACTTCATCACAAACTTGCCATCTGGCAATGACTTTGAAGCAATATTGGTGGTCGTCGATCGGTTTTCTAAGTATGTCACGTTCATTGCTGCCTCTAAACACTGACCTGCAGAGACAACCTCCCAACTTTTCTTCAAGCATATAGTGAAGCTGTGGAGGATCCCTCAAAGCATTGTCAGTGATAGAGATTCTTGATTCATTGGATCATTTGGGTAGAACTATTCCAGTTACTTGGATCAAGCTTGAATATCTCTTCTAGCTACCACCCCCAAACAGACAGTCAGACAGAACACTTCAACAACTTACTCGAAGAATATCTGCGACACTTCATCAATGCTAATCAGAAGAATTGGTCGAGTCTACTCGATGTGGCACAATTCTGTTTAACTATCAAAAGAGCTCTTCAACAGGAATGAGCCCGTTTGAAGCAGTTTGCGGGAGACAACCAATCATGCCCCACACCTTAGAGCAACCATATTCTGGAAAGAGTCCGAAAGCTTACAACTTCTCTAAGGAAATGGAAGCACAAATACAGAGAAGATAAC